>CM066034.1:755327335-755396895 GCA_033557465.1 Ichthyophis bannanicus
GCAGCAGCCCCAAAACTAACTTCCCCGCTAGTTGGGCGGGGGGACTATAGGTGATGGCGTGGGAAGAAGGGGCCCGGGGGCATAGCGTGGGTGGGCAGTGGGCAGGCGCTGGCCCTGGACGTACAGGGACCGATTATAATGTTGGACCTGTATGTCCAGGGTCGGCAACAATGGCCAGGGAAGTTAATTCACCGAAGGGGAATAATTCCCCTGGTCGTGTTGTTTTAAGCGGCCTGAGATGTGGAAGGGACTGGGGGGGGGGGGGGACAGGGATTCTTCCGGAACCAAGCAGGAATGTAGTCTTCACATATGGGTAACATGGTGTATCGACGGACGACTGCACAGGAATGCTCCCCAGGCATCCAATAGGAAAGGCTTTGGGAGGCATCCCACAGCACCTGCGTGCTGACTTCCCTCCTTTCCAAACGGTCCTTCGGAGTTCTTCATTTCCGGCAGAGGCCGGGAACGCATACATCCTGTCACTGAGAAAAGACAGAAATTAATTCAAGGGAGGAGGTGGCCTAGTGGTTGGGGCAACTTATCTCAGGCCGAAAAGGTCAGGGTTTCAAATATCACTAGAGGGACAGCAACCTTGGGCCAGAAAGGGGACTGGGGTTTCTAGTCCCACAGCTGCTCCTAGTGGTCTTGGACCAAGCCCACTCTTAACCCCCCATTGCACATGGTAACTGGTAAAATAGTTATCTCCAAGTTATAATGCCCTGTTCAGTGTAAACCACCTTGATGATATAAAAGGCCAAGTATATAAGAAATGTTAAATAAATTACTTCGGTTATTCTTTGTTTGTGGTCAGCATTCTGCCTTCCTTCGACGGTACACCGGTACGCCCGGTTTATTCTTTCTTCATTCAAAAAAAAAAAAAAATCCTTTCTTCTGGGGTCTTTTCCAGTTTAGTTTATCCTCAGGTGCCACGTGCAATTTTGGGCACTAGACCAAAACTTTTCCTTTAAAATGGAAAACACCGCCTGTCGGGTTTTAAAAAGCGTTCCATAGTGTGGCGATACCATCTCCATCTTCGACCACCCAGAAGTTGGTGCCTCCAAATGTGTAGGTCCTTGACCCACTCTATTTAGGAGTGTGTTGCCTGTGGGATGATGTTTGAAAAGGGGCCGGGCAGAAAAAAACCGAGCTGAAAAACAACTTAGCACCTTTTTTACCCTCGAATGCCAAGCCTCTGTGGGCATCGTCATCTTCCAGGGGCTTCGTCTTCCTCCCATGGGATCTTAGGAAAAACTGAACAAAAATCTAGCCGGTTCTCAAAAGGGTTAGGGGGCTCCCTCTTAGCATCGAGATGCCTATGGCAGTGCCCTTGAGGGACTTTTCACTGGCAAAAATTGGACCCAGCGGGACTGGCATCGGCTTCCAATGCACACTAAACGGGGCTCCAGGATGTTCTCGAGGCCTCAACCTCGGTGCAGGGGGGGGGGGTACATACCCCGCGCCCTGCCCATGCTCTGGGGGGTAAGGCTGCGTCATTCTCGGTACCGATACCAAAGTAATCGGCAGTGTCGATAGGACCAGAGGATTTAACTTGGCTATTGAAAGCAGTTCTGGCGGATATTATGGGACGGCCTCCCCGTGCCCCCTTGCCCCCTGAAAACCGCGTCAGACATAATTCAACCCGGTACGGCCACCGACTGCATCGGAACATCGGCAGGTATTCTACGGGGACGGAGTCATGCTTATCCATCAGCGGTATTGACAAGGTTCAGTACTGGAGGCCCTCCGATGCCCGACTTCGATCGGTTACCGGTACCCGTGCATTGCACGGATCACCCGGATCGGAGATACTTTGAATCCTTGGATGAGTCTGAAGGACTCTGGAAAGCGCTGACGATACCAGAGTACTTTTTGGAGGATTTTATGTCGTTCTCCCACTCAGAGTTAGGATGTCTCCACCAGAGGATTTGTCCTTTCAGGGTTTTATTAGAGATGTGGATCGAGGTCTTTCCATCACAGTGGCTACCTGAAAAAGAAGGCCTAGGCAAAAGGAATTAGAAAATTCCTACAATAACCCTAAAGCTCCCAAGGAGGCCGATACCGTTAACTATTCATGAGATCTTGCAATGATTTTCTTTCAATATTAAGGATGTGGGAACCACCTCTACCCACTAAACCACTTAACCACTTAACCCTCCACTGGGCCCATGTTCCCTGTAAGTATTAGTGTATGTGTTACTCATCTCCCCTTGTGTTAAATGTATCCCCCAATTGACCGGCTTGACACGGTTAAAAGCGGGGGAACTATAAATACAGGCAAATAAATAAATAACCACATCTCCTCACTCTCGAAGACTCGACACCAATGTATCGGAGTTCCTCCTTGTTCCCTGGGTTTCAGAAGACTCAGCTACCACACCCATTCCCTGGTGGTGGAATCAGCTATGGAGAAGGTTCAAGAGTGCAAAAAGGCATGCATCTAATCCTCCAGGACGTGAGTGTAGGGACTCTTGACGCCTTTGGACGTCGGAAACCCTTCCAGGCTTCCATGCCTTTTGCTAGGGATCAGTTACTTATATATTATATATGGGAATGTTCCTTAAGGAGGGTTCACGGGAGATTTAGAAGCTTAGGAGCCCTCTCTTTCCTGATGAATAAAAAGGAGGGCTTACCCTCGCCCTTGTCAAAAACATGCTCAGGGATTGTTTTCCAAGTTGGTGAATCGTGCAGCCTTTGATTGCTTTGAGTGCATAAGCAGAACATCTGCTATTGCCATAGGTGCACGTAGGATTGCCTGGCTCCAAGGCATCGGACTGGGAAAAACTTTGGCTAACCGGGATAAACCGGGGAATATTCCTTGCACAGGGAGAGAATCTCTTTGGCAAGAATTGGCAGGAAAAAAAGCTAATGAGATAGATGCTGACAATATCAATTTGGATAGATTGTCTAAAAATTTACCAGCTGATCCTGGCAAGGGAAAACATCCGACAAGAAACCATTCTTCAGTAAGAAAGAAGAAAGTTGAATCCCTCCTACAATTTTTTTAAAAAACCCCCCCACCCCCAGCAGGGGCATCGTGTAGGTCAGTACGCCCAAAAGGGACAGAAGCAAACAAACCTAGGGCAAAGAAAACAAAAAAAGGGGCTAAGCTCACAACCAGATCAGCAGACCTCAGCCTCCACAGGGGCTTTGACTCCTATCTAAAGACACTTTGCCTTCATGGCCCTGAAACGGCCCAGAGCCTTCCACCATTCTAGGAAGGTTATGTCTTGTGGCCCCCAGATGGGGTACAGATAGAAGCAGAAAAGAAAAATTGGACTCTGTCTATTGTAAGAGAGGGGTAAAAGCTTCATTGCCTCAGCATGCCCCCTCCTTAAAGTGGTTTAGGACAGTTCAAATCTCAGACCTCTCACAACGGGCCAGTTAGGTCAAGAGGTCACTATGTTTTTTGTGCCAAGGGGCAAATAGAAGAGGTAACCCATTCTCCAACAGGGGTACAGGGTTCTACTCCCCCTGTTTCCTTATTCCAAAGAAAAACAGGAGGACACAGACCCATTTTAGACCTCAGAGAATTGAACAAATGCTGGTTCAAAAGGGAAGTTCACAAATTATTTCTCTAGGAAACTATGCTGCCATAAGAAACATACGATATGCCATTACTGGGTTCAGACCAAGGTCCATCAAGCCCAGAATTCGGTTTCCAACAGTGGACAATATAGGTCAATATGTACCTAGCAGGTTCCCAAAGGGGGACACAGGTTTCACAATGCGTGTATTTGGTTCAAGCATTGATATCCTGGGTCCCTTATTAATAATGGTTTATGGACCTTTCCTCCAGGAACTTGTCCAAACCTTTTTTAAACCCCAGCTTACACTAACAGCCTTTACTACATACTCTGGTAACAAATTCCAGAGTTTGATTTACAACGTTGAGTGAAAAAAAAAAATTTGCTGTTATTAGTCTTAAAATAGTTTACCCTGTAGCTTCATTGCCGCCCCCTAGTCTTGCTATATATTCTGATAAGCTAAACAATCGATCTACGTTTACCCGTTCACCACCTACGTTCATTTATTTATAGACTTATATAATATCTCCCCTCAGGCCGTCTCTTTTCCAGGTTAAAGAGCCCTAACCTTTTTAGGCCTTCTTCATAGGAAATATACTTCCATCCCCTTTACCATTTTGGTGGCTCTTCTCTGAACCTTTTCTAAAATCGCCTATCCTTTTTAAGATTACGGCGACCAGGGGGATGCACAACATATTTCAAGGTGCGGTCTCACCAGGTGAAAACGATATAGCGGCTATTTTATAATATAATGTTTGTTTTATTTTCCATTCTTTTCCTTATTCATACATAGCATTCTATTTGCTCTCTTGGCCGCCGCTGCAACACTGGGAAGGAGGGTTTTAACATTTGGTATCCACAATGGAGCCTAAATCTTTTTCCTGGGTGGTGGTTCCTAATGTGGAACCTTGGCATCGGGTACAACCATAGTTTGGGTTGTTCTTCCCTAGGTGCATTCCCTTGCACTTTGTCCACATTAAATTTCATTCTTGGCAATTTTGATGCCCAGTCTTTCCAATTTATCAAGATTCTCTTGCAATTTTCCCACAATTCCTCTTGGGGTTTTAACCAACTTTAAATAGTTTTGTGTAATCTGCACATTTGATAACCTCACTCGTTATTCCACTTTTCCAGGCCATTTATGCATATGTCAAAAAGCAGCGGACCCAGCACAGATCCCTGAGGTACACCACTATTCACTTTTCTCCATTGGGAAAATTGGCCATTTTAGCCCTACCCTCTGCTTTGCTATCTTTTAAACCAGTTCCTGAATCACAATAGTACAATGCCTCCTATTCCCATGGACTCTTTAGTTTTTGCCAATAGTCGTATATGAGGGACCTTGTTCAAAAAAGCTGTCTGAAAGTCCAGATTTACACCAATATCAAAAACCGGACTCACCTTTGTCCACCTGATTGATTCACTCCTTCAAAAACAAACCTCCAAAATAGTTAAGGAAAGATCTTCCTTGTCTAAAGCCATTGTGGCTGTCCCTCCATTAGGTCGGAACTATCTACATGATGAGTAATTTTATTCCTTTAGTGATGGTTTCTACCATTTTTCCCGGTACTGTGATGTCAGGCTCACCAGTCTGTAGTTTCCAGGATCACCCCTGGAACCTGTTTTAAAAATTGTGGTTACATTGGCGAATCCTCCAATCATTCATATATGAGAAGATGATTTTTAATGATAGTTCACAGATTAATAATAGCAGGTCGCCTATCTCGTATTTCAGTTTCTCTTCAACACCCTTGGATTGTATACCATCCGGCCCCAGGTGATTTGCTACTTCTTCAGTTTATCTAATAGTTGTAAAAAAATAAATCTTTTCGGATGTATCGATTATTTCCTTCAAATTCTTCCGCACCTTTAAAATAACACTTCAAGTCATGGGGTAAAAATCCCTACATCTTCATCAGTAAAAGACTGAAGCAAAGAATTCATTCACCAGGTCTCTCCGCTATCGCCTTGTCGCCTCTTAGTGCTCCTTTAACCCCTTTATAATTCTAATGGAACCAACGGGGCTCGCTCACAGGTTTTTTGATACGAATGTAAATTGAAAAGGGTCTTTACTTCGCGTTTTGGATTCCACAGCAAGCTTCTTCTCAAGAATTTCTCCCTTTGCCTGCCTTATCAATGACTTGCATTTGACTTTGCCAGTGTGTGTGCTGTTTCCAGGTTTTGTCGTTTGGCTCTTTTTTTACCATTTCCTGAAAAGATGCTTTTTTTTGGGCAACAAACAAGCCTCTCTGGACCTCAAATTTAAACCCATGCTGGCAGTTTTTTGGACTTCCTTCCACTTTTCTTACAAGCGTGGGATACAGCTGGTCTGGGCTTCCAAGATGATAGTATTTTTCGAACAAACAAAGCCAAGCCTGATGTACGTCTTTAACCTTTGCAACTGCTCCTTTTAGTTTTTTCTTAACTGTTTTCCCTCATGTACTCAGAGTCTCCCTTTCGAAAGGTAAAAGGTAGTTTACTGTGGATTTCCTTACTATCCCTTCTCCACTAATTAAATCAACGGCGATCATGCTATGAGCACTATTGCCAAGTGGCCCCAAACAAACCTTATCTCGTGCCATAGATCTGGTGTTCCACTAAGGATTAGGTCTAATATGGCTCCCCCTCTGGTTGGTTCATGAACCAGCTCCGCTGTCTAAGACCCAGTAGCTCATTTACCCCTTCGCCTCATCCACGGAACTTAATCTCCCTAGCATGTCCTGCCGTCACACTGACCCAGTTTTTCGGGGGTAGTTGAAATAACCCATTATTATTGTGCTGTAACATTTGTTAGCATGCGGGATTTCTTTGAGCATTTCATCATCCATTTGGTCCATCTGGCCAGGCGCTTCAATAGTACACCCCAACTGCCATTGCCTTCCCCCTTTGTACATGTAAAATTTTTCAAGCCATAGTAGATTCTACAGCAGATTTTGTTTCCTGCAAAACTTTAATCCTTTCTGACTCCCAATTGCCCTCGCTAACATAGAGGGAGCAAACCCCTCCACCAATTTGAGCAGCTCTATCATTACGATATAGTTTGTACCAAGGTATCACAGTGTCCCACTGGTTGTCCTCCTTCCACCATGTCCTTGATATTCCAATAATAATCTAACCTTTCAATTTCGTGCTATATATTCTAACTCTCCCATCTCATTTTTTAGACTTCTAGCATTTGCATACAAGCATTTTAGAGAATTGTATTTTAGTTTCACATTAATTTGGATATTGTTAGACATGTGTAATTGGGGATCTTTAATCTCTGTATTCTCCATACTTGATTGCATTAGGGCTACATTTCTCTTTTGTGGATCGTCTCTGCTTTTGGTAGTATCCGTCAAAAGATTAACATTCTTCCGAACCATCCGGCCTCTGGGGCGACTGTCGGCCTTTCCCTAATATTTCGTTTAAAAAGCTGCTCTATCGCCTTTTTAAAGGCGTTAATGCCAGCAGCCTGGTGCCCAATCCCGCGTGCTAAGGTGAAGCCCATCCCTTCGGAAGAGACCCTCCTTTTCCCCAGAATTGTCCCCAGTTCCTAACCAAATCCAAAAAACCCTCATCTCTGCACCATTGTCTCATCCACGCATTGAGACTCCAGAGCTCTGCCTGCCTTGTGGGTCCTTGGCACGTGGAACAGGAAAGCACCATTTCAGAGAATTGCTTACCCCTGGAATGTTCTGGATTTCAACTTCACTACCTAAAAGACTAAATTTAGCCTCCAGAAACTTCCCTTACCACATTTTCCTATTGTTTCATTGGTACCGACATTGTACCAAGACAGCAGGACTACTCCCCAAGCCACTATCTAAGACCTGATCTAGGTGGCAGTGTGAGGAGTCCCGACTACCTTCGCAACCAGGCAGGCATTGTTACCAGGCGATCCTTCACGTCCACCAGCCACCCAGCTATCTACATGGCCTAATGATCGAATCACCAACTATAAGGCCTGTCACTAAACCCTTCCCTCATGGGGCAACATGCGCCCTGGAGAATCTTCCTCGGTGCGAGGAGGTGGGTTTACAATCACGGAGGGGACAGGTCCTACTTACAGGAGGCCACTTCCTGCCACACCAGGGTGTGCTCTCCTGTTCACGTGACCTCTTCTCCTCCATTGGCAAACAGGGATGCTGCCAAGACTGGAGGTGGGGACTTTTCAGGGGACCTATATCCACTGTAGGTCTCGTCTATGTACCTCTCTGTCTTATGCTTTCCAAGTCTGCTGTACTTTAGCCTCTAGGAGAAATGGACTCGTTGCCCTGAGAAGCAAAGAGCTCCTTGCACTTAGTGCACAAGTAAGACCTGTCTCACCCAACTGGGAGAAGAAAAATCCATTTTACATGTGACACTCAACTGCAAAAGACTGGAAAACCCCATCCCGCTGCTGGGACTGCTGTCTGCATCTTAGGTTTTAAGTTTGTGTTTAGATCTAAGTTCTTTACTTACTAAGGGTTGCTCGGATATTTATACAATTAAAAAACTGTACGTAATACGTGTAATATACCTTGTTTTCCACCTGAAGCTTAAATCTACAATCTCAGGTCCTTAGTGATGACGGACTGATTTGGGTACAATGAGCTTCACCCTGAAGGCAGGCAACCTCCTGTCTTGTAAGATGTGTTAGTACCTATAAAGCTACGATTATCCCAGGGGAGGGAGGGAAATAACACTTATTTAATTACAAGAGGGGCTGCTACACAGTACCTCTGGTCTTCTCTTTGCTGCTAGGTAAGCTATATTCTGATTTTGATTTAAATTATAGCTCTGTAGGCATGCTGCCTAGGGGCTCTAACTTCTTATGAAATTTAAACTACAAGCTCTCTGGCTGGCGTTCTTCGTTAAATTTAACCAGAAAGCTCTATTCTGTGTTTTAAAGTTTAAGCTTAAAAGCGTACTTTGCTGATGCTAGGTCCTGAGTGACTATTAAATTTAGACTACAAGCTCTCTGGCTGGGTTCCAAATGTAACCAGAAAGCTCTCTTCTGTGTTTTAAATTTAAACTAAAAGTACTTTGCTGTTACTAGGCCCTGAGAGACCTTATTAAATTTAAACTACATGCTTTCTGCTGGGTATGAAATGTAACCAGAAAGTTCTGCTCTGTGTTTAAAACTAAAAGTACTTTTCTGATGCTAGGCCCTGAGTGACTATTAAATGTAAACTACAAGCTCTCTGCTGGGTATGAAATGTAACCAGAAAGTTCTCCTCTGGGTTTTAAATTTAAACTTAAACTGCTCTGCTACTAGGGGCCCTGACTGATTTAACAAAAATAGTGGGTTCACAGATTAATTAGCTTTAATACAAAGAATTCCTTTTAGAAAATTACCAGAAGTATATACTCACAGTTGCAGAACTCTCTCTCCAGAAGTAACAGTCCCTTTTTCTGGTCCTTCAAGACCTGCTGCCATACCTTCAGAGTCAGGATTGGCTTGTGTTCTCTAAGATCTCAAGGATGCGTACACTCATGTTCTCATCCTTCCAACTCATTGAAAGTTCCTTCGCTTTCTATTTCAAGGGAAACACTACCAATACAGGGTTCTTCCTTTTGGCCTGGCCTCGGCACCAAGGGTGTTCACAAAATGCATGGCTGTGGTGGCAGCATTTCTCCGCTCCCTAGGAATATTCGTCTTCCCTTACTTAGACAACTGGCTCATTCGAGCCCCTTCAGAGCCAGAGGCCAGGGTTACTCTCTCTCACAATGCACATCCTTCAGTATTTGGGACTTGTCATAAAACTTCCCAAAATCTAGCCTTGCTCCCACTCAGTCCCTAGAGTTTATAGGAGCTCTGCTGGATACCAGACAGGACAAGGGCCTACCTTCCACAGCCCCGCTGCCTTCGCATTGTGCAGTTAGCTTCCCAAACAGTGCTAAAACCTCACCTCACTGCTTGGGACATGTTACAATTTCTAGGCCACATGGCATCCACCATTCATGTGGTTCCTTATGCTCGCCTCCATATGAGGGCAGCCCAGTGCACTTTATCCAACTCAATGGACTCAGGCGTCAGGTTGCCTGTCAGACAAAATAGTAAACTCAGATCACCTTATTTTGTCCCTCCAATGGTGGCAATCACCCCAAATCCTTTTGGTGGGGTCCCCTTTTCAGCAACCTCTACCCCAAGCCACTCTAACAACAGATGCCTCACAGGTGGGTTGGGGAGCCCACCTGCAAGGCCTCTCTACCCAGGGTACCTGGAATCCACAGGAGACCTATCTACATATCAATCTCCTGGAACTCAGAGCAATCTTCCTTGCTCTTCGAGTATTCCACACCCAGCTCAGCTACAAAACAGTCCTAGTTCAAACAGACAATCAAGTAGCCATGTTCTATGTGAACAAACAGGGCGGAACAGGCTCTCTGTCGCTATGCCAACAAAGCTTTGTGACTATGGGCCCTCATCAGAGTGCATCCGATTCATCTCCTTGCGGTGTATGTTCCAGGCATTGAAAACTCTTTGGCAGACAGGACTCAGTCGAGTTCTGCTTCCACACGAATGGTCTCTCCATGCAGACCAGGTGGCCAAAATTTTCCAAATTTGGGGAATCCCGGACATAGACCTCTTCGCAAGTCCGCTGAATGCCAAACTTCCCCGGTTCTATACCAGAATTCAAGCTCAGGGTTGTCAGGCCAGGGATGCTTTCCTCCTCCATTGGGGCCAGGACTTCCTGTATGTCTTTCCACCCATTCCCCTAATTCCAAAACCCTGTTCAAGCTTCAGAGACCAAGAGGTCATATGATTCTCATAGCTCCACATTGGCCATGGCAAATGTGGTACCCTCTGCTCCTACATCTCTCTCAAGCTCCGCCTCTGGAGTTAGGATCTGCTCCAGATCTCCTTTCTCAGGAGGACTGGTTGCTGAAAGCCTAGAAACTTCATGGTCGTAACCTTTCTCAGCAGCTAAAGGATATCCCTTTATGCTTCCAGGAAACCTTTCACAAGACGCTCTTATGCTTTCAAGTGACCAGTGGTGCTCGCAGAAGGATCTTATCCCTCTTGCGATACCTCTGGATCATTACTGGAGTATCTCCTTCATTTATTTAATGCAGGGCTTAAGACCCAATTCAGTAAGAGTTCATTTGAGTGCTATTGCAGCTTCTTTCAAGCCTCTAAATGGGCAACCTATTTCCTCTCATCCTCTCATAGCGAGATTTATGAGAGGCCTTCTTTTAATTAAACCTCCCATTAAGCCACCCACCGGTGGCATGGGACTTAAATTTGGTTCTTGGGCAGCTTATGAAACCACCTTTTGAACCATTAGCCACTACCTCCTTGAAATTCCTTTCCTGGAAGGTCATCTTTCTTATGCAATCACATCAGCACATCACATCAGTGAATTGCAAGCATTGGTGGCTGCTCCTCCTTATACAAAGTTCCATCATGATAAGGTAGTCCTTAGGACTCATCCACACTTTATGCCAAAGGTGGTGTCACCTTTTCATTTAAACCAAGCGGTTTACCTTCCTTGTATTCTTCCCAAGGCCTCATGCCTCAAATGCAGAAAGGAATCTTCATACTTTGGATGGTAAAAGGGCTCTGGCCTTTTACTTACAAAGGACACAGCAACATAGGAAGTCCTCTCAAACTTTTTGTTGCTTATGATCCTAGTCATTTGGGACTTCCAGTCTCCAAAAGAACACTGCCCAACTGGATTGCACAGTGTATATCTTTTGCCTATGAGAGTAAAAACCGTCCTCTGGAAGGCCATGACACAGCTCACAATGTGAGAGCCATGGCAGCCTCTGTAGCTCATCTTCACTCTGTGTCTATTGGACGACATCTGCCGAGCAGCTACTTGGGCTTCGGCTCATACCTTCACAGCCCATTACTGCTTAGACAAGGACTCCCGCCGGGATGCCTTGTTTGGTCAGGCTGTTCTCCAACACCTGTTCCATACTTAATCAACTCCTACCCATCATCCCTGATAGGATGCCAGAGATCCAAGGAGGGGAAGTGGAGCC
Organism: Ichthyophis bannanicus; assembly: GCA_033557465.1. Taxonomy (NCBI): domain Eukaryota; kingdom Metazoa; phylum Chordata; class Amphibia; order Gymnophiona; family Ichthyophiidae; genus Ichthyophis; species Ichthyophis bannanicus. The sequence continues at coordinate 755,338,813 of CM066034.1, forward strand.
CTTTCACAAGGGCACACAACTTCTGGGGTTTCTCCCTGGCATCTGCAGCTAGGGAGTCCCCATATGTGAAGACTACGTTCCTGCTTGTTCCTGGAGATAGCATAGTTACTCACCGGTAACAGGTGATCTCCGGGAAACAGCAAGAATTTAGTCTTCACAACCCACCCACCTCCGCTAGGAGTTGTATCTCTCTATCTCTCTCTTTCCCTCTCTCTGTTGTCTCAGCTTTAAACTCAACTGGAGAGGGACAGTTGGGAAAGGTGGGAAGGCAGCACACAGGTGCTGTGGGATGCTCCCAAAAGCTTTCCTATTGGACGCTGGGGAGTGTTCCCGCATAGGCTCTGTCAGTACCGACGATATTTATATGTGAAGACTAAATTCCTGCTGTTCTCGGAGATCACCTGTTACAGGTGAGTAAACTATGCTTTATTTCCCACAGCCTGATGCTGGCCTTAGGAGGCTAGATCAGAGGTCGGGCTGTGGGGAATAAACTTTAGATTTTGGCGGTCAGCATTGCGGCATTTAAATGGAGCCGCAGTGCCATGGCAACATGATGCCATGGCGCCAACAGCTCCATTTAAATGCTTGACTGAACTATCCGGGCAGTGCCTGTACGTACAGGCCTGTTCACAATTTTGATCCCGTGGGGCTAGACATGCCCCACAGGATCATAATCACGATCCCCCTTTGTACGTCCGGCTCACACCGGACGTACAAAGGGGATGTGCATGCGGGACAGAATTGGGTCCTAAGTGCATATGTCAGGTCAGTGGTAAATACAGTACTTTCAGTTTCGGCATAGTAATTTCTGAGATAATTTTTTTTAAATATGACCTGGACAGCAATAATGGCAGCCTTCGCTAATATTTGGTTGCACAACCCTTGGCAGTGATGACAGCCTACAAATGTTTCTTACAGCCATCTATAAGTTTTGTGCATCTGTCTGCTGGTAGTATCTCCCACTGTTCAACTTCAAATTGTTCCAGCTCATGAATGTTTTCAGGATTCCTTTAACCACTGGCAGATTTCAACTCTCTCCAAAGGTTCTCAGTTGGATTGAGAAGAGGATTCATTGCTGACCAGCCCAGTTTAAAACAGTCCATTTGTTCCTTTTTAAACATGCTTTTGTACTTTTGGATATATGTTTTGGGTCATTGTTCTCTGGAGGACCCATAACATTCAAACCAGACCTAGCTTTCTGACACTACAGTAGGTAGTACATTTCACTCCAAAATAACTTGATAGTCCTCTAATTTCATGATTCCTTTAAAACGTTCCCAGCCTCCATTTCCTGAGGCAGCAAAAAAGCCCCACATGTTATGGAACCTTCACCATATTTAACTGCAGGAAGGGTGTGTTTTTTCCTTATAAAACTTCATTTCTTTGCCTATAAATGTATTGCTGGTCGCATTGCCAAAGAGCACAAGTTTGGTTTCAGCTGTTCACAGAACATTTTCCCAAAAGAATTGTGTTTTCTCAAGATGGGTTTGGGCAAAGATCAGGTGTGCCTTTTTATGTCTGTCTTTGAGCAGTAGAGTCCTCCTTGGTCTTCACCCATGAAGTCCTTCTTTGTTTAATTTGCGATGTATAGTGCAGGTTGAAAAAACCACTCCAGATTGCTCCAGATCAGCCTTACATTCTTTGGATGTTGTAGGTAGTGTTTTTCCAATAGTTCACACTAACCTTCGAAGACTTCTTGGATTAACTTTCCTCTTCCCTGGGAGGTTCTTCACAGTTCTATGTTTATGCTGATGACTCTCAGATCTACTTCTCATCACCTAAAAATCTCTCCGGCAGTTCAATCTGCCTGCCTCTGGACATTGCTGTCTGGATGTCTCACTGCTGTTTGAAATTGAACATGGCCAAAACAGAGCTTCTTTTTGTACCCCTTAAACTCACCTCTCCACTTCCTCCTTTCTCAATCTCTGTGGATAACACTTTTCTTCTCCTGTTGCCTCTGCTCGCAATGTTGGGGTCATCTTTGACTTCTCCTTCTTCTTCTCCACACACATCCAACAGATAGCTAAAACATGTCATTTCTTTCTCTATAACATCAGCAAAATTTGACCCTTTCTTTTAGAACACACTACTAAGACGCTTATCCACTCTTTGGTCACCTCCTGCCTAGACTATTGCAACTTCCTCCTTGCTGGTCTTCCTCTGAGTCATCTCTCTCCCCTTCAATCTGTTCAAAACTTGGCTCAGTGGTTAATTGATATGCTCATATAACCCCTCTTAAGTTGTTTCATTGGCTCCCTATCTGTTTCCGTGTCAATTTCAAACTTTTCCTACTGTCCTATAAGTGCATTCATTCTGCTTTTTCTCACTACCTCTCCTCTCTTATGGCTAGCAGAAAAAAGGAGGTGATAGTGCCTCATTATAAGTCTTTGGTGCGACCTTGTTTGGAGTACTGTGTGCAGTTATGGAGACTGCACCTTCAAAAGGATATAAACAGGATGGCGTCTGTACAGAGGATGGCTACTAAAATGGTTAGTGCTCTTCATTATAAAGCATATGAGGACAGACTTAAGGATCTTAATATCTACACCTTAGAGGAAAGGCGGGATAGAGGTGATATGATTGAGGCATTTAAATTTCTCCATGGGATAAATGCACATGGGGAGAGCCTCTTTCGATAGAAAGCAAGTTCTGCTACAAGGGGACATGGGATGAGGGTGAAAGGGGATAGATTCAGGAGTGATATGCGGAAATATTTCTTTACAGAAAGAGTGGTGGATCCATGGAGTAGTCTTCCAGTGGAGGTGGTAGAGATGCGGACGGTATCTGAATGTAAAAAAAAACATGGGACAAACAGGATCTCCAAAGGAAAAAAGAGGACTGTTGTAGTTGTTGATATGGAAGGACAGACTAGATAGGCCATGTGGTCTTTTTCAGTCGTCATTTTTCTATGTTTTATGTTATCTCTCCAAATATCCCTCATCAGGAACTCTGCTCTTCTGGCAGATTGCTTCTATTTATGCCTTCTCTTCCACTGCCAACTCCAGACTTCATTCCTTTCTCTTTGCTGCCCCTTATGCCTGGAACAAACTACCTGGTGTGAGGAGGTAACTAGTACAGAGCCTATGTTATATGAGGAAATGGCTAGCTCAGAGCCTATGGTAATAGGAAAAGGGGAAGAGCTTACCTCACAAACACATAGGCAGCAAACATATTCAGCTTTTAAAAAGCCCAAGTATAGAGGAGAAAACTTTCCATTCACCAAAGGTGATGCAGCAAAAAGCCAAAAGGCTAATCAAGCTCACCTGAGTGGAAGGGCACGTACGACGTGCAGAGAACAGGAGCATAAAAACTACAGGGAAAGCCCAGTCAGTAGAGGAGCAAAGGGAGGGGCTGGAGCCAAGGCAGCAAAGGCAGGAGCAGAAGCCAAAGGGTGGAGCAGGCTGTAGCTGCAGAGGAGTCTCCCAAGCCAGAGGTGGCCTCGGTCACTGGAGAGTGAGTAACCAAGAGGAAGGAAGTCCTCTCAATCAGCAGACCTTGCTAGAACCAGGAAGTAAAGGAAGTGTCCTGGTAGCAAGAGGCAGCAGACATAGACTCTCTTCAGAAAGTGATTTCAGCTTGGACCCGGCTACAGAGACGTGGAAGTCTTGGAGAGGAGCCAGCCAAAGCCCAGAGAGAGAGAAGCTCATTACCCAGGGACAAAAGCTAAGTACCCTGTTGTAGCTAGAGGAAAAAGCCCAGTAACTGGGAGGAAAATCCCTATTGGAGAAGGAACCTGAGAGAGACCGTTCCTAGCACAGGACTCTTGAAACCCTGTTGATAGCACTTACCAAATAGAATAAGCAGTGTCATTCAAGGGAAGAGCTGTGAGGATTTCAGTTATAAAGATTGTTATGTGCCTCCAGATACAGACTATGAGCAGATGCAATGGGGAAAACCAGGAGGGTGATATAGAACTGGATTCCATGGACTGCACGCTTTGTCTGTCTGATGAAATTACATCCCTATTTTAGCCAAGCAAGCAAGAGTTCTGTGATACATTGTGCTGGCGAAGAGTTTATTTTCTATACTGTGAATAAACAGTTTTCTTTTGTGTTCCTTTGTGCTGTTCATAAAGAATCCTATGTGGGACGGGGAATAAAACTCAAATTATTTCTTTTGCCTTAATTACACGGCTACTGACTATTTCTTTCAAATGGCAACCCACACCTCACGGCCCTAGGCGGGCACCTAACAGGGCCAAAAAGGGGTGCTGGTGACACTGAGTTTGTACATCAAGCTTCATCTCTGGCCATTTTCATGTCCAGGCTGAAAGTTCACCCCTTTGAGGCTACTTTTGGATCCTGATCTACTTAGTCTCCTGTGTTTCCATATCATACTCTAGATGTATTCTTGTCCTCAGCTGTTGTGTTGTCTGTCTTAACTAGATTGTAGTTTCTAATGAGCAGGGACCATTTTTTACATGTGCCTGTGCAACACTGCATATGCATTATAGCACTATGCAAATGATCAGTAGTAGTAGTAGTAGAAATTGCACCTTAAGGGGTTGAACTGCAAGGATGCCAATAATGTTGACCACAACTGTATGCCCCTGCTCCAAAGAACTTACAGTCTAAACAGGTATCTGAGGCAAAGGTAGAAAATGTGACTTTTACCAAGGTCACCAGGAGGTCAATTGCATAAGCAAGATTTTAATCCTTTTTTCACTGGTTCTCAGCCCACACAACTAGCAACGTCCCTCTGCTTCTGTTTTTAAAAATTAGCCCTCAAAGGGGGTTATTTTAGAGGTACTATTCATGCTTTGGACATCTGAAAATGGGCATGCAGATGTCCAAAGCACAGAGACATCCCCAGAGTCATTTTACAAGACAGATTTTTGGAAGTCTCCAGCAAAAGGACATCCAAGTCAGAATGGGTGTGTCATAGAGGTGTGACGAGTATTCCCAAGAACGGACACCCTCACCTGATTTCAGAAACATCCTGACGTCCCGAGCCACATCAAAATGTGAAAAGTACTCTTTTTGTCCAGCATATGTGTGGAATGTATGAAGAAGGAGGTGCACTCATATCCCCTTTAGTTTACAATTTTTCAGTGAATCTGATGGGGAATGGGAGGCTCATGTTTCCATTTTGCCATTCTACTGGACATGCACATATACAACCTTGCTTGAGATGGATGTCCCCATACCACTGCTGCATAGCAGGGATATCTGTATTGATGTTGGCACGAGTGCACATATCAGGGGTGTATATGTTTCTAAAATCAGGCTGAGACATACATGTCCCTGTCATTTTTCTGCACATTCTGCCCTGGATGTCCTAAATTGCACTTGGATACCCTTTCTACAATGCCACTTCATGTGTCTTTGTATAATATATATATATATATATATATATATATATCCATGATGTGAATCACATCTTGAATATCATGTGCAGTTCTGGTCACCCTATGTCAGAAAAGATCTAGCAGAACTGGACAGATATAGACAAGGGTCACAAAAATGATGAAAATTTATACCCCCTTATGAAGAAAGGTTGAACAAAATAGGGCTCTTCAGCTAGTTAAATAAGAGACTGAGAGGGGATATGATGGGTTTTATAAAATCATGAGTGGGGTGGAGCAAGTCCATAGGAATTAGCTATTTATGTTTTAAAATTGTACCAGGACTAGGGGACCATGAAACCAAAAGGTAACAGACTTAAAACAAACTGGATAAAGTATTCTTTCACTCATGGAACCATCAGGTTTTGGAATTTGTTGCCAGAGGATGTGTCCAAGGTATTTTGCATAGAATGACTTAAAAGGGCTTTGGAAAAATCCATAAACTATTGCTAGGTAGTAATTTGGAAAGCTGTAGCTCATCCCTGGTAGAGAGCTGCAAAGATTAGATCAATTCTTTTGAATCCCTCAGATATTTTCTGGAGACCTGGAGTGGCCATTGCCAGACACAAGATTCTGGGCTTAATGAACCTTTGGCCAGTCATATTATATCTACTATTCTCATGTTCTTACCCTAGTGCTTTCATGGAAGCCATCGTACTGGTGCTAGTGAGGGCTTAACTGGGAATCTACAAATAGCAAAGGAGAGGCATGACCACACCAGTAAAGCAGTAAAAACTTTTATTTCAAAAACCTTTTATTTCAAGGTTTGAGACCCAACTTGACCAAGTTTCGGCTGTCAGCCTGCATCAGGAGTCTGGAACAAAGATATATATAACATAAAACACAATAATAAATCATACAAGTTAAAAAAAATGTATATAAATCATAATAAAAATCATAGATCAAAATATATATACAATACCACTAGAAGATCAATCGTAAACAAACTCCAATGACGGTACAAAAGAAACATAAAAAAATGCCTTTAAGGAAACACAAGTATAAAGGGTTCAATACTAGAACAATGAGTATAAATGGTACAACCAATCTTTCAGCTTAACTGGTCTCAAAAGATGATCAATACTAAATCATACTGGGCCCGATATTCATCTGAGCAGGGCTAAATCTGGTCAGTGATAAGCAGCTACAGCACTTAGCCCTGCCCTCTGATCCGTTAACCCAGGATATTCACTTCTGCGACAACGGAAGTGAATATCTGGGTCTGGCCGTACTGCCTGGTAGCCACCAAGGCTAACTGTGCAGCAGTGATATTGGATGCTGCACAATTAGTGCTCGTCGCTTATAAGATAGACAAGGTTTGTCCTCGCCTATCTTATAGGTGCCGAGCAGTAACCATGCAGCTTCCAATATCGGTGCTGCATGGTTAGCGCCAGTTCCCGTCTCCACTCCACCCCGGCATGTCCCGATGCTAGCCAGCTAGCATTCGGATGCATAGGGGACTTAGTTAGGGATATTTTATGGACTAAATGTGTAAGTGTCATCGATATCCACTTAGCAGGCATTTACACGGTTAAGTAGCTGTTAACCGTGTAAATGCCCTTTGAATATTGGGCCCATCCTGTCTTCCACAGAGCAGAGATGAAGCCACAGATTTTTTTATTGTATCTAAATTCTTGTGTAACACTTCTCTTTCAATAAAACTGAACTATTTTTATGTGATAAAACTGTCTTTGGAAGAGTAGCAAACATAAATTTTATGTGCATATCAAATACTTCATCAAGCTATCAGCATGTATGCTAACACAGTCATGTCTAGGCTTGGGTGGGGCGGGGTGCCCTCGACCTGGACAGCTCCTGGTAGACTTTTGCTATTGATTTGGCAAAGTCGGAAAGGGGTGCTAGGAAGTTGACGATGTCTGACTGCGGCCGGAGCGGAGGCGAGGTCACCTTGCTAATTGCATGGCTGGTGAGGTATCGCTACGCTGTTGGGTTTTGAGAATTATTATGGTTCTTAATGTTCATTATGTTAAAGATAATAAAGCTGCAACCAGTTGTTTCCAAAGAATGGTTTGTGTGTGTAGTTTGTTGGAAGGGGGAGGAGTTGGGGGGCTTGGGGGGGGGGGTGATGGTATCAGGGTGGAGCACAGGGTCGGACTAACCCAGTTACTGCTTTATCTATTATAAATTCCAGCCTTACTGCAGGGGAGGTCCCTGCTTCTTGGAGACAAGCCACTGCACATCCAATTTTAAAGAATGAAATATTAACCCCCACTACTGGCCATTCTCAAATTTGCCATATCTCACAAAACTTACAAAAAATTGGTCTTTTTTCAACTTTCTGCTCACGTCAAAAATACAAACTGCTTACACTCAGGCAGTCTGGCTTTTACCCATACTTCACTGAATCAGTGCTAATTTCCTACCCAAATGAGATTCACTCCTCCTGGGATAGAGACAACATTATACTAATCATTTTGTTAGATCTATCAGCTGCGTTTGACTTAGTCAATCATTCCATATTGCTGACCTGTCTGACAGAGACAGAAATTACTAGTCAGGCTCATAACTGTTTTTTGTTAAAGATAGATCTTTTCAGGAAGCTATTGCATCCTTCCATTCTACATTGAAGGCCCTGGTTTGTTGTGTCCCGCAAGACTCAATTCTCTCACCATTGCTATTTAATATTTTTCTTACGCCTCTAGCCACCATAATTCAGGATCATGATACTTATTATTATGCAGATGATATTTTGCTGTTAGCCCATATGAATTCCTTAGATCCGGATTTATCTGCTATTAATCATATGTTAACTGGAAGCTTTATACTCAAAATTTATATCCCAATTGAAAACCCATGTATTTCATAAGGCTTTCAAATTAGATAATTAATCAGGGCAAATTAGATAATTAATCAGTGCGGTTCTTGGGAGGAAGTGGGCCTGACAGGGTGGCTGCTGAAGAGGTACTTCTTCTATGTGTCATTTTATTTCTTTTATATGTTCTCTCTTTCCTATCTCTTTTCTGATTTTACAATGGAGTTCGTTCTTGTTTTTTTTTTAAACTACTTTGGGTTTTCAAAAAAGCTATATTTTACTGTAAACATGCCAATAAACATAAGCATCATTGATGCCAGGGAAGGGGACAAAGGATGGGACCAACAATTGGAATGGGAAACTTTGAATTTCTCACGGGGTGGGACAACCGAGTGGAAAGGGTTAAGGTTAGCATATTGTGACTCAGATAAGGAAACTATAGATTTGCACTGTGTTTTTCTGTTAAATTGTAAATTTGCCTTTTAAAAGAGACTTCATCCTATTGCAGGATTTTTAAGTCCTCACTACAAATTCTGAATCTTTTCTTCTAAATCATCCTTCATTTCTAACAAATGATTATGCTTCTGATTAGCTGCATCTCTCTTATGCAAATGGAGTATCTGTCCTTGGAGGAACTCAACTCTGTCTACAGTGGTTACACTCCCAGAAGTCTCCAAGATTTCCTGCATGCACCTTCCCTATCCAGCTGAATCATAAGCTGCATCCTTTCACGCCAAACGGCATCAGTACTATCAATCACTTCATCTAACTTTGTCTGAGAACATTGTAAATTATTATGCAGTTGCCCAGACAGTGCTTGCAGTAACTCATTTTCACCATCACATATACAGAAGGAGTAGAAGAAAAACAACCAAAATGTTCAACAAACTGAATGTTGTCTCAACCATGGTAAACCAAAACACAGCATGCTCTCAAAAGAGAGGGGAACAGAGTAGCACATTCAAAGCTGTGTCCTTGGGCGAGAATCCCATTATGTAAAGATAAACAGGTAATTATGGCTGGGGATGTCTGCTATCTGTCCTAGTTCATTTTATACAACTCTCTGGCCTTCAGTGGCAACAAAGGCAATGTCTGCACATATATGTTAGTATTTTATTAGGGTACACAAATAGAAATCACATACTGTACCTAACACTAACGACTGTGGCAATGAGGTCAGGTAGCAGCAGCTAACAATTCTTATGTAAAACGGCCACAAATCACAAGCCAATAGCCAAATTAAAGTGACTCGCTCTGTAATCAGTATAGCACAGAATAGAGCTATCTAGCTAACCCTCCTCCCCCCACCTCTGCCCTACAGACACCACTGAAGGAAATGGAAGCCAATGTCTTTAGTCCTGGAGGAAGGAATGCTGCTGGGGTCCAAATCGAATTCCAAAACAGCCAAAAGTTGCCCAAAGGCAGATATGCTGGCAAGGCAAGCTCTAGCCATGACTTGTGAGCTGCATGATAGGCAGGGCCGGATTTACCTATACGCCAGCTACGCCGTGGCGTAGGGCCCACAGCTGGCAAGGGCCCACAAAAATTGAAAAATTGTTAGCTTTTTTAAAATTAAATTTAAAAAAAACGCTGGCTGCTGCCGCGGCAGCATGGACTGTCCCGCGGGGCCCCCTCTGCTGCCGCGGCAGCATGGACTGTCCCGCGGGGCCCCCTCTGCCCGGCTGAGCCCCTTCGTGCCTCTCAAAGCCGGCATGGAGGGGCTTAGCCGTCGCGGAGGGAGGGATTCAGCCGGGCAGAGGGGGCCCCACGGGACAGTCCATGCTGCCGCGGCAGCAGCCAGCGTTTTTCTTTTTTAAATTAAATTGTACTTGAGCCGATGGGGGGGGGGGGGGGCTGGGGCTGGAAATGGGCTGGGGGGGGTTAAGACTGGAGGTGGGCTGACACGAAGAAACCAGAAGAAAGTGGCTGGAGCAATTGCAGCTGAAAAAAAATGCACAAAAGGTAGAAAAATATCTCTTTAATTTGAATTTATTAATTGGAATATGTCAGCTCTGGTAAATGTGCATCATTAACGTCTGCACTTTGTGTAGTACAAGAGCAAATTAATGTATAGTTTTATTTCTACAATGTTGTACATTCCAAGTTTGGCTTTTGGAATTCCCAGTTTAATTATGACGTCAGGGCCAACAGCGCGCAGCTGATCCGGGGTGCTCGTTTTTATCTTTTCTGGGGGCCCACAATTTTTGTTGGCGTAGGGCCTCACTCAAGGTAAATCCGGCCCTGATGATAGGAAGAAAGGCCGGACACCCTGAGGTGCCTGCAGGGGTCTCAGCTGGTTTCACTGTGAGTCTGTGTTGGTGCAAGCACAAAGGCTTATTAGGTGGAAAAAAGTCACAGGCAAAAGCCCTGAAGAGAAAAGCAAAAGCCAAAGTGCAGAAGAGCCCAAAAAGCCAAAGAACATTTTCATGCATTCTCATTGTTTTTGCAGAGTTATTATGTTGGCCCATGCCCTTTTCTTGGGCTGGGTTAGATCTAGGTGACTGGGAGAATCAGGACACAGTTTTCAGGAGGTGGTCACCTGCACAGTAGAGTCCATGGTGAGATGTGGAATGCAGAGGCAGATGACTAGGTTCCAAACACATTGTTGCAACTTCAAAAGTCCAAAGGAATATTCTGCAGATGAGGAAGGCCTGAAACTTCGATTTTCTACAATTAAAGATGTTAGGAAACAATAGTCTTCTGTGTCCATACACATACACATTTTACAGACAGTGATTTGGAGGCATCTGCAGGTCTGATTTCCAGGAGCATGGCAGAGTCTTCTGGAGCAAGACTCCATTTTGTTTGGTTTATGTAGGACATGGGCAGGCTACTGGTATTAGCCCCACAGCTCTCTACATCTCTCCACAAATGATAACCCATCCACATGTGTATGCTTCTTAAGATCACTGCTCCTGCTTTAACCATGTAGCTGCTTCAAGACCATAGTTCCTTCCCTCAATCACCCCCGACATTGATCCTACTCCCCATTTCCCACACAACATCTGATCCCACCTATACTCCTCCCAATGCCTATGGTGTCTCCACTATACTCCCTCTCAAAGCCTCTAGTGTTCATTAAAACTAACTCTCCTCCCCACCAGCACAATCCCTTCATAAAGCAATCCCCCTCTGTAAGGCCCCCACTAGCAGCACCCCTCCCATCCCCAATCCCTTTCCTCAGCCTTACTAGGGTCCCTGGGGCCTAGTGGGAGTAGCAGTGAGGCCCACTCACTGCTGCTCCTTCTGTATCTGAATCCCAAATGGCTCTATTGATCCCTAGCAGCAATCTCACAGTAGTCTTTCAATCTATGTGAACTGCATGAAATGGTTTTAATCCGTTGTGGGGTCAATAAGTATTAAATAAATAAATATTCCATATTTTAGAAGTACAATACAGTGCACATATACTCATTGGCATTTAGCTGCTTCGAGACATTTATAACACCTTGCTAACTTCTCATTTAGACCCGGGGTTTGAAAGAATGGGAAGAGAAAGGATTTTGGATTTTCATCATGCCTTTTTAGGAGTAGCTTAGGGTGAGATAGATTTGGGAACAGAGGATTTACAATCTAAGAGGCCCTTTTACTAAAATGCATTAGTATTTTATTTATTTATTTAACATTTTTTATATACTGCCTTTAAGTCTTATCATAGCGGTTTACAGTGAAACAGAACAAGTATTACATGGAAAGGTATCATGAACTATTTGCATCTAACTGTTTACAACATTTCAACTATTTACAGTAGCACTTAGATTGAAGCAACATCCTGGGGGGGGGGGGGCGACAGTGGAGCGGGGAATCCCTTACAGTGATTGTGTACTTCATATGTTGTAGTATTCAGTGAAAAGATAAACTTTTAGAAATTCTCTGAAGTTGGCAATTTCTGAAATAGCTCTTAGGTGAATTTGGTACTTATTGCATGTTTAGTGCTAAAATTAATGTCTGTTAAGTGCAAAGCCTCCGTTGTAACTGTCAGGGGCATGACAGTTATCGCAAGGACATGTACCCTAAGACAGGGCAATTACCGCATGTGGCCATCTATTGAGGTGATGTTAGTTGCACCTGCATTAATTGCAGCATTGACAGGTAGCATGATAAATGCCCCCCACACTAAGTGCAATGTGCTCCCCATTCCCACTTTCTGCACCAAACCACCCATTCACCACCCCAACCCAACTGGCAGTCAGCATGCAAATCCGTGTGTGGCAACTGACATGCCACTGTGGTAACAGTTATTGCAGGCCCTTGCATACAGATAACTGTGTGGAAAAACACACTTTAACAAATTATTTATTTAAGTCATTTACCGCCAATCAAAACTTCTAAGCGGGTGCAATAAAACATACATATTATTCAACACACAAACAAGACATTACACAAATCCAATAAGACAAGCATCCCCATCAAAAACCCTCACAGTAGCCTAGAACAAGATCAAGAATCAGCCCTTTAAAAAAAAAGATTTCACCTACTTGAGAAAATGTAAATAATCTATAGAAGATCCAAAGATACAGGAAGATCATTCCACAACACAGGAGCTTCAATCGAAAAAGCCCTATGCTGCACAGTATTACACAAAGAGGGCACTTCCCTCTTCAACCAAATTTCCCTGTAACTCATTCCACTGCTTGGTGCTCCTTAAGTTTATATCTGAGGCAATGGAGGGTTAAGTGATTTGCCCAAGATCACAAGCACTGGCAGTAGGATTTGAACCAGACATCCCTGGTTCTCAGCATTTTTCTCTAACCATTGGGCTTCTCCTGAGCAGACTGCTTGAGGGGGACATGGGTGCTTACCTCTGTGTCATTCAGAACCAGCTCCCTGGGGAGAAACTATAGTGGACAGTTCCCTAATTAGCTATTCTGGTAACTGCAGGTTTGCAAAATCAGCTTCATATATACAGGGTGGCCCAAAAAAGTGAGAACATCTCGTAAATTAAAAGCTTAATAGTTTACTTATTTACCTTTTTTAGCTATATAACGTCTTTATTTCAACAATTTCCGGTTGCCACCTTTTTTTAATTTGTCAATCGTTTACATCTGTTTTTTTTGAATTTTTAAATAACTTATATGCTACGAGATGTTCTCACTTTTTTTGAGCCACCCTGCATATATATGTAAGTGGTGCTACTTATATGTATAAGTAGAAAGATCACATCATATATGTAGCACTACATATACAGATGGGGGCCAATATTCAGCGCCAGCTGTTAGGCATGAGTATAGCACTTAGCCATCGGCGATGAACTCTAAACCCAGATATTCAATGCCAGGGTCATATATGGCCTGATGTTGAATATCTGCGGTCACCGCACAGCCACAGAAGCTAACCGGGTGGTGGCAATGTTGGACCACTACCCGGTTAGCTCCTATGAGGAAAACTAGGCCAGCTTTTGCTGCACCTAGCTTTACTCACAAGTCGCTAACTGGGTAGAGGTGTAATATCACCACTACCCGGTTAGTGACTGTTGCCGCACCCCCGGAATACCCACAGCACGCCCGATGTTAAGTGGTTAGTATCAGGGCGTATAGCAGCATTAGTTGGGGATATTCAGCAGCACTAACCGTGTTAGTGCCCTTGAATATCCTGTCAAGTAGCATTTACACAGTTCACAGGTCTGTAAACCATGTAAATGTCTTTCAATATCGGGTCCATAAATCTCCAGTGCAGATTTTTATAATATGGTCATCTAGAAAATGGCCCTTTCTGTTGTGCAATGTGCCAGATATGTGTACTATTTTGGCGGCGCTCTAAAAGGGCTCAGCACTCATTGAGTCGTTTATAAAGTACTTGCATAATTCTCAGTGAGCCAAATTAGGCATCCCTTTCCTCACTGAGATGATCTATACAATGTTATATTCTCCATGTGGGAATAAACATGGAAACATAGGAAGTGTTAGACTAAGAAACTGGCTGGCTAATAATTTTAACACCTTTGACAGTGCTGCTGGTTCCATAAATGAATAATTTTTTAATATACTTTTGCTTAATGAATTTCTTTTTCATTAAAATTGCTTAACCCTGGGAGTACCGATGGGGTCAAAAGTGACCCCATTGCAAGTTTCACAAAAGCGTATCTCGGAAATTAGTTGTTCAAGAATGCAATCTTTTTATGACTTTTCACATGTCAATATTCTCTTTATATTGCGCCATGAGAGGAATAATTTTCATCCGCTAGGTGACGCTAGTGATGAATTGCAGCACAGAGTACCAGTGGGGTCATTTTTGACCCAAGTTGCTTACGTCCGGTTTGGATCGTGATACAATTTGCAGTTTTGTGAATTTTTTGGTCTGACAAAGGTATTTATCATTAATTACATATCATTTATTTTTTGTACTATTATTTTATGAAAATTTTCTGTAATTGATATCATACGTTCTCTCATTATTTCCGATGAAATCTAAAGGCTTTCAGCTCGTTCATCACGATTATTGTACACCTATAGTAAAACTGCTTTGCGTTTTATTCAACTTTATCTTTGTTTATTTATTTTAGTTTATTGTTTATGATGTCAAAACGAAAGTATTCATGCCCAAGTAAGAGAAATATTGCAACGAGATGCTGACAGTGACGGCTCTGAGTCGTCTGATGATGCAGCATATTCAGCAAGCGAAGAAGCATATCAGACAAGTTCGGGCGATAAATCTGATGATGACAGTCATGATTTAGATGGCGACAGCAGTTGGTCGCTAAGTGAATGTGAGACTGATGTTGAGCCGGTAACATCGCCTGCAGCAAAGAGTCAAGTTACGGGTCGAGGCAAAGCTCGAGGCTGTGCTGGATGGGGAAGAAGGCAGGAGTCCTCGGTGTCTTTATTATCTGTGAGGAATTTTAGTTGTGGTCATAGAGGAGCTAAGAGGTCATCAACTATAAGCACAAATGTTGCCATTGAAGCCTATGTATCTAAGGATGCCACATCATGGAACAGAAAACCTATAAAGCAAGCTGCTGGAAGATACGCCAGAGCTAATGTCATGCCCATACAACAAGGTCCTACAAGGTATGCTGTACGAAATGTTGATGGCCCTCTCGCAGCATTCCACTTGTTCATGAGGAAGAACTTATTGAATGAAATCATGATGTGGATGAGCAAACAAGGAAGACACATTTATGACGAGACCTGGAAAGGTTTTACAGATGGAGAATTTAAATGTTTTCTTGGACTTCTGATCCTCTCAGGCGTGTACAAGTCACAAAATGAATCCATAGTTCAGTTGTGGAACCTTGAAGATGGTCGTTCTGTTTTCGGCAAAAATATGGCCTGTAACCGTTTTAAGCAAATTTCTTGTGCTCTCAGATTTGATGATGCAACCAACAGACGTGAACAACAAGGCGTGGATAAGCTTGCTCCAATCAGACATGTTTTTGATACCTGGGAAGCAACTCTAAGTGACGCCTTTGTTCCTGGTGAAAATGTTACTGTGGATGAGCAACTGCTTACATTTTGTGGCCGTTTTCCGTTCAGACAATATATTCCCAGCAAACCTGGGAAATATGGCATAAATCTATGGATGTTGTGTGACAGTGCAACGTCATAAGTTCTGCATCTTAAAGTATATAGAGGAAGGGAACTCGGACAAAACAGGGAACAGAATCAGGGTGAAAGGGTTGTGCTGCAACTCACTGAAGGATTGATGCGATCTGGCAGAAATGTTACTGTTGACAATTTCTTCTGCAGTTTATCTCTGTCACGGAAATTGCTAGAAAAACAAATGACACTTTTGGGGACAATTCAAAAGAACAGAAAAGAATTACCTCCAGAATTTGTAACAGCAAAGGGCCAAGAGGTATTCACTTCACTGTTTGCCTTTCGCGATGACACCACTCTGGTTTCCTATTGCCCGAAGAAAGGAAAAGTGGTTGTTCTTCTGAGCAGTTTGCATGATCAAGAAGAATAGATACACACATCCAGACAAAAAACCACGTATGATCTTGGACTATAATTCTAGTAAAGGTGGAGTAGATACGGCAGATCAAATGTTGCACACGTATACCACAAAACGAATGACAAGACGCTGGCCAGTGACAATCTTCTACAACATGTTGGACATCAGTGCTTTGAACGCCTTCATTGTATGGATGTCACTAAATCCAGAATGACAGTCCAAGTCAAAGCACAGACGTCGTCTATTCCTCTTGGAATTAGGAGAGCAGCTGCTTCAGAGTAATTGCAGCGAGACTTCTTCCAGCATTGAAGAAGCCACTGATGCTGTTTGCAATGTCGGGATCCCAAAGAAAAGGGCAAGGTGTCACTGCTGTTCCAGAGAAAAAGACAAGAAAAGCAACATAGTTTGCAGCTCCTGCAAGAACATTGTTTGCAAAGAACATTCAGAAATTGTCTGTGTCTCATGCAAATGACTGTAGTACTTTACTGTGTTCATCAAGTGCATGCAAAAACTGCTTTCATGGCAACACTTCTTCATGTATTTTTATGATAAAGCATTAAATTTCAAAACATTTAACCTTCATATAATAAATAATTAATTTAGAATAATATTTTGTCTGTTTAGTTTAAAAATTTCATGGTTAACAATTAAAATTCGTCGTGGGGTCATTTATGACCCCAACGGTATTTAGTGTGTGCAAAAAATCTCAGTAATTCCAGGGTTAATAGTAACAATTATTTTATGTGTTTTATTCCCAAATTCATTCCTATATCTTTCACATTCTCATTCTATATTACAGGGCGCGGGCAGGGTCCCAGGGCCCGTTTGTAACCGGGTGCACGGCCCGGCGCGGGACCCTGCTCGGCCGCGGGAGCGCGCATTGGCGTCAGGACGACGGCGGCAATTTAAAATGATTGGCTCTGCTGCGAGATGGAGGAGCAGAGCCAATCAGGTGGGCGCAACTCCATGTGCTACGAGGCTCTTGGCTTGCCCGCAGCACATGGTAAGAGGGCGCCCACCGGGAAGGAGAGGCTGCAGCGGATCCGCAGAGTGTCGCAGTCCGGTGAAGGCCTACAATTTTCCGGGCTTGTGGGCAGTGAGTGCAAAAAACGGCACTCTGCTGCTTACCAGAGGGCGGTTGTCTTGTCACGGTTCAGCCAGGCACGAAATTCTGCTGCTTGTGCTCAGCGTGAGGAGAAACCGGCAGTCAACAGGAGCCTGCACCTCCGGACACGTGAGCTGATAGAGGGCAAGCATTCTAGGCGACGGGCGCAGTGCACGGTGATAGGATCGTGAGCAGGAGGAGGGAGGGGGCAACGGAGAATCAGCGGCCCGAGCAATTTGGTCGGGGAAAAGAAGGGTTTATTTCAGGTGGGTGGAGATGGGTCCGAAGAGGCCGGCGGGGGGTAGGTCGGCTGGGAGGTCAGCAGCCCCACGTGGGGCAGGGAATAGGAGTACAAAAGGAGTGAGCAACAGAGGGAGGCTGCAGCAGGGAGGCAGTAGAGAGAGGCAGGTATCTGGGGTAGCGAGGGGCAGGGGGATAGATGCTGGTACAGCAGATAGGGGGGGAGAGGTGCTGAAAGGGGGCGCGCGGCTAGGCCCCGGAGAGCGAGGGTAGCAGGGGGGGTAGGCAGAGCTAGCGTGATCATGCCTGAACCGGCCCCTTCAGGAGGGGATCCGGGTAGCGGTACAGAGGGGAGTAGCGCGGGAGTAGGGGGTCCTAATAGTGGGACCCCCCAAGGCGGCGCTGTATGGGGTAGCATGGCGCCATGGGAATGGAGGGGTGTGGGGACCAGCCCAGCTGGTGGCGGGGGCAGGGGAGGAGAATGGTTCAGAGGGTACCCCCTCTCGCCCGGGGCTTTAGGTCCTCCCGAGCAGCTTACTGCTTGGGATAGGTGGCAGGCGGGTGGCCAAGGCTCATCGGGTAGGGATTGGATGGGGGCATGGCAGCCGTCGTGGCCCTCGGTTTTCTCCCCTTTGTGTCCCCCTTTTTTATCTCTTCAGATATCCTTTCCGGTAGCGCCGCGGGGTGCGCCGCTTCCTGGCGAGTCGGAGCGAGTGATGGACAGCGAAGCTGGCAGCGGAGTGGCGGGAGTGAACACGTCTGCGGTAGAGCGAGAGCGAGACGCACGTGATCAGCCGCGGGTGCGCGACCCTCGTGATGGTGTTCTGGTGTCTCAGGAAGGCGCAGTGCCTGGCGGAGATGCGGGTGAGTCATCAGTGCGGGGAGTTGAGGAGAGGGGTGGGTCGCGGGGGGAGCATTCAGGAAAGGCGTGCAAGAAGAGAAAGCATGCTTGTCGGCGGAGGCATAGCTCCAACTCATCGTCCTCTTCTTCGTCGGAAGGTTCGGATTCTTCGTCAGGCGGAGCGCAGATTACGGCTGTTTCGGGTGACGGGGGGTTCACTGGGCGGGGAGGTGGTGGTTCTGCATCACTGGCGGCAGTGGCAGAATTGTGGGAGGGTGTTCCGAAGAAGTTGCGGCGTAAAATTCTAAAACGCAAGTACATTGACATTTTCCGCCTGCTCGAAGGCCGAAAACGTTCGGGGGATAGTAAGAAGAAGCGGAGGGAGGATGAGAAGGCTGGACGGGTGCGGCCGGTGTCGCGCAACGTGGTCAACTGGGTCCGATCGTTCTTGCGACTAGCAAGTGTATGGGGGCATCAGTATCCGGAGCATTACGGCGGCTTGCTGTCCTATGCTGATGCTATTTTGGGTGCGTCTCAAGCGCACGACGGATGGTCGTGGCTTAACTATGATGAGAAGTTTCGGGACAAGATGGAAGAAAATACGTCACTAACGTGGGGGACGCAGGGCATTAATCTGTGGTTGACGCAGATGTCTGTCAAGACGGGTAGTGGGGGAGCTAGTGGAGCTAAGATTGGGCAGGGTTATACCGGTGGGGCAAATCGTTCCTTTCGTGGAGCACCCTCAGCAGTACTGGCCAAGCCTGTCCTCGGGGCCGGGGCAGACCTTTGTTGGAGATACAATCGGACCACCTGTCCTTTCCCGGATTGTAAGTTCCGGCACGCATGCTCTTTGTGCGGAGGTGCCCATCCCGCGACAAAGTGCCTTAAGAAAGGTGTGGCCACCGCGCCACTTCCGGGAGCCAAGTGAGGTTTCGCATTGCGCGTTAGCGCCTTCCCCAATTCGAGGACATGTGCTAAGTAGTTGGCTTCTGAGGTATCCGAAAGCAAAAGAAAGTGTGACGTTGCATTTAGGCTTTAAGTTTGGTTTTATTATTCCTATAAGGGGTAAGGTGGTCACGGGGGCGGTTAGGAATGCGGCGAGCATTCGGCGCTGGGCAGCGGTGGCGCGGACAAAACTGACTGCGGAATTGTGTCTAGGGAGGATTGCGGGGCCTTTCCGCATACCACCGTTTCGGAATTTCGTCGTGTCTCCTCTAGGAGTGATCCCCAAGAAAGAGCCGGGAAAGTTCAGATTGATACACAACCTGTCATCGCCGATAGGGACTTCGGTTAATGACTCCATTCCGTGTGAGTTCTGCACGGTGCGGTATGCTTCCTTTGATAGGGCGGTGGAGTTAGTATCCGAGGCGGGTCGCGGGGCCCTGTTAGCAAAAGTTGACATTGAATCGGCCTTTCGATTACTGCCAGTTCATCCATCGGCTTTTAGGTTGCTTGGTTTTCGGTTCGAAGATGCATATTACTACGATAAGAGTCTGCCGATGGGATGTGCGATATCTTGTGCCTACTTCGAGATGTTTAGTTCCTTCTTACATTGGATGTTAGTGAGGAGGGTGGGAGCTTCAGAAGTGGTGCACTATCTTGACGATTTCCTCTTCGTCGGTAGGGCGGGGTCGGATGGCTGCAAAAGACTGCTGGAAGGTTTCGAAGGGATGGCGGAGGAGTTGGGGGTGCCGCTGGCGGCAGGCAAGACGGTGGGGCCTACCACGCAGCTTACCTTTTCGGGTGTGGAACTCGATTCAGTGAATATGGTGGCGCGTTTGCCGCACGAGAAAGTGGTAAAACTCCGGGTCTTAGTGGCCAACGTGCTGGCCTCGCAGAAAGTGACATTGAAGGAGCTACAGGCGCTATTGGGGTCCCTTAATTTTGCCTGTAAAGTCATTCCGATGGGGCGGGTGTTCAGTCGGCGCTTGGCGGCGGCGACGGCAGGCGCAAAACGGCCGCATCATCGCATTCGGGTCTCGCAGGTTATGAAGGAGGATCTCCGGGTTTGGGATGCCTTCTTGGTAGAATTTAATGGAACGACAGTGCTGCGAGAGGCGGAGGTCACCAGTAGTGACATGCATCTTTACACGGATGCTGCGGGGGGAGTTGGTCTGGGGATCTATTTCAGGGGCTCGTGGTGTTCTGCTAGATGGCCGCAGTCCTGGGCGGAAGGGGGCTCGTTGAGCAATATAACGTTTTTGGAGCTCTTTCCCATATTAGTCGTGTTGGAATTGTGGCCGGATAGGCTGGCTAACCGCAGGGTAGTGTGGTGGTGCGACAATGAGGCAGTGGTGCATGTCGTCAATCGTTCGCCCAGGTGTTGTAAGGTGGCTTCGCTTATGCGGCGGGTGGTACTTGCTTGCATGCAGTTGAATGTTGATTTGAAAGCGCGTCATATTCCAGGGCATATTAATGAAATTGCTGATGCTCTCTCCCGTTTGCAGATGGAGCATTTTCGGAAGTTGGTGCCGGAGGCGGACGAGGAGGGTCATGTTGTCCCCTCGAGCTTGTGGAGCGTTGGCCTGCAGAGATGAGGCAACTCTTGAAGAGCTCAGTGGCGGCTAACACCTGGGAAGCCTATCGGCGGGGTTGCTCGCGTGTGCAGCGGTTCTTATGTGAGCGGGGTTGGAATGGGGGGAGGGCCCCTTCTCTGTTGCTCGGACAGTATGTAGCATGGGCCAAAAGTAACGGGGTTACGCGGTCGGCGGTGCGTGGACATTTGGCAGGTTTTGAATTTTTTGCTAGGGCGGTAGGGTTGGAGTCCGGGGGTCGGGGTCTCCTAGCGCGGAGGCTTCTGCAAGGGTGGGAGCGGTCGCATCCGGCTCCGCGGGATCGCCGACGGCCGATTACACATGAGTTGCTGGTGGCGGTGTGCCGTGAGCTGGGGCATGTGGCGAGAGATCCCTACGAAGCAGGGCTCTTCAGGGCGGTGTTTTGTCTGGCTTTTTTCGGGGCGTTGCGGGTCAGTGAGTTGGCAGAGGCTTCGAGTCGATGCGATAGCGGAAATAGTCTGCGGTGGCGGCACGTCTGGATTGAAGACAGAAAAATGCGGATTCTTCTGGCTAAGTCCAAAACGGATCAAAAAAGAAAAGGGTTTTGGGTGGTCCTTGGGGCGACGGGTGGGATCACCTGCCCACTGGCAGCTATGCGGGAGTACTTGGCCATTCGCCCGGTGGGCGGGAAGGGGTTGTTTGTGCACAAGGATGCTTCCCCGCTTTCGTGTTTTCAAGTCACGGCTGTATTGCGTCTAGTTTTGCGGCGGATGGGAGAGGACCCTTATCAGTTTTCATCGCACTCTTTTCGCATCGGGGCAGCAACCAGTGCAGCGGCGGCGGGCTTGTCCGGCGCGGCGATACAGAAGATTGGCAGGTGGCGCTCGAGGGCTTTCGAGGGCTACGTACGCTTATGAATACAAAAAGGGGGGGGTTGGGGGGGGTTAACTAATATTGTGCCTTTCTGTTACAGGTGGGGGTGTGAGTTTGCTGGGATGTTGGCTCCTGGGGCACTCCTTCGTATATTGGGCTGGCCAGCGGGCGGCGCAACGCCCAGGTGGAGCGAATTTGCGACTTGATCCGGCAGTGGTGGCGGTGTCATGGCTGGGCGAGCGGGGTCTGCGGTGGTCGCAACTGCTGCCTGTGCTTCGCCACCACCAGCGCGTCAGAGGCCAGCCAGCGATCCTGTTGGTGCATCTTGGGGGGAATGAGCTCTCTTCGTGGACTTGCAAGCAGCTGATTCGGGCAGCCAAAAAAGACTTTTCAGTTTTGCTCCGGATGTTCGAAGGGGTGGTCTTGATGTGGTCTGACATCATCCCGCGGCCTGCGTGCTGGGGGCAGCGGCGCTGGTTGCGGGGGGTGATCAAGATCAACAGGCAGATCGGGAGATGGGTCGGTAAACAAGGCGGATTGCAGGTGCAACACCCCTGGGTGGAGGTGGCCTGCTCCGGATTGTACAGAGAAGATGGGGTACACTTATCTCCAGTGGGTACCGATTTGCTATTGAATGATTGGCAGGAAGCTCTGGAGAAGGTGGTGCAGGAGAGGCCGCACTGGTCGCAGCTTGGGACTTTAAGGGGGCGGCACAGGGAAATATGATCCCCCTGTGCCGGTGGCGGGATCCCGGAGGTCCGGGGTCCGGAGCCTTTGGTGACTAGGGGAGGGGGCGGGGTGCCCTCGACCCGGGCAACCCCTGGAAGACTTTTGCTAGTAACATGGCAAAGTCGGATAGGGGGGGCCGAACTGGGCCGTTGGTGGGGACCACGGCTTGAGCGGAGGTGTGACCGCTTTGCTAGTAGCACGGCGGGCGGTCCATCAACCCGCGGGGCTGGGTGGCTCCATTTATATATATATATAGTTACATATACCTGTTAAATCTTCATGGGTTGTTAAATAAAGCTGCGACCAGTTTTCCCACCAAGAACGTGTTTGTGAGTTATTTGAGGCATTGGGGGGGTGCGTAAGATATATGACATAGCGGGAGGGGGGGAGGGGCATGTAAGAAGGGAAGCCGGGTCCTGCTACCCGGTTAATTACAGGGCGCAGGCAGGGTCCCAGGGCCCGTTTGTAACCGGGTGCACGGCCCGGCGCGGGACCCTGCTCGGCCGCGGGAGCGCGCATTGGCATCAGGACGACGGCGGCAATTTAAAATGATTGGCTCTGCTGCGAGATGGAGGAGCAGAGCCAATCAGGTGGGCGCAACTCCATGTGCTACGAGGCTCTTGGCTTGCCCGCAGCACATGGTAAGAGGGCGCCCACCGGGAAGCCCTCCCACCCACCCTCTTGAGGGTTGTGGAGGGGGTGATGGGGTGTCGCAGCTGGGGGAGGGGGGTGTTAGGATGGGCGGGATCCCGGAGGTCCGGGGTCCGGAGCCTTTGGTGACTAGGGGAGGGGGCGGGGTGCCCTCGACCCGGGCAACCCCTGGAAGACTTTTGCTAGTAACATGGCAAAGTCGGATAGGGGGGGCCGAACTGGGCCGTTGGTGGGGACCACGGCTTGAGCGGAGGTGTGACCGCTTTGCTAGTAGCACGGCGGGCGGTCCATCAACCCGCGGGGCTGGGTGGCTCCATTTATATATATATATAGTTACATATACCTGTTAAATCTTCATGGGTTGTTAAATAAAGCTGCGACCAGTTTTTCCCACCAAGAACGTGTTTGTGAGTTATTTGAGGCATTGGGGGGGTGCGTAAGATATATGACATAGCGGGAGGTGGGGGGAGGGGCATGTAAGAAGGGAAGCCGGGTCCTGCTACCCGGTTAATGAAATATTCTCTAATACCAAGTGACTCCATTCTATTTAGATGACTTGCAAGATTCTATTGTTGACATAGTTGCAGTATATTCCACTTCTATTGTTGATATTCTAATAAAAAGAAATACTTACATGCTCTATGTGTGACATACTAAAGATGACAATAAGACAGAAAGATTGATCCAAACAAGGAGGCTGGCGTGCTAATCCATGGGATTTAATGATGTGCATAGGCAGGGCCATACTAAGGGCTAGACAAGTGATGCAGCCACACAAGGCATTAGTACCAAAGGGGTGCATCATCACTGGGACTTCCAGGAAGCCTGGTAACAGTAAATCCCGGCATGTGGCTGGTGGGGAGGGGAGCTCCAGGTTTGCAAATTGTGTAGGGTACATTTCTAGCTTGCTGTGGTCCTTGTTTTCGTTGGGTTTTGGGGGTTTTCTTCCATTTTTCAGACTTTTCAAGTATTTGTGTTAATAAAAAAAATAATAATGAATGCTAGATTTTAAAAAAATGTACAAATAAATTTTACAGTGTTATTTGTAGGTTAGCATGTGCTTATTCATCTTAACATGCACTAAATGTTTTAAAGTGTGCTAATAAACTGAAAGTTTGCTAAGAAATGCATATCCTTAGTGGATTTTCCTATATATAAGCAGCCTGTGTTGACAAAGATTTGCTATAGAGGCAAATGAGTCTCTGTAGCAAACCTTTCCAAGAAAACTTGCATGAGACCTTTAGGAATATAGAGGTGTGCAAAAACTGACCCTTGACTATGTTCTTGAGGATTGTTTTTCCTTAACTTCTGAGTCAATGATATTATACATGATATTGCATTGCAACAACTCAAAATTTCAGTAAAATCTCATACTGTATGTCATGGATCATGCACCAAAGTACATAAGCTGCTTGCAAGGGGTGATTTTATGATTTTATTTTTTTATAAGGAACTCACACTGAAAAATTTTCAAAAACAAAAAACAACAGTATTTTGCATGCTTTGAGCAATTGTGCATGTTTTATTATACATAAGCACCCACTGTAAAAGTTGCTAGAAATTAGTATATTGGCCTCAGTGTGTTATTTTGAAACAGTTGTATGTCAAGTATGTAAAACCTTGTTTGTGTTTATCTTTTAAGACAAAGGACCCTGGGCTCCATCTGTATCTAAATGATTACAACAACTTGTTCACTGTGACTCAGACTGGTATAATCCGTTACCTCATCTTACTCCGGCCACTGGACAGAGAACTACAGCAGACATACATATTCTCGGTAAAATACAATGTTTTAGTTTTACATTTATAATCACAAAAAGAACACTGAATGACAAGTGACTAATGCTTATTTCATTTTTTTTTCAATTTTTAAAATACTTTATTCAGATAAATAAAGAAAGGAAATACAATAGTCCCCATCAAGGGAAGTTCACCCAGAAACAATAGCTCTCATCAAGAAACAACTTACGAAATTTAAAAAAAAAAAGTAGGAACTGGCCAACCATAAATTAGTACCAAATTAAAAGAAGAAAATACCTGAGATGTGCCTGAAATAAACTTTTGATCCTGTTAACATAATAAGAAGGCAGAGAAAATTAACAAACCAACAATCAAACAATATCATGTAACCGAGGCACAGCGGATGCGGTGCTCTCCTACTGCCCCCTTTCCCCTCACCCCTTCCCCCACCCTGTAATAATCACCGGTCGCAGCTTTATTAACTTTTACCATATCCAGCAACAATTCCAAACAATCAACTTAAACCTCCACTTCAACAGAAATGTTTCACCAGCCATGTGGGTAGCAAAGTGATGTAATTTCCGTTTCCACCGCAAGAAAGTCCACGGCTACCAACCTACCACCCCTTCTTCCGCTTCGCCATATTATTAGTAAAAGCCCCACCGGGGTTCTCTGGGTCGTGGGTACCCCACCCCTGCCCTACTAATAGCTAAGGCTCCAGACCCTGGAAACCTCCTGGATCCCGCCACCGGCTCAGATGATCCCTAGATCTCTGAACCGTCCCCCCAAAGCTGCAACTAGTGTACATCCTGCCTCAGAACATATTCCAATGCCTCCTGCCAGTCATTCAGGAGCAAGTCTACTCCTACCAGGGATAAATGCACCCCATCCTGCCAGTATAAACCCGCACAGGCTATCTCCACCCAAGGGTGCTGTATCTGGTAATGCCCTTGCTCCAACACCCAGCGACCGATCTGGCGATTGACCTTTGTCAAGCCCCTAGACCATCGCCACTGCTCCCAACAGGCAGGCCTTGGAATGATATCTGACCATAACAAAATTACCAAAAAATATAATAATTACTCTATTAGTAACAGCACTTAATATAAGTAAAGGTAGAAAAGTAGGTGCATTCAGTGCCTGAATGATACATTGTGTCTGTGTTTTGTGCCGATTAGTCTGAGACGTCCCCGTGCTATTTTATGGAGATGCACCTACTTTTCTATCTTTACTTATACTTACTAAACTATTGCTCTCATTAGGGTCGCCACCTGCAGACAATGCGGCATATAATGGTCAATCACACTAACCACCGCCTCATTGTCGCACCACCAAATCACTCTGCGATTTACGCAACCTGTCCGGCCACAGCTCCAATACCACTAAGAACAGGAACAGCTCCAAGAAGGTGATATTGGTAGTCAGCCCCTCGTCGTACCACACTTGTGGCCAGGGTGCCGCACAACACTCACCGCCAAAGTAGATGCCCAATCCTCCACCACCCGCCACATCTGTAAACAGTTGTAGGTCCACATTAGAGATCGCAGCCTCCATCAAAACCGATGTTCCATTGAACTCCTGCAAAAACACATCCTAGACCTGCCCAAATACTCTACGACAACCTGATACGGTGATGAAGCTTCCACACTCCAGCCTTAGCCGCCTATAAATGCCGCAAGAACACCCTACCCATCGGTATTACCCTACACGCAAAATTCAAAGAGCCAATTAAGGCCTGCATCTCCCGAAGCATGATCTTGCGTGACACCAACACATCGGCTACCAACACTCGCAACCACTGTTCCCTCTAAGCTGTGCACTTGTGCGCGCGCACACACCTCACCGAGTGAGCGCACATACTTTACAATAGAGCGCACAAAAATTACAGTTCTGATTCTAATAGAAAACAACACAGACGTCTTAAAATTTAAAATTTGTGATTGTAATTACTAGAAATGTTCCCTTCATTTAGTAATCATCTATTTTCATTTAATTTGATTAAAACCAATGTGGTGTACATACTGTATTCTGATGTGTAGTCAAATTTTAAAGTATATAACTCCGAGTGTCGTTATGTGGCGCACAAAAATTTAAACCTTCCTTCAAAAGTTGCACAGCTGCTATTTTATGCACACACAGCCTACAGAAAATTAGAGGGAACATTGCTTGCAACCATCCCACCTTATCCCCCGGTAAGAGCGCAACCATTTCCACTGTATCCAGCTGTACACCCAAAAAAGTGATGCTCGTGGCCGGACCCTCCATTTTGTCCCCTGCCAAGGGCACCCCCCCATACCCGTGATAACTTCACAAAGCCTTCCAGAAGCTCCTGGCACTCCCACGACTGCGCCTCGCCCATGAAGAGGAAGTCATCCAAGTAGTGCACCATGTTCGTGCATCCCACCTTTTGAACCACTGCCCAATGCATAAATGTACTAAATATTTCAAAGTATCCACACGAAAACTGAGAAACCCATCAGCTTGCATTTATCAAAATACCACCTCCCCTCAAAACAAAACCTCAACAAGGGAAAGACTGACTGATGGACCGGCAGCAATATGAAGGCCGATTCGATGTCCACCTTTGCCATCCAACTCCCTGTGCCACATCTGCGTACAAAGTCCACCGCTGCATCAAAGGACGCGTATCGCACCGTGCACCACTCCCTTGGAATCCGATCATTCACCGATGTTCCCGCAGGGAAGGACAGGTTGTGAATCAGCCTGGAATGGAAATGGGCTGTGAGGAAAGGGAGCTAGGACTGGAAATGGGCTGAGTGGTGAGGGGGGGAGCTAGGCCAGGAAATGGGCGGAAGGAGATGCTAGGATAGGACTGGAACTGGGCTGGTGGGGGTGCTGAGATTTGAAATGGGCTGTGAGGAAAGGGAGCTAGGACTGGAAATGGGCTGAGTGAGGGGGGAGCTAGGACAGGAAATGGGCGATGGAGGTGCTAGGATAGGACTGGAAATGGGCTCGTGGGGGTGCTACGATTGGCAATGGGCTGTGGTGGGGGCTTGGAATGAAATGGACTCATGGAGGGGCTAGAACTGGAAGTAAGCTCATTGGGGGCTTGGATTGGAAATGGGCTGAGTGGAGGGGAGCTAGGATTTGACATGGGCTGATGGTGGGGCTAGGAAAGGACTGGAAATGGGCTGATGGAAGGCTAGGACTGGAAATGGGCTGCTGTGGGGGCTAGAAGGGAGCGGATGCTGGGTGGGGCTGGAACTAAAAGGGAGCTGATGTTGGGGGAGGATTAGATTGGGATGGGGCTGGGAGAGTGAAATGGAGAGGGGAAAAATATTTTGTGTGGGAGGGAAAAAAAATCTTCTATTGGCCGGGTATTGGGAGAGTAAGTGGGAATTGAGGATGGAGGGGTAAAATTTGAGTGGATGAAGTAGGAATGAGGAAAGAGCAAAAGGAGAAAAAATAGTATGTTAAAGCAGATGTAGAGAGAGAATGGAAAAAAATAGAAGAGAGAAGAAAGGACAAATGGACAGCAGATGATGGAGAGTTAGCAGAAGACACAAAGAAACCAGAATAAAGTGGCTGGAGCAATTGCAACTTAAAAAAAAATGCACAAAAGGTAGAAAAATATCTCTTTATTTTGAATTTATTAACTGGAATATGTCAGCTCTGGGAAATTTGAATCATTAACATCTGTGCTTTATTTAGCACAAGAGGAAATTAATTTATAGTTTTATTTCTACAGTGTTGTTGTACATTCCAAGTTTGGCTTTTGGGGTTCCCAGTTTAATTATTGTCTTCCTGTTTCTAAATTGTGATTCCTTGTTTGGTGATGGTCTGTGTTCTGCATGTGTAACTGAGCTGAGGTATTCTGTTTATGTAATTCCTATTTATTTTATTTATTTACATTCTCTTATATACCGCTCTATTCTGCATCAGTGCGGTTTACATTGAACAAACTGAAATTACATTGAACAGGGCATTATAACTTGGAGATAACTATTTTACAGGGAACATGGGCTATGGAGGGTTAAGTGGCTTGCCCAAAACCACAAGGAGCACCTGTGGGACTAGAAACCCCAGTCCTTCCAGCCCAAGGTTGCTGTCCTCTAGTGGGATTTGAACCACCGACCTTCCGGCCTGAAGTACCTTGCCCCAACCACTAGACTACTCCTCCTACTCCTTTGACATTGCCACTTGTTCTCTTTCCCCAATAGGTCTTGTATTGTTGTTCTCTGAAATGTATTGGTTTAATATTTGCAGTGTTGCCTTTTGATAGGTAGGGTCTGGTGCTTTATGAGTCCTGGTAGTGCTGTTATGATACGGTGGGTTTGCATTGGTTCTAAAAGGGCAGTGTTTGTAGTAGTTCCTAATGTGCCTGGTGGTTGGCACTGAGTAATGTAGAAATCTTTTAGTCTTTCTTTAGGGGACATGCAATGAAGCTACAGGGTAAACTATTTAAGACTAATAAAAGAAAATATTTTTTCACTCAACGTGTAATCAAACTCTGGAATTTGTTACCGGAGGATGTAGTAAAGGCTGTTAGTGTAGCTGGGTTTAAAAAAGGTTTGGACAAGTTCCTGGAGGAAAGGTCCATAAACCATTGTTAAGAAGGGACCCAGAATATCAATGCTTGACCCACTACAAGCATTGTGGAACCTGTGTCTTTTGGGGAAACTGCTAGGTACATTTGACCTAGATTGGCCACTGTTGGAAACAGAATATTGGGCTTGATGGACCTTGGTCGGACCCAGTATGGCATATCTTATCCATACATTCATTAAGAGGCATGTTTACTAAAAGTTAGTGTGTGGTAACCTTACGCAAATATTTATGCAAATGAGGCCCCTCACCGAGTCTCTGCACATGCCCCGCACCCCCCTTGGGCCACCCCTGAATGTAGCATATAAACACTGTAAATGTATTATAAGACGCATTCCTCATGGACAAG
The DNA here is from genome assembly GCA_033557465.1 of Ichthyophis bannanicus. NCBI lineage: Eukaryota > Metazoa > Chordata > Amphibia > Gymnophiona > Ichthyophiidae > Ichthyophis > Ichthyophis bannanicus. Next base: position 755,368,412 of record CM066034.1, read on the forward strand.
CAAGAAATACATCCTCACGTATGGGTGACATCACCCATACGTGAAGACTTTTTCCTGCTGTCCACGGAGAATACCTCCTACAGGTGAGTAACTACCTTCTCAGTAAGAAATGAAATATTCCTAGCAATAGAATATGGATATAGGAAAAAACAAATGAAACTTGCACCAATTTCAGTTTCTTTCTTAGGTTGAAAATCTCAGTATGAAAATGTTTATGTCAAGATGTCTTACACATGTGGAACATGGAACGTATGAAGCATGAACCAAGGGAAGTTGGAGGTGGTCAAGAATGAAATGGAAACGTGTACAACTTGATCGGTGTGTGTCAGTGAACTGAAATGGACTGGCATCGGGCACTTTGCATCAGATGATCACATGGTCTACTATGCTGGAAATGAAAGACAAAGAAGAAATGGTGTTGCATTTATAATAAAGAAGAAACTTGCAAGAACTGTAATTAAATACAATGCAGTCAGCGAACGCTTAATCTCTATTCGTCTACGAGGATTGCCTATCAACACAACTATAATTACAGCTGCAGAAGAGAATGAAATTGAAGAGTTCTATGAACAAGTACAAGCTGAAATTGACAGAACATGCAAACAGGATTTCCTGATAGTCATGGGTGACTGGAACGCAAAAGTTGGCAACAAAGAAGAAGGCAAAGTAGTTGGAAAATATGGACTTGGCAACAGAAATGAAGGCTGGAGAAAGATTGATAGAATTCGGCAAGACCAATGATCTATTCATCTCAAACACATTCTTCCAGCAACACAAGCGGCGGACTGTACACATGGACTTCACCCCAATGGATTGTATAAAAATCAAATTGACTACATCTGTGGAAGTCAATGATTGAAAAAAGCTCTATAACATCAACAAAGACAAAACCTGGAGCTGACTGTGGTACAGATCATCAACTACTAGTATGCAAAACTCAAGCTAAAGTTGAAAAAGAGCAAACCACTCATGAATGCAGCAAAATATGACATTGAGAATATACTGGAATTTAAAGAATGCCTGCAAAATCAATTTGCTGCTTTAGATACAAATGACAGAGCTCCGGAAGAGTTATGGAATGCATCAAGAAGGTTGTATTGGTTGAAAGCGAGAAGTCTCTACATATGGTGATAATGCAAAAACGGCCAATTTGGATGACGGAAGAAACTCTGAAAATTGCCCAGAAATGCTGAGAAGCTAAAGCCTGAGGTGAAAGAAAGACACTAACAGAACTCAGAGATTTCCAACGTGCTGCCAAGACAGGACAAGGAAAAGTACTACAATGACACTTGCATGGAAATAGAAGCAGAACACTATTAGAGGAAGAACAAGATGGCTTTCCTAAAGCTATGGAGAGTTAAAGAAAAAGTTCCAGCCTCGAATTGAATGTTACCAGATGCTCAAGGTTCTATGTTGAATGATACTGAGAAGATCAAGAAAAGGTGGAAGGAATATACAGAGTTTTATATGATAAAGATCAAGTGGACCAACAGCCGTTTCAACCTGTACCTTATGATCGGGAGCCATTGGTGATGAAAGAAGAAGTTGAAGCAGCATTGAAAGCCTTATCAAAGAACAAAGCACCAGACATTGATAGCATTCCTATAGAAGTATTGCAGCAATCTGATGCAGCTGTTACCATACTTACAAGGCTCTGCCAAGAAATATGGAAGACAACATCATGGCCAACTGATTGGAAAAGATCTGTGTTTATACCAATACTAAAGAAAGGTGATCCAAATGACTGTGGAAATTATCGAACAATCGCTATGATACCACATGCCAGCAAGATTCTACTGAAGATTATTCAAACGAGACTACAACCATACCTGGAACAAGAACTACCTGAAGTGCAAGCAGGGTTCAGGAAAGGGCGAGGAACGAGAGACATCATTGCGGATGTGAGATGGATCCTTGAAAAGACTAAAGAATACCAAAAGGATATCTATTTGTGCTTTATCGACTATAGCAAGGCTTTTGACTGTGTAAACCATGAGAAAATCTGGGCCACATTAAGAAGCATGGGTTTATACCAGAGCACCTGATCGTTCTCTTGCGCAATCTGTACATTGATCAAGAAGCAACAGTTCGAACGGAACAAGGAGATACAGAATGGTTTAAAATAAGCAAAGGTGTGACACAAGACTGCATACTTTCCCCCTACCTGTTTAATTTATATGCAGAACAAATCATCAGAGAAGCAGGATTGTATGAAGACAACAGAGGTGTGAAGATTGGTGGAAGACTTATCAACAACCTTCGCTATGCTGCTGATACTACATTACTGGCTGAAAGTGAAGATCTGAAACATTTGCTGCTCACAATCAAAGAACATAGTCTCAAAATGGGCCTGCACCTTAATGTAAAGAAGACAAAGATCATGACAACTGGCATAATCAACAGGTTCATCATTAAAGGAGAAGAAATTGAAATTGTGAACAACTTTAACCTACTTGGATCAACTATCAATAAAGAAGCAACAAGCAGTCAAGAAATCAAACGACGCATTACTCTTGGCAGAATGGCTATGAAAGACCTAGATAAGATTCTCAAGAGCAGAGGATTGTCTCTCTCCATACAAAGATTCGACTTGTTCAAGCCATGGTATTTCAATAACATCATATGGATGTGAAAGCTGGACAGTGAAAAAGACAGACAGGAATAAAATTGATGCCTTTGAATTATGGTGCTGGCGGCGAATACTGTGTATACCATGGACCTGCCCGAAGAACAAACAGTCGGTACTAGAGGAGATCAAACCTAAGCTTTCTTTAGAAGCTCAGATGACAAGACTTCGACTTTCATACTTTGCACACATCATGCGAAGAGAGAGATCATTAGAGGAAGGACATCATGCTTGGCAAAGATAGAAGGTCAACGTAAAAGAGGAAGGCCAGCAATGAGATGGATCAATACAATACAGCAGCTACGGGTACCAGTCTGTCAACAATGAGACGCCTTACTGAAGAGACCGACACACATTTAGGATAGCTATCCAGAGGGTCGCCATGAGTCGACTCCGGACTCGACGGCACTAACAACAACAACAACATGTTAAGACATGATTTTTATCTAGTAAAATAATGTTCAGCAGTTACTGCCAAACATTTCTAAAACACAAACCTTAAGAATGCCAGAAAAGTGAGACTGTAAGTAATAAATTAGTTTCTGATTTGCTAAGCTTTTTTTCCCCCAGAGACACATTGAAAGGGGAAAAATGCCCTGGTAAATCAGGCCCTAAGTCACCTTAATTTGTACAATTGTATCACGAAGATCACATTACATTCCATAAAATATAAAATATGATTCTATCACATTCAGACCTCTATGATATCTTGCAATTTATTTTGTAAATATTATCTAATAACTCATGGTGACAGTCTATTAAAGATATGCTGTGCCCATGTTTCATGATTAAAAATAAGTAGAAAATAGTAATTCAATTTATTATTACAGCATAGGAGACAGGTTTTAATCTAGAAATCCTTTTGTACTTTTCAGTTTAAGCACGATTTCTTCAGAGGTAAAAACACTTGAAATTGTTCAGAACAACAAAACTTATCTTTTCTTTTTGTTTCTTCCTTTCAGCTTAGTTTGGTAACTTTTTCCTTAAGCAGGATTTTTTTTTTAAAGCTGAAACACGCATACTAAATAGTTGAAAATAATTGTGTTTCCTATCAAAGAAGAGGGTAATTACATTTGCATACACAAGAACTATCATTTAGCTTGAAAGAACCACCAAATGGAAAAAAATAAGACTGATAAGTAATAAAAAAAAATATGAACAGACAAATTAGTTATCATATAGTTATGCTAATGTGCACCGATGTGCAAATGAATGTGCATTAAGTAAAAATACACAAGAGCAAAAGAGGTTGTCGATGGAGAATATGCTTACATTTTGCAATCAAGACTCCAGTTTACTAAATTGTACTGAGGTGCAGGAATGGTCACAAAATATTTTACTTTATTGTGTACTTTTTTGCTATCAGCCATTCTATGCAATTGAGCCCAAAAGCTAAAACAACACCTGTAGCTTTTTTGATGGTCTTTATTGTGACTTTGACAATGTTGACCTGCCCATGCTCTTATATTAAGTAACCTTCAGCATACGTTAAACACATGTGCATACAAGATCCAAGTGGAAATTCATTATAGGCTGTAGCTTTATTAAAGCCCTAGCCAAGGAAATCTAACCTTTGCACCCAAGCCCTTCTTACTTAATGTCAGTCTCGAGACTTCTTTCCCTATATATCATAGATCTTTTTTATTTTTTTGTTTGGGTTGGTCTTGGTCTCTCTTTACCATGTCCTCTTGCTTTCATATAAGTCTTTTTTCAGGATCTAATTTACATTTTCTGTTGCTTTACTTCCTCCCCTACATCTCTCTCTGATATTGATCCTTCTGTTTCATATTTTTTTTCCATTTCTCTTATCTGCCTTTGTATATAATTTTAGCTAAACGATATTCCTTTTTTTCTCTCCCTTCAGTCCTCTGTCGCCTTCAATATTCTATACTTACTTTCTTTGTCTTCCCTGTGTCTCTCATTCCTCTGACCAGCCTGTCTTTTAGACACTTCATAATTTCCATCTTCTGTGCTCATCCCCTACCTAGTTTCATCTACTTCTGTCTGTAATCCCCTCAACAACCCCAGTTCCTTTCCCATCCCTCATCCCTTCTCTACCTCCACTCCCTTTCGAATGTCTTATCCCTTTATACATACAGGCTCCCATTCCACCTTTTACTTCCTCCATTTCCACCTTCTCTAACCTCCAAAAACCTGTCCCCTTCCTTAGTCTCTTATCTTCATAGCACTCTGCCTCTTTGTCCTCAGGCCCCAGCATGTATTTTCACTCCTCCATATCCCCTTTCCAAATATTTGTCCACCTACCTCCTCCTCTTCATGGCACTGGGACAGAGGGTGAAGCAGTTAAGTGCACAGGTGGTGTTTTCTTCAATCCTCCCTGTTGAGGGTAAAGGCCAAGGCAGAGAGAGGCTCGCATCCTGGAGATGAATGCATGGCTGCGTGGCTGGTGTCATCAAGAGCGTTTTGGTTTCCTAAACCATGGGATGCTGTTCCAAGGGATGCAGAGCAGAGATGGCATCCATCTGTCTAAGAAAGGTCAACACGTCTTCGGTAGTACACTGGCTAATCTACTGAAGAGGGCTTTAAACTAGATTCATTGGGGATGGGTGAAGAAAGTCCCCAGGTAAGTGAAATCCCCCAGGTAGGTGATACATTAAATACCTTTTTTGGAAATGGGTAACAGGGGTAACATATGGAAAGCAGTGTGTATAAATGCCTGTAGCATGGGAAATAAGATCCCTGATGTTGAAGCTTTGGTGGGAGTGGCTGACTCGGATTTAGTGGCAGTTACAGAAACATGGTTCACAGAAAACCATGATTGGGATGTAACTATACCTGGCTATACTTTATTCAGAAAGGACAGGGTAGGAAGAAGGGGAGGCGGAGTGGCACTATATGTAAAAACTACTATTAAAGCTTTGGAATTACAGAGCTTAAAAGGGAGAGAGGAGGCATTGTAGGTTAAACTAGAAAGAGGGGGAAAGAGAAATCTATTTGCATTGGTGTGATATACAGACCTCCCTCACAAGAGGAAGAGGTGGACAGAGAGTTAATTGAAGACATATGCAGCATTGCTAGGAAAGGGGAAGTGCTACTGATAGGAGATTTCAATATGCCAGATGTTGATTGGGCACATTCCTGCTTGCAGTATCATCTAGAAGTAAGGAGATCCTGGATTCTCTAGAGGGGAGAACTATTCAGGCAATTGGTAACAGACCCCACACGTGAAGGGGCCATACTGGACTTGGTGCTTACCAATGGTGAAAGTGTTTCTGATGTTGTAGTGGGAGATCATTTTGCATCCAGTGATCACCAGATGGTGTGGTTCATTATTAGGACTAGGGCTGTTAGAATCCATTCAAAGGTGAGGATCTTAGACTTTAGGAAGACTAACTTTGCGAAGATGGGCCAATACCTCAGGGAGTCGTTAGTGGGATGGGAACAGCTGGGGGATGTAGAAAAACAGTGGGCAAAAACTGAAAGGGGATATTTTTAAGGGCAACCAACCTTTTTGTTAAAATGGTAAATTAAGGTAAAAGGAAAAGGAGACCGCTATGGCTTTCGAAAAAAAGTAGCTGAAAAAGTGAAGAAAAAGAGGGAGGCCTTCATGAAATACAAGAGATCACAGAGAGAGGAAGACAGGCATCTGTATTTGGAAAAACTTAGAGAAGCTAGCAAAGTAGTCAAGAAGGCAAAGATTCAAAAGGAGGAGGAAAATAGCCATTGCAATAAAATGGGGGGATAAGACATTTTTCAGATATATTAGTGAGAAGAGGAAGGACAAAAGTGGCATTTTCAGACTCAAGGGTGCAGGGGAGGAATATGTAGAAGCTGATAAGGATAAAGCGGAATTGCTTAACAAATATTTTTGTTCTGTGTTCACAGATGAAGAACCAGGAGCAGGACCTCAGAAAACACCGACAAATAGGAACAGAAGAGAGGGACAATCTTGAACAATTTTCAGAAGACTGTGTTCGTGAGAAACTAGCTCAACTTAAAGTAGACAAAGCGATGGGACCAGATGGGATACACCCTAGAATACTGAGGGAACTTGGGGACATTCTAGCAGCTCCACTGACTGACCTTTTCAATGCCTCGTTGGAGGCGGGAGTGGTGCCAAAGTACTGGAGAGAGGCTCATGTGGTGCCTTTACACAAAAGCGGAAGTAAGGATGTGGTTGAAAACTACAGGCCGGTTAGTTTAACATCAGTGGTGAGTAAATTATTGGAAACGCCGCTGAAAGAGAAAATAGGTTTCTGGAGTCCAGCGGATTACAGGATCCGAGGCAGCATGGATTCACCAAAGGCAGGTCTTGTCGGACGAATCTGATTGATTTCTTTGACTGGGTGACCAGGTATTTGGATCGAGGGAGAGCCCTAGATGTGGTGTGTTAGATTTCAATAAAGCCTTTGACACTGTTCCTCACAGGAGACTTATACACAAACTGAGCAAACCTAGGGATGGACCCTAAAGTTACTGCTTGGGTTAGAAATTGGTTGGGTGGGAGGCGGCAAAGAGTACAAGTAAATGAAGCTCACTCTGAGGAGAAGGATGTTACCAGTGGTGTGCCCCAGGGATCTGTCCTTGGTCCGATTCTTTTTAACATCTTTGTTAGTGATATAGCGGAAAGGGCTGTCGGGTAAGGTTTGCCTCTTTGCGGATGATACCGAAATCTGCAATGGAGTAGACACCCAGGAAGGTGTAGATAACATGAGGATGGATCTAGCTAAGTTTGAAGAATGGTCTCTAGAATTTGGCAGCTGGGATTTTAATGTTAAAAAATGTAAGATCATGCATTTGGCTGCAGTAATCCAAGGGAGCAATATAGTATAGGGGGTGAAGTACTTTTGTCCACTAAAGAAGAGCGGAAGCTAGGCGTGGTTGTGTCTGATGATCTTAAAGCAGCAAACCAGGTAGAAAAGGCGACGGCAAAAGTTAGAAGGATGCTTGGGTGCATACGGAGAGGAATGGCTAGCAGAAAAAAGGAGGTGATAATGCCTCTGTATAAGTCTTTGGTGCGACCTCATTTGGAGTATAGTGTGCAATTCTGGAGACCACACCTTCAAAAGGATGTGAACAGGATGGAGTCGGTGCAGAGAGTGGCTCCTAAAATGATTAGTGGTCTTCATTATAAAGCATATGAGGACAGACTGAAGGAGCTTAATATGTTCACCTTAGAGGAAAGGCGGGATAGAGGTGATATGATTGAGATGTTGAAATACCTCCGTGGCATAAATGTTCAGGGAGAGAGACTCTTTCAATTGAAAGCAAGTTCTGCTATGAGGGGACATGGGATGAGGGTGAAGGGAGATAGATTCAGGAATGATATGCGGAAATATTTCTTTACGGAAAGAGTAGTGGATCCGTGGATAGTCTCCCAGTGGAGGTGGTAGAGACGAGGACAGTGACTGAATTCAAAAAAGCATGGGACAAACACAGAGGATCTCTAAAAGGTAAAAAGGGGACTGTTGTAGTTGTTGTTAAGGAACGACAGACTAGATAGGCCATGTGGTCTTTTTCTGTCATCATATTTCTATGTGTTTCTATGTTTCTTCTCCAGTATTAATTTTCCTTGTCTGTCTTTCTTCTTGACTTCAGCATCCATCCCTCTGCTCCTCAATCTCCACCTTCTACTGCATATTCCTGTTCTCCTCTTCCTTCCCCACCATCGACTGTTTTCTCCCACTGCCACTCACCAACATCAGCCCCCTTCTCCCAGCCTCATCCTCTGCAGGGTTGAGTTTCCTTTTCCTATCCCCAGTGTCAGCCTTCAGCCTACTTCTTCCAGGTCTAGCGTCAAACCTTTCTCCCAATTCAACCCCCAGCCCCAGTGTCTGTCAGCATCAGTTCCCTTTTTTCCATCACCAGCATTTTCCAGAATCATCCCTTTATTTCATCCCCAGCCCCTGTGTAAGCCCCTTGTCTCCTTCCCTGAGCCTCTGCATACAATTTCTCTATCAAAATCAGCCACCTTCTCCCAACTCAGCACCGAGCCCTGGAATCAGCCCTCTTATCCCTATCTCCAGAACCTTTCAGAGACAGCCTCCCTCTTCCATTCTCCAGGGCTGGTCCAAACATTAGTCAAGACTAGGCAGTCATTTATGGCAGCAGCTTCTGAGGTACAGCAAAGAGCATACTTTCACAGGCTGCATTTCCCCTACCCACTTTTCAGTAAGTCCTTAAATGAGCCAGTCACTGCATGGGCTCTTCTTGTTGTAAGCAATACTTCTGAATGTATTATGGTTCCACTCCTTATCAGGGTCAGCCATAACCTTTTCATGTTCTTACATTCTGCAGCTAGCAATAACCCTTGCAGATATTTGCTATAAGTGGAAATTAATTATTTTATTATTTTTACACATTTTGGTGTAGTTTAGTACACTGGCACCCAAGTTTGAAAAAATTATGTTTTGTGATGTCTTTTCTTGAAACATCAAAAAAAGATTTTGTGATATCATATAGGTCTCTAAATCAGACTGTGTAATCAAGATAAGACCATTGTGGAATTGAATATTATCGTGCTGCAGTATCTTTTTGTTTATCCAATAAAAGCTATCAAAACCTACAAAGATTCCTGTTTTCTACAGGGCTGAACACGTTTTCTTCAGTACATTGCATATGCATTGACATTGATTACTTAAAGATATTTGTTTTATGCTTTCATATTAAATGTTATATGTAATTTAAGAACAACAGTTCTTTTTTGTAATCTCTCTTTATGGGCAGTCTAACACGCTTCTTTCAAAGGTGCAAACACCTTTTTGATTAGGTTAGCCAAACAGAGATATATAAAACATGAATTATAACTGAACATTGTTTTCTTTGTGCAACACGTGTCTTTTGACTCTACCAATAAAGAATATCTTTTTCCATTTTATTTTAGATGATTGCTTCTGATGGTGTCCAAGAGAGTGTTCCAGTCACAATCAGTATTCTGGTGATTGATGCAAATGATAATTCTCCAGCCTTCTCTAACATCTCCTACAATGTTGAGGTTTACACAGACATGAGAGCTGGTGAAAGCATTCTTCGGGTAACCTGACTCTGCATCCCTTTGTCTACTTTAAATTATGTTAATTATGGCACATTTGGTATGCTACATTTGTAACCAGTTGAGGACAGATTTGTTAAGCTATTGTCCATAGACACAGAATGCAGCTCTCTTTCTGAAAAAGGCCCTTAGTTGCCTATCACTTAGCTAAAAATAGTTAAGAAGATTGAACATAGCAAACCCTCTCATAATAAGCATACGTACACTGCTCTGCATATGTCTTGGTATGTGCAAAACTAACCCATTTGGAGAAACTTCTCTGAGAAAGAGGAGACAAGGTAGTGTGTTGGCTTAGAATAGGTTCATTGTTCTCATAGTATGCACAAAATTAACCTATTTTGAGAAATCACTTTCCAAAATAATTGATTCAAGGAACATCTGCATGTTAGATGTACACTTGTACCTTTTATTTTTGAAGAATTTATTCATTGCATGCCACTAATGTACCTAATTGTACACCTCTATTTAACTAAATTTATTCACCAACACTTATTTATATGACAATCCAATTTTCAAATTCAGGGACTTATATACTAGGGGGGTCATTACGAGCTGCGTTTAGCGGGGATGGACATCAGGGTCGGGCATTCATTCCCACTAAATGCCGGGACTGTATACTCTGTCGAAAGCTCCCCACACGTACATAGGAGATGTATGGGGAGCTCTGGATGGGGGCGGGTCAAAGGAGGAGTGAGGGCAGGCAGTGGGCGGGAATGCGACCCTGGACATAGAGGGCAGATCCTGAGGTTGGCCCTGTACATCTGGGGTTGCCAACATGGACAGGGGACTTATTCCACCTCGGAGGTGGAATAAGTCCCCAAGGACATTTGGGAATGGTGGATCAGGGCCAGGTCAGTGTGGCGAGGGGATGCAGGAGCTTCCTCGCAGCCGGACCCTGCTTTTGGATGGCCGCATCGGGGGTCGGGCTGTAGGAAAAGAATTTTGTGGCAGTGGCTGGGGATCGTGGCTCCTTAATGGAGCCACAGTGCCATGGCAACAAGATGCCATGGCACTGCGGCTCCATGCATTAGCCAGTGCATGCCAGTACGGGGTGAAGTGTGGACATCCGACGGCACAGAATTGGGGGACGGATTCCCCGTCCAGGCACAGACTGGCCGTCTAGACCGTACTCTGTTCCCACCGGAACGTCTAGCTCCCACGGCTCATAATCGGGGTCTAGATCGGCCCATCCAGATCCTGTACATCCAGGCGGGCAGGACATTCCCCATTTAGAATCAAGCTCTAGGGCTTTTCTCTCATTCTGCATCTATGGGACAAAGATTTGAAAATCAGGCCCTCAAAATACGTAGGTATCTTGTGTATGAAAACTACCTTGTACTGTTCAGGATTTCAATTGAACACACTACTTTACAGAAAATGTATTCCACAGAATGTAATAAGGTCAGTTTTCAGTGGTGGTTTGGTCATGTAATTTCAGCACTGGTAAATTCACACGTGCCGTTGCAGAACATGTATCTATAACTCGTTACATTACAAAGTTATACCTGCTATTTGGTCGCTGTTGTTTGTCTGTATAAGTTGTATGGACAGTGGCTGAATTTTACCTCTCACCAGATAACCTGAAGCCCTGCCCCTGTAATGCCTCTAAGCCTGCCTGCCTTGCTATAAAGAGATAACATTTGGCCAAATAGCAATTTAATACAGACAAAATATATGCATTCCACAGTAATAACATTTATTAAAAAATGTCTCACATGGTTGGCATCTGCGGCTGACTGCATAAGCCGTTTTGAATGCCAGGCCAAGTATTTCTACTGAATGTGCGTTCGGACATAATACTCAATAATTATTTTCCAGTTATGATTGGAATTCCCATACAAACTCCTGAGCCATTCAACAAACAAGTACAGTATGTTTGAGGCAAGCTACTAAAGAAGTTATTCTTCCAGCTATTAAACTGCTAATGTAACCATAGTATGGTTTCCAGCTCACATTAAATTGTCAAGAACAGCTTGTCCTTTTTAGTTTTTTAAGTAGTTTGTAGGTAGTTACTAATATGCATTAAGGAATACCACACAATTTTTGCCAACTACCATGCTTTAAAGGGTAAAATCATGCATTATGTATTTTACCTTAACACACCTTTGTTTTAGTGCAACATAAACTACATAATAATGAGATGCAAAGCATGAAAATGCATGCAAAGGGTCCTTATTATTCTGCATATTAAATAATGCATCTCGTGTTTAAGTTTGCAAGCTGTGTAATTTCTGGAAAAAATAGCAGCAGCTTTAAGCTAGCATTGCCTTTCTTCTCTAGGAACATTGAGCCACTAATGCACAGCCCACTGCTTGCGAGGAACTATTTAAAGGGGCCAGTGCATATAACAATCACTCCCATCCCCTAGACCCCTCAGCTCAGATATACCCTTCCCCGAGGAAGAAGAAACACCCAGCACAAGATCTCCCAGCACTTACTGGGGGAGGAAGTTCTGGTATTTAATGGATAGAAAAGACAATTCTCTGAGAACAAGCATGAACTCAGTCCTCACATATGCCTGACGATGGCGCCAGCAGAACACTCACAGATGCATCCCCCCAGCTTTCAAAGAAAGTCTTTGGAAGATGCCACCATGCATGTGTGGTCCCTTTCCTGCCCAAGGGTGCCATCTTGCTCAGTCTCCTTTTTTTCCATGGAGCCCTTCAGATGTCTGTCTGACTTGCCCCAGAAAAAGTTGATTTTTCTCTCCGAGTTTCACACTTGCCTCCAGTATCGCACCAGTACTCTTCCCACCACCCGACCTCTTTGCCTCAGCATCGAGTGCGGGTCTATTTTTGTAGTTTTCATTCTCATATCTTTGGCGTCTTCACGCATTTTTTCCAAATGCCTTTTTGATAGGTAGGGTTTGGTGCTTTGTGAGTCCTGGTAGTGCTGTTATGATACAGTGGGTTTGCTAAATGGTCAGTGTTATAGTACTTCCTAATGGGGCTGGCGGTTGGCACTGGAATATAGTAATGTAGAAATCTAGTAGTCTTTCTTTATCCAGACACTCATTAAGAGGCATGTTTACTAAAAGTGCATGTTAAAATTATGCAAGCATTTATGCAAATGAGGATGTTTATGCAAATGAGGCCCTGCAATGAATCTTTGCACATGGCCCCGCACCCCCCTTGGGCCACCTCTGGGAACATGAAACTAGATGATTTTCTTAATGTTATTAACCCACTCCCACCATGAACACAGAGTACTATTCTAAACAATTGTTAAGACTAGTTGGAACAAGCACATTAACTGGAGAATAGGGGAGGCTAGAGAGGGAGGGGGAGGGGGATGGGGAGAGCATGACTGGGTAGGAAGTGCGGTTTGAGCACTTCTTCCTTTAGCAGCTCATGAGCCCTACTATGTTTAAAAGGGTTCTGCTTGCTCTTATTTCTGGATAGTCTTATATATATATCTTTCAATGTTTATGGAAGGTTTTGTTACCTTAATTTAAGTTATTGTGGGAAATGTATGACATGCAAGCTAATGGACTAGATGCATCGGCAGCCCTAACGTGCAATGTTGGGCTATTTGTTAATGTTGGCCTTCGGTATTTTCAGTGGCATATATGTTAGGAAGGCCGTTAATGTATTGTTGGTTCACTGTGTTTACCCTCAGTGTTGTATTATGGCATGATGTGATGAAAATGACAATAAAAATGATTTCCACTAAACACATAAAAACAAAGAAAACAATAACAGATAAATACCATATGGCCTATCCAGTCTACTCATCTATAAGTATTATAAAGTTCTAGAGTTCCTTCCTCTCCGTCAGAGATCTTCTGTATTTGTCCCATGCTTCAATGAATTCAGATACAGTTCTCATCTCCACCACTCTGCTGGGAGGCTGTTCCATGCATCCACCACCCTTTCAATTAAGAAGTATTTCCTCATATTAGTCCTGAATTTTTCAACTTTCACCTTCATCTTGTTGTTAAGTGCTGTCGAGTTGATGTCGACTCATGACAACCCTCTGGATAGTTGTCCAAATTGTGTTCAGTCTTCAGTCAGGCGATTCATTGTTAACAGAGTGGTACCCATAGCTACTGTTATTGTATCAATCCATCTCATTGCTGACCTTCCTCTTTTGCGTTGACCTTTTACCTTACCAAACATAATGTCTCTCTCTAATGATGTGTCCAAAGTATGAAAGTTGAAATCTTGTCATCTGAGCTTCTAAAGAACGCTTAGGTTTGATTTCCTCTAGTACTGACTGGTTTGTTCTTGGGATACCCAGTATTTGTCGCAGCACCAGAATTCAAGGACATCAGTTTTCTTCCTGTCTATCTTTTTCACCTTCATCTTATGACCCTTCATTTCGGAGCTTCCTTTTAACTGGAAAGAGGGCCATCTTTTTTTTTTTAACTTTTATTTTCATTTTGCAACAAACAAAAGAAACAACACACCAAAGGAGACAAAACAAGTATACAATAAAGAAAAGTAAACCCAATTACCCCCACCCCACGCTTCTTCTCTAGCTGATTATGTCAGCATGTGAGCGCTTCTAAACAACAGTGACTATACATCAAAACAATCAAAAGAGTATCTGCGATACAGAATAATCATGGGACAAAGATATATACAAATCTAGACAGTCAGATGAGAGCATTGAGCAGAATGTACATAGTCATTGAGCATCTTCCATTTAGACCGATGATGAGGAGTCTGAATGGGGGAAGCAAACATACGAGGTATTTGTTCATATTTACTGTAGAGACAGACATGATTCCACCATTCATTGGGGCTCAGCTGGGAGCTATTTTTCCAGTATTTCGTAATTAGGGAAATAGCAATACCAAGCATAAAGTCCAAAAGGAAGTAAGCCGTTTTTGGAAGAGAGGGGATCCCCGCAGCTGAGCGAAGTCCCACTATCCTCCAAGAAAGGGGCTCTTGAAAGTGCAAAATAGACTGGATACGACCCCAGACCCGACGCCAGTAATACTGTAGTGCGGGGCATTCATACATAACATGAGGTAGTGAACCAATGGCCGCATGGCATGTCCAACAACTATTGCCCTGAGTAGTGTTCCATTTGGCTAATCTGTCAGGAGTGTAAAAACACCGGTGGGCTAGAAAGAAGAGTGTCTGAGTGAGTGAGGCGGATCGGGAGACCCGTGTCACTCTACTCCAGACAAGGCTCCATTGCTCCGGGGTCAAAGTCACATGCAATTCTCTCTCCCATGCTTTCTGCGCTATAGGGGTATCTCTAGTTATAGCATTACATAAGGTTTTGTAAAAATTGGATGCTACACCCGGTGAACTACCGATAGATCGGATAGTCTCCAGCCAACCTTGTGTAGGGGAGGCCGATGGCGGGAGCACCTTAGCACTCCGAAGGCAATGCTGAAGTTGCACCAACTGAAAGTAGTGTTTCGCTGGGAGAACCAAATTCAATTTGCAATTCACTAAAAGTTTTCCAGCGACCTTCATGGAACAACTGACTAGGAATCCAAATGCCCCTAGTGTACCAGGGGCTCCACGCCATCGGCTTATTTTGTATTCGAAATCGAGTGTTATACCAAAGTGGGAGCTTGTCTAACGGACAGAGTCGGGAGTCTAAAGAGTGTATAAGATTATTAAAGGCACCTAAGGTGTCTAAAAGCATTGGTGGAAAGTGGGAGTCTGGTGGGAGAGTCATACCAGGGAGAAAAGTAAGAGGAATCGGTTTGCAAAGGTCCTCTTCTATGTCTAGCCACACAGGTCTACGCGGTACTGGATCTTCCAGCCAGCGAGCGCCTTGTTTGAGAAGAAAAGATTGATGATACTTCAGGAAATCAGGGAATCTGACACCCCCATTTTCCTTATCTGCTTGCAGCTTATGTTTCGCTATCCTAGGTGTCTTGTTTTGCCACAAGTATCTAGTCAGAAGGCCCTCTATGTCTTTATATATACGTCGAGGGAAGAGACAGGGCAACATTTCTAAGATATAATTCACTTTCGGAACAATCATCATTTTTATGGTTTCTAATCGACCCCACCAGGTAAGTGTTAAAGGAGTCCAGCGGTGAGTTAGCGCCCGGACTTTAGAGGTTAAGTCTTTGGCATTGAAGGAGATAGTGTCTTCCAAAGGAGAACAATAGTGAACCCCAAGGTATTTGACCATGCGAGGTTGCCATAAAAAGGGGAAGGGTTGCATATCTGCCTGATGAAGCAAAGGATTTAATGGAAAGGCTACCGACTTGGTCCAATTGATCTTATAACCGGACAGCTGTGAGTATTTACCAATTTGCTCTAGGACAGCCGGTACTGAGTCTATAGAGACAAAAAGCATAAGGTCATCAGCATACGCTGAAATTTTGATTTCCCTATGGGTGAAGGGGACTCCATGAATCTCCTCCGATTGCCGGATTAGTAAAGCCAAGGGTTCAAGTGCAAGATCAAAGAGAAGTGGAGACAGTGGGCATCCCTGGCGAGTGCCGCGTTGAAGGGGAAAAGGCTGAGACTTTAAAGCATTGGCACATATACTGGCTGTAGGCTGTGCGTACATGGTGCGAAGACAACGGAGAAAACCTTCCCCGAATCCGTACCAGCGGAGGACTGCAAACAGGAAGGGCCACTCTAAGCGATCAAAGGCCTTCTCAGCATCAAGTGAGAGGCCAACAAATGGGCGATCAAGATTAACTGCGGTAGTCAGTACATGGCATAGAGTCCGAGCATTGTCAGCAGTTGATCTACCAGGAATGAAACCGCATTGATCTGGGTGTATTAAGGTAGGCATCCTATCCGAGAGCCGGGTAGAGAGAATGGTGGCAAATATTTTATAGTCCGCGTTTAGGAGGGAAATTGGACGATAATTAGCTGTTAGTTGCGGGTCTCTCCCCTCTTTCTCAAAAACTACTACATTTGCCATTGAAAAGGACCCAGAAGGAGAACCCTCCTCGGCCAGAGCAGAAAAATAAATTTTCAAAACTGGAGCTAAGTCAGCGTGAAAAGTTTTGTAGAATTCAGCAGGGAGACCGTCTGGGCCTGCGGCTCGACCTGAGGCACATTTCTTGATAGCAGAATGAATTTCTGAGACAGTAAATGGTGTATCCAAGGCCACTCTATCTTCGTCAGAGAGGGTCGGTCTTTGTACCCCTGAAAGTAAGCGTTCAAATACATCTGGCTCAAAATCACATTCAGATTGATAAAGCCGGGTATAAAAATCACGAAAGAGTTCTAAGATTTCGGTATCTTTAGTGACCAAGCCCCCCCCAGACGGATTACGGAGGGCGGTAACACGCTTGGCTTCTTTTTGACCTTTTAGGGCGTTTGCTAATAATTTGCCAGCACGATTATTTTCCCGATAATATAGCCCTTGTTGTGATTCGATATTTTTAACAGCAGCAGTGTACAAAAGCTGATTGTATTGAAAACGCAAGCGTTGTAAACGGAGTAAAATACATGGGTCAGTACGGGACGTGAGGAGACGCTCCCCAGCTTGTATCTGCTGTTCTAGAATCAGTAAATGCTGCTTTCTTTCTTTCCCCTGCCGAATTTGATAGCTAGTTATAGTGGCGCGGATAGATGCTTTAAAACCCTCCCACCAAGCCCAGCTCGCTGTGTCATGGGGTGAGTTAAAATGAAAATAATCTTGGATAGCGGCCTTTATATCAACCTGAAAATCTTTTTGACCCAGTAGGGATCTATCAAAAAACCAAGCTCGGGGAGAAGCGTCCCGCGCAGTGACACGTAATGATAACGATATGGCAGCATGATCTGAAATATGGAGAGGATGAGTCCTAGTCGTGTCTACTTGAGAAATCAGTGCTTTGGAAATGAGAAAGAAATCTATTCTAGATTGGGAGTGATGGGGGGCAGAAAAGAAAGTGAACTCTAAGTCGGAGGGGTGAAGCAGCCTCCATATATCTACCAGCGCAAGATCTTGCATCAGAGCTGTAAGGGTAGCAAGACTCTTGGGTGGACTACTCGTTCTAGGCGGCTGTCTATCTATCAGAGGGTCTAACACTTGATTAAAATCACCACCAAGTATTAAGGGAGTATTGGCAGAGGCCTGTGCCAACTGCGCAATACTTGCATAGTAAGCAGGGTTGTCCACATTCGGGGCATAAATGCAAATACATGTAAATTCACTATCTCCAACCTTAAGATGTACGCGGGCCCATCTACCCTCCTTGTCAGCGCTAGTATCAATTACAGTAGCTTGCAAAGATTTCTTAACCAGAATGGCTACCCCGCACCGTTTGGAAACGGCGGGAGAATAGGCAGCCACCATGTAAGGCTTAACATTGAGTTTCAGTGTTTCAGCAGAGTTTAAGTGCGTTTCCTGAAGAAACGCTAAATCAGCATGCTCATGGCTAAGATAGCTAAGGATTTTCTTTCTCTTGATTGGACTATTAATGCCCTTTACGTTGAGTGATAAGATTTTACATAAAGCCATTCAGACAAGTTAAAAATTCTGAGCATGATAGCGCACATAATTTCACAATGTCCCTCATATTGACTGTATCTGGCTGTACATATGGCAGAAAAGAAAATAAGCTTAGATAATACAATGAAGCGCCCCACATTAAAAAAGAAAAAACCGCAGCGCGGTAGAGAAGAAGCAGAACCCCAAAAATTACTGGCGACCATGTGTCTGCGGGGAGAAGCCCCAGAGAAGGCCGAAATTGAAAAAACACATAACCTGTAGGACTGTGCGTGCTCCGAATCCGACCGAGGCACACATCATGGAGGGATAGGAGACCACAAAACAAAAGTCATAGAAAGAGAGAAGGAAAGTCCAGGTAGTCTCTGTGCTGAACTATGACCGCCGCATCGGGCCCTTCAAAATGGCGGACAGAGCCGGCAAATAAAAGTCCAAGTCGTTGGATTAGCGCATCTGCTCTGCTTCTTTGGAGTCTAAAAATGTTGATAGTAGATCAGGATCTTCGAATGTCCTGGTTTGGTTGTGGAGAGTCACTCGGAGCTTCGCGGGATACAACAGGCCAAAGCGAGCCTGTAGCTGTTGAAGTCGAGGGCGAAAAGCAAGGAGTTTCTTCCGTCGGTCGACTGTAGGCTTTGCCAAATCAGGGAAGAAGGAGACTTTGTGACCTTCAAATTCCAAATGATGGTTCGCCCGGGCAGCATTTAAAATTTGTTCCACTTGTTGATATCGTAGCAAGCGAAAGATAATAGGCCGGGGGGTCGTTCGGTTGAGCGCCATGTGGGTAGGAACACGGTGTGCTCGATCGATTTCCAGTGCTTTATGAAAGGTGATCTTCAGCAAGGAGGGAAGAGTTTTGAGCAGGAATTCTCTCATATCTCCCGCTTCCACCCCCTCCGGTATTCCAATGAGCCTCACATTGTTGCGACGGGCTCGATTATTGCTATCTTCTAACTCCTTTTGAAGATTCTGTATCTGGCGCTCAGCCTTGTCCAGTGTGCCCAAGCGCACCGCGTGCGAGTCGAGGACCCCCGCCATATTGTCCTGCCGTGATGAGAGACTTTCAAGCCGGTCCTGGAGCACTCCAAAGTCTTCTCGCATGGCTCTAAGCGCTTCTCCATTGGACTGCACCAATTCCTTCACGCCGCGTATTTCCTCTAAAATCTCCAGGTGCATTTCGGGGTTCTCCCGAAATGGAACCATCTTCTGTGGGGAGGACACCTCTGTTTTGGAGCGTTTTCCGTGAGAAGAAGGAGACCCGAAGTCCAAGCGCGCTGGTTTATGGGCCGCCATCCCCCCCGAGGTACCCCGGTCAGCCCGGAGCGAAATAGTAAGTTTGTATAGGTATTATGTCAGGATTCTAAGTAGGCCTCTCGGGAGCTTCAGCGCGAAGCGTCTTACCCGCTGGACATCAGGCTCCGCCCCCCGGAAAGAGGGCCATCTTTTTAAATGTCTCTATCATATCACTCCTCTCCTGCCTTTCCTCCAAAGTATATACATTGAGATTTTTAAGCCTACCCCATATGATAAAGATTGCTGAGCATTTCAGTAGCCATCTTATGGACCAACACCATCCTGTTTATATTCTTTTGAAACTGCAGTTTCCAGAATTGTACAGAGTACTCCAAATGAGGTCTCACTAGAGACTTGTGCAAAAGCACTATTAGCTGCTTTTTCCTGTTGGACATTCCTCTCTGTATGCACCCAAGCATCCTGATGGGTTTGCTGTCACCTTTTCTATCCACTTGGCAAATTTAAGAGCATCTGATACAATCATGCTTGAGTCCTACTCTTCTTCCGTGCATTGAAGTATTTCACCCCTTATACTGTTCCACTCCCTTGGGTTTTTGCAGCCAAAATCATGACCCTGCATTTTTTAGCATTAAATCTTAGTTGCCGAATTATTGACAGATCCCTCTTCATGCTATCCACACTCTTCAAGGTATTTACCCTATTGCAGATTCTGATACATTTGCAAAAAGGCATACCTTTCTTGACAGATCCTTGCAATATCACAAAAATGTTAAAAAAGAACAGGATGATGAATCAATCCCTGAGTCAACACTGGCAATGCCCTTATTTTCAGAGCGAACTCTATTTACTCAACCATCTTCTTACCTAGTCAGCCACTTTAGGGTCCATCCCATGGGCACTCAGTTATTTATACGTTGCTGATGCGGAACATTCTCAAAAGCCTTGCTAAAATCTGAGTATAAAACATCTCTCCCCTAATAAAATTCTCTGGTTACTCAGTCAATGAAAATCAATCGGATTTGTCTGACAAGACCTATTCCTAGTAAAGCCATGGTTTCTTGGTTTCCTATAATCCCTTGGCTTTCAGAAACCACACCATTCTCTATTTTATCAGTGTTTCCATTAACGCGGCGGCCAAGAAAGCAAATAGAATGCTAGGTATCATAAGGAAAGGGATGGAGAATAAAACAAAGGATATTATAATGCCTCTGTATCGCTCCATGGTACGACCGCACCTTGAATATTGTGTGCAATTCTGGTCACCGTATCTTAAAAAGGACATAGAGTTATTAGAAAAAGTACAGAGAAGAGCCACCAAATTGGTGAAGGGGATGGAAGGCTACTCCTATGAAGAGAGGCTAAAAAGGTTAGGGCTCTTTAACCTAGAAAAGAGACGGCTGAGGGGAGATATGATAGAGGTGTATAAATTAATGAATGGAGTGGAACGGATAAACGTGGATCAATTGTTTACGCTATCAGAATATAGAAGGACTAGGGGACATGTAATGAAGCTACAGGGTAAACTATTTAAGACAAATAGGAGAAAATATTTCTTCACTCAACGTGTAATCAAACTCTGGAATCTGTTACCGGAGGATGTAGTAAGGGCTGTTAGTATAGCTGGGTTTAAAAAAGGTTTGGACAAGTTCCTGGAGGAAAGGTCCATAAACCACTATTAAAAAGGGACCCAGGATATCAATGCTTGGCCTAGTACAAGCACTGCAGAACCTGTGTCTTTTGGGGAAACTGCTAGGTACGTATGACCTAGATTGGCCACTGTTGGAAACAGGATACTGGGCTTGATGGACCTCGGTCTGACCCAGTATGGCATTTCTTATGTTCTTATGTTCTTATGTATTCACCACATGGGCCAGATTAATCAGTCAGTAGTTATGAACCTCTTTTTACTTCCACTTTTGTGGACAAGAACTACTCTGCCATCTCTAGTCCTTTGGAATCACTCCCTACTCTAAAGAAGCATTGAAAAGGCAAGCCAGTGAAGCTGTCTCTACCTTTCTAAATTCTAGATAAATCCCATCTGCCCCACAGCTTTGTCCATTTATAGTTTTGCTAGCCCCTCATGAACCTAATCTTCTGAAAATCATTTTAATTCTACCTCACTCCCATTCATATTTGTGTTTGTTTTCTGAGATTCCATTCCCAGCCCTTCATCTGTGAACACAGAAAAGAATATTTGTTAAGCAATTCCACTTTACCGCATCAGTTTCTACGTATTCCTCCCTTTCACCCTTGAGTTCTTCAGTGCCAGCCTTGCATGTCCTACTGTTACCAATATACCTAAAAACATCATGTCCCCGTGTTTACCTGTATGAGCTATTTTTTCTTCCATTTGCATCTTTTCTTTCCTGACTACTTTATCAGCTTCACTTAGTTTCTCCAGATGTTGTTTCTTCTTTCTGTGATCTCTTATAGTTTCAAAAAAACTAACCTATTTCCCATACCTTTTCAGCTTTTTTTTTTAAACCAGTGACCTCCTTTTCATTTTACTTGTATTTACTTTACTAACAAAAAGGTTTGTTGCCCTTAAAATATCTCCTTTCAGTTTTTTCCACTATTGTTCTACTTTCCTAAGATGTTTCCATCCAGCTAATGACTCCTTGAGGTAGTTTCCCATTTTTGTAAAGTTAGTTTTACTGCACTCTAGCACACTTATTTTTTAATGAACCATCTCTACCCATGTCCTAATATTGAAGTTTGTCATCCAGTGATCATTGCATACCAGATGATTAACCACTACAACATACAACCTACCCCATTTGTAAGCAACAAGTCCAGTATCACCTTCTCCTGAGTGGGTTTGGTTAGTAGTTGCTATAACAATTATCCCTGTAGAGAATGCAACATTTCTAGATAACATAGCAGTAGTAATATTCCAATCAACATCTGGCAAATTGAAATCTCCTACCACGAGAACTTCCCTTTCCCAGCAATACTTTTAATATCTTCAATTAAATTTTTATCTTTTCTTCTGCTTGTGAGGAACTTCTGAATATCACATCAATGTAAACAGAGGTTCCATTCCCTCTTTCCAGATTAACCCATAGGGCCTCTTCCTTCCCTCATAGGACCTACAGTTCTGTGGCTTAAAATATCACTTTTACATAAAGCAGCATTCCTCCTTTCTTCCTCCCCTGTATTTCCTGCATAGATTATAGGCTGGTATAACTACGTCGCAGAAAGCACAAAACAAAAGGAAACAGTTCTACACAAATAAAATACCCCCAAAACAAAAGTAAAACTAGAAAAACAAACAAAATCTAAAAAGCTCTGTCCTGCACCACACTCTCAAAAGGTTTTTTGTTGTTTTCTAATTCTACTTTTGTTTGGTGGACATAACTACATCCCAGTTGTTGTTTGCCGTGTACCATTTCTCAGTGACTCACTGTATCAAAGTTAACCTCTTCCATTGCAGCACATAAATCTGGCACTTTATTTTTCATACTATGGGTATTAGTATTTTAGCTCTCCCAATGTTTCCTTTTTTTCCTTTTCTATACTATCTTTTAATGTTTACTTACCTGAGGGTTTTTATTTAACTGGGGGTTTTGTTCATAACAATGAAATTCCTATTAGAGGAGGGCATAATGGGCAGAGCCTGTGCCAGAGGTTATTATCACACATTAACTGCTAATGTGGCGGGTAACACTGAACCTTAGCGCCATCTCCAGCATTGTTTTTTTTTTTTTAAACTTTTATTTCATTTTACAACAAGCAAAAGAAACAACACACCAAAGGAAACAAATACAAACATACAATAAGGAAAAGCAACCCCAATTACCCCCCACCCCTATGCTTCTTCTCTAAGCCGATAAGTATCATCATATGAGCGCTTACAAACAACAGTAATTGTACATCAAAACAAAACAGAAATAGTATCTGCAATACAGAATGATCATGCGACAGAGATTTACACAGATTTAAACAGTCAGATGAGAGCATTGAGCAGTTTGAACATAGTCGTTGAGCATCTTCCATTTAGACAAGTGGTGGGGGGTCTGAGCGGAAGAAGCTAACATACGAGGTATTGCTCATATTTACTGTAGAGACAGACATGATTCCACCATTCATTGGGGCTCAGATGGGAGCTATTTTTCCAGTATTTCGTAATTAGGGAAATAGCTATGCCCAGCATAAAGTCTAAAAGGAAGTAAGCCGATTTGGGAAGAGAGGGGATCCCCGCAGCTGAGCGGAGTCCCACTATCTTCCAAGAGAGGGGCTCTTGAAAGTGCAAAATAGATTGAATACGACCCCAGACCCGACTCCAGTAATACTGTAATGCGGGGCATTCATACATAACATGAGTGAGGGAACCAATGGCCGCATGGCAGGTCCAGCATCTATTGCTCTGGGTGGCGTTCCATTTGGCTAACCTGTCAGGAGTATAGAAACATCGGTGGGCTAGAAAGAAAAAGTGTCTGAGTGAGTGAGGCGGATCGAGAGACCCGTGTCACCTTGCTCCAGACTAGGCTCCATTGCTCCGGGGTCAAAGTTACATGCATTTCCCGCTCCCAGGACTTCTGTGCTATAGGAGTGCCTTCTATTTACAGTATTACATAAAGTTTTGTAAAAAGTTAGATGCTACACCCGATAAGCTCCCAATAGATCGGATAATCTCAGACAATCCTTGAGTATGGGGTTCCGATGGCGGGAGCACCTTAGCACTCCGAAGACAATGCTGAAGTTGCACCAACTGAAAGTAGTGTTTCGCTGGGAGACCAAATTCTATTTGTAATTCGCTAAAAGTCTTCCAGCGACCATCAGAGAACAGCTGGTTAGGGATCCAAATGCCCCTAGTGTACCAGGGCTCCACGCCATCGGTTTATTTTGTATTTGAAATCGAGAATTGTGCCAAAGCGGGAGTCTATCTAGCGGACAAAGTCGGGGGTCTAGAGATTGCACAAGGGTATTAAAGGCACCTAAAGTGTCTAAGAGCATTGGTGGATAGTGGGAGTCTGATGGGAGAGTCATACCAGGGAGATAAGTAAGAGGGATTGGTTTGCAAAGGTCCTCCTCTATATCTAGCCACACTGGTCTACTCGGTGTTAGGTCTTCCAGCCAACGAGCGCCTTGTTTGAGAAGAAAAGAGTGGTAGTATTTCAGGAAATCGGGGAATCTGACACCACCATTTTCTTTATCTGCTTGTAACTTATGTTTCGCTATCCTGGGTGTCTTGTTTTGCCATAAGTATCTAGTCAGAAGACCCTCTAAATCTTTATATGTACGTCGAGGTAGGAGACATGGCAACATTTCTAAGATGTAGTTCACTTTGGGAACAATCATCATTTTAATGGTTGCTAGGCGGCCCCACCAAGTAGTGTTAAAGGAGTCCAGCGTTGAGTAAGCGCCCGGACCTTAGAGGTTAAGTCTTTAGCATTAAAGGTGATAGTGTCTTCTAAAGGAGAGCAGTAGTGCACCCCAAAGTATTTGACCATGCGAGGTTGCCATAAAAAGGGAAAGGATTGCATATCTGCCTGATGGATCAAAGGGTTTAGTGGAAATGCAACCGATTTGGTCCAATTTATCTTATAGCCCGAGAGTTGTGAATATTTACCAATTTACTCTAGGACAGCCGGCACTGAGTCTAGGGAGACGAAAAGCATCAGATCATCAGCATATGCTGAGATTTTGATTTCCCTATGAGAGAAAGGGACTCCGTGAATATCCTTGGATTGCCGGATTAGTAAAGCTAAGGGTTCGAGTGCGAGATCGAAAAGAAGTGGAGACAGTGGGCATCCCTGGCGAGTACCGCGTTGCAGGGGAAATGGCTGAGACTTTAAAGCATTAGCACAGATACTAGCTGTAGGCTGTGCATACATGGTTTGGAGACAACGGAGAAAGCCTTCTCCGAATCCGTACCAGCGAAGAGTTGCAAACAAGAAGGGCCATTCTAAGCGGTCGAAGGCCTTCTCAGCATCAAGTGAGAGGCCAACCAATGGTCGATCAAGATTAACTGCGGCAGTCAGCACATGACATAGGGTCCTAGCATTATCAGCAGTTGATCTACCGGGAATGAAACCACATTGATCTGGGTGTATTAAAGTAGACATCCTGTCAGAAAGCCGGGCGGAGAGAATGGTGGCGAATATTTATAGTCTGCGTTTAGTAGGGAAATTGGACAATAATTAGCTTGTTAGTTGCGGATCTCTCCCCTCTTTCTCAAAAACTACTACATTTGCCATTGAGAAGGATCCAGAGGGAGATCCCTCCTCGGCCAGAGCAGAAAAATAAAGTTTCAAAAATGGAGCTAAGTCAGCGTTAAAAGTTTTGTAGAATTCAGCTGGGAGACCGTCCGGGCCTGCGGCTCGACCTGTGGCACATCTCTTGAGTGCCGATTGAATTTCTGATAAAGTGAATGGTTTGTCCATGGCCTCTCTATCTTCGTCAGATAGGGTCGGTCGCTGTACCCCTGATAGTAATCGTTCAAATACTTCTGGCTCGAAGTCACATTCAGATTGATAAAGCCGAGTATAAAAATCACGAAAGAGTGCTAATATTTCGGTATCTTTAGTGACCAAGCTCCCCCCCGACGGATTGCGGAGAGCGGTAACACGCTTGGCTTCTTTTTGACCTTTCAGGGCATTGGCTAGCCATTTGCCAGCACGGTTATTTTCCCGATAGTACATCCCTTGTTGTGATTCAATATTTTTAGCAGCAGCGGTATATAAAAGCTGATTGTATTGAAAACGAAGACGTTGTAAGCGAAGTAAAATACATGGGTCAGTACGGGACGTGAGGAGACGCTCTCCAGCTTGTATCTGTTGTTCTAAAATCAGTAATTGTTGCTTTCGTTGTTTCCCCTGTCGGATTTGATAGCTAGTTATAGTTGCACGGATAGACGCCTTGAAACCCTCCCACCAAGCCCAGCTCGCAGTGTCATGGGGTGAATTAAATGAAAGTAATCTTGGATAGCGGGCCTTTATGTCAACCTGAAAATCTTTTTGGTCTAGTAGGGATCTATCAAAATACCAAGCACGGGGATGTTCACCTTGCGTAGTAACATGTAATGAGAAAGATATGGCAGCATGATCTGAAATATGGAGAGGATGAATCTTAGCCGTATCCACTTTGGGTATCATTGTTTTTGGATATAAGAAAAAAATCTATTCTAGATTGTGAGTGATGAGGGGCTGAGAAAAAGGTGAACTCTAAGTCGGAGGGGTGAAGCAGCCTCCATATATCTACTAACGCAAGATCTTTCATCAGAGCTGTAAGGGTATCAAGACTCTTGGGTGGACCACTCGTTCTAGGCGGCTGTCTATCTATCAAAGGATCAAGTACTTGGTTGAAATCGCCGCCAAGTATTAATGGAGTATTGGCAGAGGCCTGTGCCAACTGCGCAATACTGGCATAGTAAGCAGGGTTATCCACATTCGGAGCATAAATACAAATACACGTAATTTCACTATCTCCAACCTTAAGGTGTGCACGGGCCCATCTACCCTCCTTATCAGAGCTAGTATCCAGTACAGTTGCTTGCAAAGACTTTTTAACCAAGATGGCTACCCCACACCGTTTGGAAACGGCGGAAGAGTAGGCAGCCACCATGTAAGGCTTAGCATTAAGTTTCAGTGTTTCAGCGGAGTTTAAATGCGTTTCCTGAAGAAACACTAAATCAGCATGCTCATGATTAAGATAGCTAAGGATTTTCTTTCTTTTGATTGGACTATTGATGCCTTTTACATTCAGTGATAAGAGCTTACATAAGGCCATTCTGAAAAGTTAAAAATTCTGAAAAAGAACGTGATAACGCACATAATCTCACAATGTCCCTCATATTAACTGTATATGCTGTACACATGACATGATAGAAAGTAAGCTAATGAAAAACAATGAAGCGCCCCATATAAAAAAATAAGCACCGAAGTGCATTAGAGAAGAAGCAAAACCCCAGAAATTACTGGCGACCATGTGTCTGCGGGGAGAAACCCCAGAGAAGGCCTAATTGAAACATATAACCTGTATAGCTGTGCATATTTCGAATCCAACCGAGGTGCACATCATGGAGGGATAGGAGACCCAGCAAGTAATATATAGACAGAAAGAAAAGTCCAGGCAGTCTCTGTTCCAGGCGGTGATCGCCGCGTCGGGCCATTCAAAATGGCGGACAGATCCGGCTGGTTATAGATCCAAGTTGTTGGATTAGCGCATCTGATCCGCTTCTTTGGAATCTAAAAAATGTTGCTAGTAGATCAGGATCTTCGAATGTCCTAGTTTGGTTATGGAGAGTCACTCTGAGCTTCGCTGGATACAATAGGCCAAAGCGAGCCTGTAGCTGTTGAAGTCTAGGCGAAAAGCCAGGAGTCTCTTCCGACGGTCAACTGTGGGCTTTGCCAAGTCAGGGAAGAAGGAGACTTTATGACTTTCAAACTCCAGATGATGATCGCCCGGCAGCATTTAGAATCTGCTCAACTTGTTGATATCTCAGTAAGCGAAAGATGATAGGCCGGGGTGGGGTTCGTCCGATTGAGTGCCATGATGGTAGGAAAACGAAGAGCTCGGACAATTTCAAGATCTCTTCGAAAAGTGATCTTCATCAAGGAGCTCAGAGTAATGACCAGGAATTCACTTATATCTCCTGATTCGTCCCCCTCAGGTACTCCAATGAGCCTTACATTGTTGCGACGGGCTCGATTATTGCTATCCTCTAACTCTTTTTGAAGATTCTGTATCTGACGCTCAGCCTTGTCCAGTTTCACCAAGCGCACCGCGTGCGAGTCGAGGACCCCCGCCATGTTGTCCTGCCGTAGTGAGAGACCTTCAAGCCGGTCCTGAAGCATACCGAAGTCTTCTCGCATGGCTCGGAGCGCTTCTCCGTTGGACTGTACCAGTTCCTTCACACCGCGTATTTCCTCCAAGATCTCCTGTTGCATTTCGGGGTTTTCCCGAAGTGGAACTGTCTTTTGTGGGGAAGACAACTCTGTTTTGGAGCGTTTTCCGTGTGAAGAAGAGGGAGACCCGAAGTCTAAGCGCGCTGGTTAGGTAGGTATTAAGTCAGGATTCTTAGTAGGCCTCTCGGGAGCTTCAGCGCGAAGCGTCTAACCCGCTGGACATCAGGCTCCGCCCCCCTCCATCTCCAGCATTGTTAATAACATTCCACATTAGTAGCTATGCTGTTAACAATGGATAATGACCCTTTGCTCCTTGTTATGTATGAACAGGGCCAGCGTTACCGGGTAAGCTGGGTAAGGCATAAGGAGGGCGCAG
>CM066034.1:756645544-756974122 GCA_033557465.1 Ichthyophis bannanicus
CTCAAGCTGAATTGAATGATTTATCCGGGGATTTAGGACTGCTCGACACTTATTAAAGATGATGCCCAACTGATAGGTTCTCGGCTTAAACAGAAAAAATCTATTGTCACCAGGAACAACTTGTATTGGTACCGCAACCAAGAGACACAATTTTTGAAGATATTTCAGCAAAGAGGAAGATTTGGTATTTTGCAAAGATATGATACGGAGTGATGGAAAAGTTTAAAACTCAAGTATGATCCTGCTGAATGGCGGCTGTATCATTGATTCGTCAAAAAGACAGCATAAAAGGTGTTCTTCTTCATAATGGAAACACATTCGCTTCAGTTCCTATTGCCCTCACTCTGTTCTTATCCAAGACAAATACGATGTAATTTGGGCCTGAATCTTCAGAAGATACGGTATGATGAGCATAAGTGGATGATTTGTGGAGACTTTAAGATTCTATCCATGCTATTAGGGCAGCAATACGGTTGCACCAAATATCCGATGCTTCCTTTGCTTGTGGGATAGCCGAGGCCGCGACCTACAGCTGGGGGAAAAAAGAACTGGCCAATTCGGGAGGATTTGAGGACCAGGTGAGAAAAATGTTCTTCATGAGAGCTTGGTATCTCGTGATAAAATTCTCTTACCACCTCTTCCACATTTAAGGTGGGTCTCATTAAAGCAATTCATAAAGTCCCTTCCAAAAGATGGTGCGTGCTTTCGGTACCTTTTGTCAAAGTTTCCACGACTTTCTGAAGCAAAGCTAAAGGAAGGAGTGTTTGTTGGCCCTGATATAAGGAAACTATTTTCAGGATGGAAGATTCGCTGAAACGATGTCTGAGAAGGAAAAAGAAGCCTGGGATTCCTTCAAGGATGTTGTTCTAACAATCCTTGGGGAAACAGGCGGTATGAGAACTATAAGGATATTGTTGCCAGGATGCTCAATGCCTTCAAAGAACAGGGCTGTAACCTGAGCCTGAAAGTCCATTTCTTGCACAAACCATGTGAACTACTTTCCGAAAAACTTGGGGGGGCGTACAGTGAAGAACAAGGTGAAAGTTTTCAACAAGGAACATCAAGGACGCAGAGAGAAGGTACCAAGGAAGATGGAACACCACTATGATGGCTGAATTTCTGCTGGTTGCTGCTTGCGGGAAACCCCAGATGAAAAATAAGACTAGCAGTTCACCTTGAGAAGCATTCTGTGGAAGAAGAAATGGGCCATACAGGAGATTGTTTGACCAAAGAATGTCTTTAAAATCTAAACTGTGTTGAAAATTATCATTTTTTTCCTAAACTTTGTAATTATAATTTGGTAGTTATTAACACAGTGTGTGATCTAATTTTTTAGAATTTTTATGTGCACACCATAGGGTGTTTGTCTTCCTGTAATTGCAATGGTGCGGTTTGCGTTTTCTATTAGTACATACATACATGTACAACATTTTTTGCACATTTCTTTGCTTTGCTTTGTGTCTAACCTCGCTCTTATTATGCTAAATGTTTGTGCCAATGTATGTGGCATGTTTTAAGTGCAGGACACTTTTGCTACCATCACCAGTGTGTTTTGTTGACATTACCTCTATTCGGATGGGCTGCCTTGTTGCAATTTTTTATTTATTCTTATTTTGAATAACTACTAAACAAATTGTATTATAAAGAATTCATCCAAGAAAATTTTATCTCGATCGCACTCAATCTGAAACGTTCACCTCAAACTGCTAACCCAATGTTGCAAACAATCTGGCCATGATGGAGCAAATTGAGGTTACCAGATTGTGGATTCAGCGCACCAAAAAACGTTAAAAAATCAATCAAACACAATAGATGGCAGTTAAAAAAAAACTTTTTTTAGTGTACCTGTGTAATGAGAAGGGCGGGGGCTGGGGGGGAAATAGCCCAATGCTTGGTTTTCGGAGGTGAGGACTGAAGAAGGCTGTGTGACTGGTGGTGGGGAGATGGAAGGGAGCTAATTTCTAGGGCTGTGTGGTCATGGCCGTGAAAGGGAGCCGATGATGGCAAAGGATAGGGTCAGTGGTGGGAAAAAGAGAGAGATGAAAGGGGGGATGAGAAGGGAGAGAAGGACAGATATTATTGAGGCGTGGGGAGACAAGAAGAGCAAAAGTCATAACCAGGGGAAGGTTGCGAGGGAAGGTATAAGAATGCATTGCTATGGTATGAAGCGCCGCTTGGTGCCGGGAAATGACCTTTAAAGTTTCCCGTGCTTCAAGAAAGAAATACAGCCGCCAGCGTGAGCGAAAATGTCGATCTTCACACTGGCAGCAGTGCAGAGGTGAGAGGAGGCCTCCAGCGGGCTTACCCAGCTCCCTCTGCAGCAGCCTAGTCAGTCTTGGGGAGGGGGGGGGATAGGATAGGACATGAAATGGATGATGGGGGGCTTGGACTGGAAATGGGCAATTGGCAGGCGAGTTATTGGAAATAGGCTGATGGGGGGGGGGAGAGTCTGCGACTAGAAATGGGCTGATGTGGGTCTAGGATTGGAAATGGACTGATGGGGGACTCGGACTGGAACTAGACTGATGCGGGAAACCGGGACTAGGACTGAAGGATACTATCAAACAAGCAGAGAGGTTCCACAAAAGAGTAAAGTAAGCCAAATGACTCAAGTATGGAGCACGACAGAGCTTAAAGCTCCCAATTTTACCCAGCTCTAACAAGAGCCAAATTACCATGAATAAAATACATTATATAAAATGCTTGTATGCGAATTACTAGAAGTCTAACGAATAAGATGGGAGAGTTCGAATATTATAGCACATAAAATGCAAGGTTAGATATGATTGGGAATATCAGAGACATGGTGGAAGGAGGACAAACCAGTGGGAGACTGTAATACCTGGGTAACAAACGATATCGTTAATGATAGAGCTGATCAAATTGGTGGAGGGGTTGCGCTCTATGTTAGAGAGGGCATTGACTCAGAAAGTTTTTAAAATTTTTCAGGCGAAACAAAATCGGCTTGTTAGAGTAGAGGGATTGAAATTCCATAAAAAAGGGGGAAGTGATGGCAGTGGGCTGTGTACTAGCGAGCACCTGGCCAGAATGAACAAATGGATGTGCTAAATGACCCAAAGGAAAATCAAGGAAGCTCAACAAAAGTTACAGCGCAGTAATGCCGATCTGACGTTCAATTACCCGGTATCGACTGACGGTGCAGTGTCACGTCGAGGACATGCCTTAGGCGAGATATAAGTTCCGTAGATGAAATAAAATGACTGCCTTCTTGGAGCAGGCTGGGTTCATGGAAGCCTGCACAAGAGAGGGAAGGCCATATCTAGCAACTAGTCCTTAGTGCGGAACACGCAGGATCTAGTTGCAAGAGGATAAGGGTATTGGGGAGGCACTTGGCACTAGTGAATAAGTGATCATAGCATGGATTTAATTATGTGGAGAGAGAGATATAGAGATAGTAATGGAACAATCCACAGCTACTACCTTTTAAACTTCGAAAGGGCAGACTATGATAACTAAAATTGAGGAGGAAAAACAGTTAAGAAAAAAACTAAAAGGAGCCGTTTCGCGAAGGGTTTAAAAAGACGTACATCAAGCTTGACGGTGTTGTTGAAAAATACTATCTTGGCAGAGCCCACAGACCAGCTGTATTCCAGGCTTTGAAGGGGAAAAGTGGAAGACGAAGTCCAAAAAACTGCCAGGCATGGTTTAAAGGTGAGGTCAGAAGAGGCTGTTTGTTGCCAAAAAAGGCCCTCCTTTTCAGGGAAATAGGAAAAAAGAGCCAATACGACTGAAAACCTGGAAAACCAGCCACAAAAAAGGGTACTGGCAAGTTTAAAATGCAAGGCAATTGAATCAGGGCAGGCAAAGAGAGAATTTTGAGAAGAAGCTTGCTGCGGAAAGCAAAACAAAACGTGCAAATAAAAGGACCTTTTCAAGTCCATTTGTTAGCAAAAAAACCTGTTGAATGAGGGTGAGTCAGTTGAGTCCATTAGATGCATTTTAAAGGGGGTTAAAGGACAGGCACTAAGACGGGTGGCGGGGACAAAGGAGGATAGCGGAGAAGACGGAATGGAATTCTTTGCTTCGCGTTCTTTACTGATGGAAGATGTAGAGGATGGTTACCACATGACAGCATCACTAGTGGTATTTAATAGGTGCGGAAGAAGTGAAGGAAATATCGATACATCGGAGAAGATGGTCTTACAACTATTAGATAATAAAACTGAAGAGATAGCAAATCATCCATGGGCCGGATGCGTATTAATCCAAGGGTGTATTGACAAGAAACTGAAATATGAGATTGCAGGAAGCTGCTATCAGTAATCTGTGAACTATCATTAAAATCATCCTCTAATACCCTGAAGATTTGGAGGATCGACCAGTAGTAACGCCAATTTTTAAAAAGGAGTTTCAGGGGTGATCCTGGCAGAAACTACCAGACCAGTGAGCCTGACTTCTCAGGTACCGCGGAAAAAAAATGCGTTAGAAACCATTCAGAAAGAAATACCAAATTAATCAGCATGTAGGATAGTCACAAACCTAATGGCAGAACCAGACAAACATGCGCTTTAGACATGTTGAGGAAGATCTGTGTCTTTACTAATCTGTGTATGTTTTTTGAAGGAGGTGGAGGATAAAAAAACAGGTGGACAACAAGGTGAGTGCGGTTTGCATATTGTGATAATTCTGGACTTTCAGAAAGCCTTTGACAAGGGGTCGCTCATCAGAGACTTTTGCGTCAAAACTAAAAAGAGTCATAGGGATAGGAGGCAATGTACTATTGTGGCATCAGGAACTGGTTAAAAGATAGAAAGCAGAGGGGTAGGGCTAAATGGAGCCCAATTTTCCCAATGGAGAAAAGCGTGAATAGTAGGTGAACTACCCCCAGGCGGATCTGCTGCTGCCGCACGTCCCGCCTAGCCTTTTGACATATTCATAAAAATGACCTGCGAAAGTAGAATAACGAGTGAGGTTAATCAAATTTGCAGGATTGACACCAAAACTATTTAAAGTTGATAAAAACCCAAGAGGATTAGTGAAAAAAATTGCAAGGAGGATGTCTTGATAAATTGGAAGACTCTGGGCCCAATCAAAATGGCAGATGAAAATTTAATGTGGACAAGTGTGAAGGTATGCACATAGGGGAAGAACATCCCAACACTATGGTTACACGATGCAAAGCGTTCCACATTCAGGAACACACCACACAGGAGAAAAAAGAGTTCAGGCGCCGGGTTTTTTTTTTTTTTTTTTCAAAATTGTGGATTTACCATGTTAAAACCTTTGGCCCAGTGTGCTGCCAGCGGCGGCCAAAGAGAGCAAATAGAAATGCTAGGTTAAGGATAAAGGCAAAGGAATGGAAAATAAAACCCAAAAATATATTATAATGCCTCTATATCGTTCCATGGTGAGGACCGCACCTTGAATATTGTGTGCAATTCTGGTCGGCCGTTATCTTAAAAAAGGAAATATAGCGGATATTTTCGAAAAGGTACAACGAGGAAGAGCACACCAAAATGGTCTAAAGGGATGGAAGGATACTCCTATGAAGGAAAAGGCTATAAAAAGGTTTAGGGCCTCTTTAAACCTGGAAAAGAGAGCGGCTGAGGGGAGATATGATAGAAGTCTATAAATTAATGAAATGCGAGTGGAACTGGGTGTAAACGTAGATTCGATTTTGGCTTACCTTATCCGAATAAGTAGGAGGAAAGACTAGTGAGGAGACATGGCCAATGAAGCTACAGGGGGTAAAAAACTATTTAAGACTAATAAAAGGAAAAATATGTTTTCACTCAACGTGTAATCAAACTCTGGAATTTGTTACCGGAGAATAAGCTTCAGTAAAGGCTGTTGAGTGTAGCTGGGTTTAAAAAAGGTTATGGAACAAGTGTCCTGGAGGAAAAGGTCCATAAACCATTATTAAGAAGTGACCGAAAGATATCAATGCTTGGACCCAGGTACAAGCATTGCGGAACTTGTGTCTCTTGCGCGGAAACTCATAGGTACATATGGACCTAGATTGACCACTGTATGCGAAACAGGAAATACTGGGCTTGAGGTGGGACGCTTGGCCTGACCCAGTATGGAACATATCTATACTGTTTCTTTATGTTCTTAAATGGCTGAGCGGGGGGCTGGAATAGCGACTGGGAAAAATGACTGTATTGAGGGCTAGGGACTGGAAATTGGCTGATGGGAGGGGAGCTAGGACTGGAAATGGGCTTTGATGGTGGTGCTAGGACCGGAAATGGGCCGACGGGCGGGGGGCTAGGATTGGAAATGGGCTGATGGAGAGGAGCTTGGACTGGGAAAATATTGGCTGATGGGGGTCTAGAATAGGAAATGGAAATGGCTGACTGATGGGGTGCTCGAAAACTGGAAGATGAGTTGATTGGGGTGGGGCTAGACCTGGAAAAATGGGCTTGATGAGGGGGCGCTAGGAATTGGGAAATCGGGTGATGGGGCAAGAGCTTGGGACTGGAAAATGAGACTGATGGAGGCTGGATATAGGACTGGAAAGTTTATGGTTGGATTTTCAAACTTCCTACCTAAAAGCCATAAATTTGGCTTCCCCAGAAACCTCCTATGACATTTTGCCTATGTCATTCGTACCAATATGTACCCAAGGACAGCGGTTTCAGCGCCCATGCAGCTATCTAAAACCTTTGTCTAGGCTGAGGTCCGCTACCTTTGCATCATGCAGGCATGTTACCAGGCGGATAATTCAAGTCCAACAAGCCCACCCAGCTATACAAACAGCTGTCCTAATCCTTTCCCTTATGCGGCACATGTCACTGCCACGAGAAAAACCTCCTTGGTGGCGAAGAGGGTTTTACTTCACCTGGGGACAGGTCCCTGAGCTACAGGATCGCTTTGTGCCACCACGAAAGTGATGTTCACTTTCACGTGAACTTCTCTTCAAAACATGGCAATTAGGGAGAGGCTTGCCAAGACTGGAGGTGGGGACTTCCATTAAATACATCTCTGTGTATGGGGTCTCATCTATATACCTCTCTGTCTTCCTTGGGTCCTCTTAGCATGTGCTACTCTCAGCATCCAGAGATCAGGCACTTGTTCTATGAAGAGCAAAGAGGCTTACTTGCCACCTAGTGCACACGTAAAACCCCTCACCAAACTGGCGAGAAAAGAAGAGAAAAATCGTACATGTGGGACACTCAATGCAAAGACTGGATAGCTC
This sequence comes from Ichthyophis bannanicus, assembly GCA_033557465.1. Lineage (NCBI taxonomy): Eukaryota > Metazoa > Chordata > Amphibia > Gymnophiona > Ichthyophiidae > Ichthyophis > Ichthyophis bannanicus. The sequence goes on from CM066034.1 coordinate 756,652,704, forward strand.
CTATCTTGCTGGTGGACTGCTGTCTGCATTCTAAGGAGTATGCTTACTAAATGGTGTTAAGGAGCAGTATTTTCCATGCGTTAACGACAGCAATAAGGGGTTACCATGTGGTAAGTGTGCTGGGCCTGTTAGAGGTTTTCTGGCATTAAGGGGTGGTAGTGGACACTTACATGCGGTAACAAGGACACTAAGGGGTGGTAGTAAACATTGTGATAATGGGACATGCTGCTTTCAGCTGTCTGGCATGCAACCTTAACACAGGAAAGCAAACTGAAAATGCTGAAAGGCGGGGGCAGGGAAGCCATTGGAGAAGGTATGGATGCAGGCACAATTAGTAGCTGATGGAGTGGATTCACCTGATGCCTGGCTATGTGACAGTAATGTGTGATGAGCATGTTTGATTCATACAGGCAGGCCTGTGCTGTTGACTAGGTGAGATAGGCAGCTGCCTAGTGATGCTGATCAGTGTGGGTGTTAGCTGTCATGGGTAGATGATGGTGGCAGCAGAATCAGCAGAGGGGGTGCAGCCAGCGTTGGGGTGCTTTGTGACCTAGGCATGCAGTCCTAGATACTCTTGAAAGCATATAAAAACCATGCTGTAAGGCAACATTTAGTGTCGGTGAGGTGAAGACATGGTATCCAGATATACTGTCACTGTGTGGCATGCCATAGGCCAGGACAGTGTCTGGGTGGAGGCAGCCAAGGGAGGACTGTCCATGAGTGCTCATGTGGAGCCACTCACAGGAGAGGTTGCACATGATATTGGCTAAAACTGCTGCAAAATGACCCCTGATGTTCCATGTCCATGGTGGGGCCACGTATTGGCCTGGTGCCAGTAAGCTGCCACACCATGATTTACCCTGATGGCCAAATGGTGGGTACAGGGCTATGCTGTGGAATTTCCAAGCAGAGAGTTTGCAATGTGTGTGGTGGATGGATATATGGGATCATACTGGCCAAAAGCATTTGGTGTGTGTGATCGAAAAGTAGCAGTTGACATGGGGTACATGAAACATTTGTGCGGGGGAAACTGGTGCCTCTGCCTGTTGCAACTGCAAGACCAATACACCCAACAGAGTGGCATGATAGAAAGGGACAAGTTGACCCATTAACTCTGTGTGGAGCAAGTAATGATGGCAGAACAGTGCAGGGTATGGCGAAGCAATAAGTGTTATGTGCCTGAGTGTATAAAATATATCCTCTTTACATAAAGCTAGGAAGTCACAATGATGGCATAACAGAAAATGCATCCATACCATTTGTCCCAGACATCTGCTGTGTATACAACACTTCTGCAATGCGCCGCCACTAAAGCCATGGCTCACAGATGTCCATGATGGGGAATGCCATTGTTGGGCTATCCAAACATGTGGCCATAACGCATAGAAACATAGAAGAATTATTGTCTGCAGATCACAACAGAGCCAGGACTGTTGTGAGGTGTGCAAGTGATCTGAGTAGCAACCCACGCACAAAATGAACAAGTGGAATCAAATCCTGAACCTTTGACTGTGGAGACATTGCAACCAACCAGTAGGTTACACCTCCACACAGATCTAAGTAGACTGCAGGACTCTGATCAAACTGTTTGCTGGGTGTTCCGGAATAGGTTGGGCCCTCCAGTACCCATGAGGCACTGCACATGCAAAACAGCAGTCTGAAGCTGAAGAACCAATGGGAGAATTCACTGATTCAGCATATCAGCTCAGTAAGATGCACTGGCTGCATGTGCTACATGCACATAACATCTGCAAGCCGTGCTGCAGAGCAGTTTCAGCTGTAACACTCGTTGCATAGCCAGGTACCCAGTACTTGGGTCTACTGAACCTGCATGGTTAGAGATGCTCTCTGCTGGCCATGCTGCAGGTCCACATCAGCGCTAGTGGTATGGCAGGTATTGTCTGCAGTATGTTATGCTTTTCTTGTTGTTTCCTGCATGCAGTAGGTGACAGCAACAACTTGGTCCTGTGTTCTGCCCATGTTAGACACTAACCGTCCGATGTCAGTGTTCAATGTCAATATGCAGCTGCCATGGACAGTCACTGCAGTGGGGGCATATAGGCTGGTGTGGGGCTACTACTACTTTCCTGCCATGACTCTAGTGAGTAGGTCATGAACCACTGCTACACCAACCATTGAGGACTAACAGTTGACTACAGCACAGACAGTAAGACTGCCCTGCTGCCCTTCACTGGGCTGTGTCAGCCAAGCACAAATCAACTGTGGTTGGTCTGCTGGTCAGCACGCACGACTTGTGCTTAGAATGACCATAAGCACCCTGCCTTTGGGATACTCAGCATTTACATCCAGCATTTTTCTCAGTGATTGGCACCCCCAGACAGAGAATGCAATCCACATCACTGGAGCCAAACATTATAATAGCTCTATGTGGGATACATAGTCGCGCTAATGGTCACTTTTGGTCATAGTAAGAGTGCCATCTCAGCATGACATGCAGAGGCCACCCAGGAAATGCATGTGGCAGATGGGCACACTGGCATCTAAGCCATTGACCCTACCATTGTGACAAACACATCCAGGCTAATTTGCAGTTTCAGGCGATACCTACAATCCTCTGCCTTAGCTTATTCACATTTTCGAAAAAAGGCTGGGAAAAACTTGGACAATGTGAGCCAAAGTGCAGTGCAGAAAGCCACAGGACAAAGGGGAGCCATACACACACACACACACACGCATACTCTCTCAATGGCGCATTGTACAAAAGTGGCGATGGTTGGCATTCCTGCTTTCCATTTCCTGTCTCAATGTGTGCTCTGTTTGCAGACGCTATTAGGTTGCCTTGGCCTCACCACACATTTTTACCGTATGGTCACTGTGGTATTAGCCTCCACCCTTGCTGGTTGCCTCCTTGGAGGTTGCACATGCTGGAGCTGTACTTGCACTGTCAACTAAACCTTGTCCACAGGAAGATGCAATACAGATACCCCAGTGGGGGTCCCAAACCTGTGACCCTCTGCATATATACACACCAACAGTGTGTGTTGCACCACAGTACTGCTATATGAGGGATAACCAGCTCCTGTTACTGACATGCTTCGCTTCATCTGGCCTTTGGACCATGCTGCAATGCACATGGTGCACACAACCAGGACAAGGCTTCTGTCTGCTGCAGGCTGGTGCCACTTCCCATGCCACCACCACCACCCCACCATGCAGACATGCCCACACACTGCCAGATTGGGTGGGGGGCAGGAACACACATGGATGGCCATGCAGCCCCTCCACCAGTTGCCCATGCAGGGGACCCATCACTGCCTGCCACTGGTGGGGGGATGGCAGCCACTGCTGTGATATTTCCCTGGGCACCTGCATTTTCCATCTACCTGGAGGGCTACAGCTGCAGACACTATCAGCCTCCACAGCTGGGTTCAGTGGCACGGGGGGGGGGGGGGATCCGCCAGCATCTCTTCCACTGGTGCCATGCCCCTTGGACTGCCCCATGTGGCACATCTTTGTTCCATACCAGCAGTATGTCTGTGTTCTACCACTGTCACTGTATGATCATGACAGACATCACAGATGGTGCTGCAGATGGAAGGATTCCCCTATGTGAGGAGCTTAGGTCTCCTCAATCTGTTGGTGAGGATGGCCGGGGGGAGGTATGATAGGGGTCTATACAGTACTGAAAGGCGTGGAATGGTTTATGATTGTTAACACCATCACAATACAGGGAGACTAGGGGACAGGCACTGCCACTACAGTGTAACGCATGTCAGACACATTGGGGCATATCATTTGTCATTCAATGCATTGGCACACAGGGTTTGCCATGGTCCCGAAACCCCCCCCCCCAAAAGAAAAACCATCGGTGTCCTTTTAGGATCCACTTAGGTAACTATGCCCTTGATTAGCCACTACTGGACAGAGGATAGTGGGCTTGAAGGACATTGGTATGACACAGTATGACATATTCTGAACTTATGTTCTTATGCCCCTCTGTGCCACCTGGGCAGCTGCCTAGTCTGCCATGTCCACCAGCACCCCCACTGCATGACCACTGTGCCACCTTCTGTGCCCCATTTGCACCATCAGCATGGTGCCCTTTCCTACTTGAGCACCATGCTGTTTCTGCTAATGGAGCACTACTATCACTTTTCTTGGGCTTCCTTGTCACTGCTTCACATTGCTGATGCTAAAATAGTCTCTTTTTCCCCCTCTACAAACACCTTTTCCACAAGGTTTTCATTAGTGATTGGGTTCCCAGCATTAAGGGGCTTTTCAGGCCACTGTGCAATCAGTGGTATGGGAGAACATACTGTAATTTCCCACTCCCTGCCCCATTCATGCCCACTCTGTGCCCTTAACGCTGCCAGTGCCTTTACCTCACCTTAAGGCAACATTTTTTCGGTGTTAACAGCACACATGCTCCCTTACCGCCATTTACTAAACACCCCCTTTAGTTTTAAGATTTTCTTTAGCTATTTAAGTTGTTTATTAATTAAAGTTACTAGGGAATACTTGGAATACAACTATACCTAATAAGTTTAAGGGACTTTGTTCACCTCAATATTAATTAATTTCAGAGCCTTAACTAATCTATCCCTACTGAGGAAATTAAGCTGACCCTGAAAATGAATCTGGTCACCTCTTTTCCTTTTATAGGTTTAAGATCCTATATAGCTAATTCCTCGGGTGGGTGGTAGGTGGGAAGGAAAGAACACTTAGTAAAAGCTGGCTTGCTACACAGTGCTCTAACCTGTGCTTCTAAGGTAATCTATTAAAAATTTCCTGGGTGATTCACACAGCCCTTGGTTTGGGAGAGGGAGGCCTTTCAATTGCCCCTTTGATTTAGCACTTGGCTTTAACACCTATTTAAAACAATTTCACTGGTTTCAACATTCCTATCTGCAAGGCCTTTTTGTAAAGGTTTCAAGAAACAATTTCTTTCTTTCTACTCAAATATATACATAAGAACATAAGATATGCCATACTGGGTCAGACCAGGGTCCATCAAGCCCAGTATTCTGTTTCCAACAGTGGCCAATCTAGGTCATATGTACCTAGCAGTTTCCCCAAGGGACACAGGTTCCACAATGCTTGTATTGGTTCAAGCATTGATATCCTGGGTCCCTTCTTAATAATGGTTTATGGACCTTTCCTCCAGGAACTTGTCCAAACCTTTTTTAAACCCAGCTACACTAACAGCCTTTACTACATCCTCCGGTAACAAATTCCAGAGTTTGATTACATGTTGAGTGAAAAAATATTTTCTTTTATTAGTCTTAAATAGTTTACCCTGTAGCTTCATTGCATGTCCCCTAGTCTTTCTATATTCTGATAAGGTAAACAATCGATCTACGTTTACCAGTTCCACTCCGTTCATCAATTTATAGACTTCTATCATATATCCCCTCAGCCGTTTCTTTTCCAGGTTAAAGAGCCCTAACCTTTTTAGCCTTTTCTTCATAGGAGTATCCTTCCATCCCCTTTACCATTTTGGTGGCTCTTCTCTGAACCTTTTCTAAAATCGCTATATCCTTTTTAAGATACGGCGACCAGAATTGCACACAATATTCAAGGTGCGGTCCTCACCATGGAACGATAGAGAGGCATTATAATATCTTTTGTTTTATTTTCCTTTCCTTTCCTTATCATACCTAGCATTCTATTTGCTCTCTTGGCCGCTGCTGCACACTGAGCTGAGGGTTTTAACATGGTATCCACAATGACGCCTAAATCTTTTTCCTGGGTGGTAGTTCCTAATTTGGAACCTTGCATCGTGTAACCATAGTTTGGGTTGTTCTTCCCTAGGTGCATAACCTTGCACTTGTCCACATTAAATTTCATCTGCCATTTTGATGCCCAGTCTTCCAATTTATCAAGATCCTCATGCAATTTTCCACAATCCTCTTGGGTTTTAACAACTTTAAATAGTTTTGTGTCATCTGCAAATTTGATAACCTCACTCGTTATTCCACTTTCCAGGTCATTTATGAATATGTCAAAAAGCAGCGGACCCAGCACAGATCCCTGGGGTACACCACTATTCACCTTTCTCCATTGGGAAAATTGGCCATTTAGCCCTACCCTCTGCTTTCTATCTTTTAACCAGTTCCTGATCCACAATAGTACACTGCCTCCTATCCCATGACTCTTTAGTTTTGCCAAAAGTCTCTCATGAGGGACTTTGTCAAAGGCTTTCTGAAAGTCCAGATACACAATATCAACTGACTCACCTTTGTCCACCTGATTATTCACTCCTTCAAAAAAACATAACAGATTAGTAAGACAAGATCTTCCTTGTCTAAAGCCATGTTGGCTGTCTCCCATTAGGTCATGATTTTCTACATGCTGAGTAATTTTATTCTTTATGATGGTTTCTACCATTTTTACTGGTACTGATGTCAGGCTCACCGGTCTGTAGTTTCCCGGATCACCCTGGAACCCTTTTTAAAAATTGGTGTTACATTGGCGATCCTCCAATCTTCAGGTATTAAAGATGATTTTAATGATAGTTCACAGATTACTAATAGCAGGTCTGCAATCTCATATTTCAGTTCTTTCAACACCCTTGGATGTACACCATCCGGCCCAGGTGATTTGCTACTCTTCAGTTTATCTAATAGCTGTAATACATCTTCCCGATGTATCGATATTTCCTTCAATTCTTCCGCACCTTTAAATACCACTTCAGTCATGGGTAACATCCCTACATCTTCCTCAGTAAAGACTGAAGCAAAGAATTCATTCAGTCTCTCTGCTATCGCCTTGTCACCTCTTAGTGCTCCTTTAACCCCTTTATCATCTAATGGACCAACTGACGCTCTCACACTTTTTTGCTACGAATGTACTTGAAAAGGTCTTTACTTCGTGTTTTTGCTTCTGCAGCAAGCTTCTTCTCAAAAACTCCCTATGACTGCCTTATCAATGCCTTGCATTTGACTTGCCAGTGCTTGTGCTGTTTCCAGGTTTCGTCGTTTGGCTCTATTTTCCATTTACTGAAAGATGCTTTTTTGGCAACAACAGCCTCTCTGACCTCACCTTTAAACCATGCTGGCAGATTTTTGGACATCCTTCCACTTTTCTTAAAGCGTGGAATACAGCTGGTTTGGGCTTCCAAGATAGTATTTTTCAACAAAAGCTAAGCCTGATGTACGTCTTTAACCTTTGCAACTGCTCCTTTTAGTTTTTTCTTAACTATTTTCCTCATTTTATCATAGTCTCCCTTTCGAAAGTTAAAAGGTAGTACTGTGGATTTCCTTACTATCCCTCCTCCACTAATTAAATCAAAGGCGATCATGCTATGATCACTATTGCCAAGCGGCCCCAACAACCTTATCTCTTGCACTAAATCTGGTGTTCCACTAAGGACTAGGTCTAATATGGCTTCCCTCTGGTCGGTTCATGAACCAGCTGCTCCAAGAAGCAGTCATTTATTTCATCTAGGAATATTATCTCCCTAGCATGTCCCGACGTGACACTGACCCAGTCGATACCGGGGTAGTTGAAATCACCCATTATTATTACTGCGCTGTAACTTTTGTTAGCTTCCTTGATTTCTTTTAGCATTTCATCATCCATTTGTTCATTTGTTCATTCTGGCCAGGCGCTCGATAGTACACCCCCACTGCCATTGCCTTCCCCCTTTTACATGGAATTTCAATCCATATAGATTCTACAGCAGATTTTGTTTCCTACAAAACTTTAATCCTTTCTGACTCAATGCTCTCTCTAATATAGAGAGCAACCCCTCCACCAATTTGATCAGCTCTGTCATTACGATATAGTTTGTACCCAGGTATCACAGTGTCCCACTGGTTGTCCTCCTTCAACCATGTCTCTGATATTCCAATCATATCTAACCTTTCATTTAGTACTATATATTCTAATTCTCCCATCTTATTTTTTAGACTTCTAGCATTTGCATACAAGCATTTTAGAGAGTGGTATTTTATTCATATTAATTTGGCTATTGTTAGACATGGGTAATTTGGGATCTTTAAGCTCTGTCTGCTCCATACTTGAGGGCATTTGGGCTACTTTACTCTTTTGTGGAACCTCTCTGCTTTTGATAGTATCCTTCAAAGATACATTCTTCCGAACCATCCGCTCTTGGGCAACTGTTGGCTTTCCCCTAATATCTAGTTTAAAAGCTGCTCTATCTCCTTTTTAAAGGTTAATGCCAGCAGCCTGGTTCCATCCCGGTTAAGGTGAAGCCCATCCCTTCGGAAGAGCCCCTCCTTTCCCCGGAATGTTCCCCAGTTCCTAACAAATCCAAAACCCTCATCTCTGCGCCATTGTTTTATCCACGCATACCCTATTCTACCTTCTATGCTAAGCTATACTCTGATTTAATTTAAATAAAAACTCACTGGTGGTACTTAGCCCTGACTGACTTAACAAAAGACATTGAATTCTAAAATACACAGATTTATCAGCATTAACCCAAAGCATTCCCCTTTCCCCAAGATTTAGAGAAGCTCCCAGCAGGTAAATACTTACAAGTGCAGATTTCATTCCAAAAGTAGCAGTCTTTTTTGATAATCCTTAAAGACTTTAAAAACAACAACAACAAAAAAAGCAGTGCCATTCCTCTCCCTATGCACCCAAGCATCCGTCTAGCTTTTGCCGTCGCCTTTTCTACACGTTTAGCTACTTTAAGATCATCAGATATAATCACGCCTAGGTCCCACTCTTCTTTAGTGGACAAAAGTACTTCACCCCCTACACTATGCCACTCCATTGGATTGCTGCAGCCCAAATGCATGACCTTGCATTTTTGAACATTAAATCCGCAAAGAGACAAACCTTACCTGACAGCCCTTCCGCTATATCAATAGCAAAGATGTTAAAAAGAATTGGACCAAGGACAGAACCCCGGGGCACACCACTGGTAACCTCATTCTCCTCTGAATGAGCTCAATTTACCTGTACCCTTTGTCGCCTCCCACTCAACTAATTTCTAACACAAGCAGTAACTTTAGGGTTAATTTCTAGGGTGCTCAGTTTGTTTATATGTCAACTGCTTTACTGAAATCTAAATACACCACATCTTGGGCTCTCCCTCAGTCCAGCTCCCTGTTCACCCAGTCAAAGAAATACATCAGATTTGCCTGACAAAACTTGCCTCTGGTGAATCCATGCTGCCTCGGATCCTGTAATCCGCTGGATTCCAGAAACCTCACTATTTTCCCTTTCAGCAGCACTTCCAATAATTTACTCACTACCAAGGTTAAACTAACTGGCCTGTAGTTTTCAACCACATCCTTACTTCTACTTTTGTGTTAAGGGACCACATGCGCCTCTGTCCAGTCCTTTGGCACCACTCCCGACTCCAACGAGGCATTGAAAAGGTCAGTCAGTGGAGCTGCTAGAATGTCCCCAAGTTCCCTCAGTATTCTAGGGTGTATCCCATATGTTCCCATCACTTTGTTTAGCTAGTTTCTCATGAACACAGTCTTCTGAAAATTGTTCAAGATGCCCCTCGCTTCTGTTCCTGTTTGTGGGTGTTTTCTGAGGTCCTGCTCCTGGTTCTTCATCTGTGAACACAGAACAAAAATATTTGTTAAGCAATTTTGCTTTATCCTCTTCTGCTTCTTCATATTCCTCCCCTTCACCCTTGAGTCTGACAATACCACTTTTGCCCTTCCACTTCTCACTAACATATGAAAAATGTCTTATCCCCCCTATTTTACTGCATTGGCTATTTCCTCCTCTTTTTGAATCTTTGCTGTCCTGACTACTTTGCTAGCTTCTCTAAGTTTTTCCAACTATAGATGCTTGTCTTCCTATCTCTGTGATCTCTTGTATTTCATGAAGGCTTTCCTCTTTTTCTTCACCTTTTCAGCTACTTCTTTCAAAAACCATAGCGTTCACCTTTTCCTTTTACCTTTAATTACTATTTTAACAAAAAGGTTGGTTGCCCTTAAAATATCCCCTTTCAGTTTTGCCCACTGCTTTTCTACATCCCCTAGCTGTTCCCATCCCGCTAACAACGCCCTGAGGTATTGGCCCATTTTGGCAAAGTTAGTTTTCGTAAAGTCTAGGAATTTTAACATCCCTAGTCCTAATACTGAACCACAACATCTGGTCATCACTGGATGCAAAATGAACTCCCACTATAACATCATAAAACACTTTCATCATTGGTAAGCACCAAGTCCAGTAGGGCCCCTTCACGTGTGGGTTCTGTTACCAGTTACCTGAGTAGTTCTCCCTTTAGAGAATCCAGGATCTCCTTACTTCTAGATGATACTACAGCAGGAATGTGCCAGTCAACATCTGGCATATTGTAATCCTCTATCAGTAGACTTCCCCTTTCCTAGCAATGCTGTGTATCTCTTCAATTAAACTATCCGTCCACCTCTTCCTTCTGTACAAATAGATTTCTCTTTCCCTCTTTCTAGTTTAATCCATGGTACCTCCTCTCTCCCTTTTAAGTTCTGTAGTTCCAAAGCTTTAATATTATTTTTTACATATAGTGCCACTCCTTCTCTTCTTTCTACCCTGTCCTTTCTGAATAAAGTGCAGCCTGGTATAGTTACATCCCAATTATGGTTTTCTGTGAACCATGTTTTGTAACAGCTACTAAATCCAAATCAGCCTCTCCCATTAAAGCTTCAACATCTGGGATCTTATTTCCCATGCTGTGGGCATTTAATACACACCACTTTCCATATGTTGTTCCTTTTACCCATTTCCATAAAGGTATTTAATGTATCACCTACCTGGGGGCTTTCACCTACCTAGGGGCTTTCTTCACCCATCCCCAATGAATCTAGTTTAAAGCCCTCTTCAGCCTTCTTCCTCCGACAAATCCGTGCAGTCCGCCCTTTCTTATCCCCTTCAGCTCTCACAACTTTGTTGCTATCTCTGGTTATGTCACGGGTGGATTTCGCGAACTAAATCTTCGTCGGCCTTTCCAAATCCCAACAGTCCCGGTTACAACGGATTCAGAATACTGCTGCTCGTCTTGTCACCCATTCTTCCCCCCGTGATCACATAACACCCCTACTATTTCATCTCCACTGGTTGCCCTTTCCCCACCATGCTCATTTCAAGCTTCTTATCCTGGTTCATAAAGCTCTCCATACAGGCACCCCTCAATACTTGACAGACCTTCTTTCCTTTCACTCTCCTAGGTACACCCCTTGCTCCTTCCACCTTAACCGCCTTACCCTTCCCTCCCCTTCCCATGCCTACTTACAGTCTACTCGTTCCTCTGCCTTCTTTTTTGCTGGCCCCGCCCTCTGGAATTCCCTCCCCTCTTCACTCCGCCTGGAACCTCACCACCCCACATTCAAACAAAATTTGAAAACCCACCTCTTTTCCTTGGCGTTTGATGTCCCCTCCCCTTTCGTGTGAATCCCACTTGCCCTATCCTCTGTTTTCCTCATGTCTTGCTCTCATTTATGTTTTGGTCTTGTCTCTCTTGTCTTTATTGCTTTTCTATCAAGAAATTGTAATTCTTTTCCACTTTATTGGCTTTGGCCTTCTTTTAAATTTGGTTTTATTGTACACCGCTTTGCTTGCCATTGAAAGGCGGTTTTTATCAAATGAAATAAAAGATAAACATAAACATAAACATTAGCCAGACTGCTACTAAAGACATATTGACCCTTCTTGGACAGATGGACACCATCTCTGCTCTGCAACATTTGGAACAGCATCTCATGGTCCAGGAAACCAAAACACTCTCGATGACACCATCCACACAGCCATGCATTCTTCTCCAGAATGCAAGCTTCTCTGCCTTGGCTTTACCCTCGACAGGGAGGATTGAAGAGGACACCACCTGTGCCTCTCTCTGCTTCACTGTCTGTCCCAGAGCCATGAAGCCACTTTTGATACTCTCAGAGGAATATCTGGCAGTATCATTTGTGCCAACATGGATTAGCAACATTGGGTAATAGTCATGGACTTGATGAGTCTCAGCAAACTCTCCGTAACATCTCAGATTTTGGCACCTGGCAGACAGCATCCCTCTCTGGACATCAAGTCAGGTCAGCAGATGGATGCTTCAGTACCCCTCAGAAGAGAGTCATCAACCACCACTACCCTTCACTTCCTTGTGTTCACTGACTCCGCAACTTTAGGGTGCTCAAGCTCTGGTTCTTCCCTTTCCAGCGATTCTTTCACCTCCTCCACTTCCAGGGCTGCATAATGGTTCTTCATTTCAAGAGCTGGAGAAGTTGGATTTGTGATTCTGCAGACCCTGGTGACTTGTGTCCAACCTTTGTCATTCTGTAGGCTCCCACCTTCTTCTCTGCTGCAAGAAGCATCTCATCAATGGACTTCTCACTGTCTTGAATGCTCCTCAGCCTCACCACCTCCTCTGAGTCCCTCCACTTGTTTCCTGAGAGACCCTCTGTCTGCAGGCATCCTGCACATGGAACTTGTCCTTCAACTGGCATTGGGACCTCTATCTGGACAGATGCAAAATCTGTAATGGGGGCAAACAGCTTTGGCAATATGTTTTTCCCAGCCTTTGTTCAGTCAGTGGAGCTTAGGTATCTGTTAAAGCAAAAGAGAGAGACCTATCAAAGTATCAGTTGATTTCCCAGCTGTCCTTTCAGAGAAAAGCAGTTGAATCTCTTTAAGTTTGTTCAAAGTCCCTTTGTGTATTTAATTGAAGAGGTGCCCTATAAAGCAAGGCTGCTCACTAGTGGTGGGTGGGGAGTTGGGGGTGGGGGGTATAGAGGGAACTAACACCTGATGAGGTAGCTTCAAAGAGCTAAGAAAGGATACTAAAGCAGAATTTTAAACCTACCCCACTAAAGAAAATATTTCCCCTTTTAAAACTAAAGCACCAAAAAGAATGTAACTTTGTTTTTAAAAATGTACTAAACCCCTTTTAAGAGCTCCCAGGCAGAGAGCTGTAATTTAAAAAAGCCACAAGCTCTTACCTTTGCTTGAAATGTAGACCCCCTGTTAGGAGTGCCTCAAACAGTGCCCAAGGCTCTGAAGCCTTTTATGCAGGCCTCAGCTGCTCTCAGTTCCTTCACAGGCTAATCAGGCCCACTATCTCCTGATGAGGTGTCAGTAGCTTCAAAGGGCTGAGAAAGATACTAAAGCAGAGTTTTAAACCTACTCCACTAAAGAAAATATTTCCCCTTTTAAACTAAAGCACCAAAAAGAATGTCCTTTTAATAGCACTGGATGTCTCCACAAATGTGAGTTGTGCTATGGGAGAGAAGTGGTCCCCTTTTGTCTGCGGTCCGGTCCCGAGGTGAGCAACTCCCTTCGCCGGCTAGGCAGCCAGTTTTCTGTGTTGGACTGAGGCTCCACGATGCTGTGGTCTCATTCCATTTAGGGCGGATTCTGACTTATGGGCATTCAGTCATAATCTCACAGATAGTAGCTTTGCCCCATTTGCTCCTCAGCCAAGCATATACACCAAGTGCCTGATTCTGGCCCACAAATAGCGGGGATGGATGTCCCGCTATTTGTGCCCTCCCCGCTGGCCTCTAACCTCCCTGCCAATTGTATGGGGAGGTTAGATGGTGGGGCAGGGAAGGGAGGATCGGAGATGGAGTTAGGGTGGGCAATGGGCGGTGGGCGGTTGCTGGCCCTGTATGTCCAGGGCCGATTCTAATGTTGGCCCTGTATGTCCAGGCCCGGCAACTTGTGCAGGAAGTTATTCCACCTCCAAAGTGGAATAACTTTCCTGGACATTTTTTTTTGACAGGCGTGGATGGGGCAGGCAGGGCCCAAGGACATTCCTTAGGAGGCCAGATCAGGGTTTGGACTGCAGGGAAAACCTTTGTTCAGTCAGCAGCTGGGATTGCGGCTTTACAATGGAGCCATGGTGCCATGGCAGCTGGATACCATGGCGCCTCGGCTCCATTGTAAAGCCCTGACTGAGTTAGTCGGGCTTTCCCAGTAGGTGCAGGCCGGGCTGAATCACAGTCCTGGCCTGCACATACAAGTCTGTTTGCGAGTCTGTTCCCTGGGAGCTAGATGTGTGCCCCACAGGACCCAGAATCACGACCCCCTCTCTATACATCTGGTTCAAACCGGACGTACAGAGGGACTGTACATCTGGGATGCAATGAGCCTGCAATTGATTGACCGAACCTGCATTTCCTCTCATACTGAGCCGGATTACTATTGCAACACACATCATCAATGGGGTAAAAACTAACTTGTCTCACAATGGTCTAAACTCAGCTCACATCCCATATTAGTAGGTGAACAATCCAAACACTTGGTGAATTCTGCTTCACAATGATAGGAAGAGTCGACATCGAAGGATCAGAAAGCGATGCCGCTGTACAGGGCCGTACCAAGACTGAAATGCACCCTGTGTGATTTGCACATCGGGTGCGTGCCCCCCCCCCGCACCTCCATTTAGACACTTTATGGGGGTGTGGGAGGGGGGGCGCGTTGACCAATCTGCAAGTCGCCGGCACGCTAAGCAGGTCTGGTCCCTCTGACACCCCCTGCTTAAAACCCAGAAAGTCAGAAGGATCATGAGGCTGCTGTTATGGTCTGTATTCATATTGAAAATCAAGATCAAGCAAGCCTTTGCCCTTCTGCTCCATGGGAGGTTTTGATCCTCCCTGAGCTCGCTTTAGAACGGTTTCACAGATGTACTGCCCCAGTCAAACTCCTACCTGCCACTGTCCCTGGAGTGGGCTGCACCCAGTTGGCACTGGGTTCTTAGAAGCAAGAGACCCCCAAGGCTTCCCCCTCCCCCCAACAGCCTCACCAGGTAAGTGATAAAAAACATCCTTATAATGAAGGCAATGAAAAATATGCCATGGTGATCACGTATTATTTTTTGGGAATCTGACTAGCAAACCTTAATCAACTTTTTCAGACTTTTGTAAAGTTGCCTTATAACATATAAAACTATCTTCCATTTATCTTGAATTAATAAGTTATTTTATTGATTCCTATGAGGCTGGCATAAATAATACCTTTGAACTTACTTCAAATGAGGCATTATGTACGCTGAAGCTTAGCCAATGATTTTGGTCTCTTGCCTTCATTGAAAGTGATATCATAGGAGCCAGCATATACTCAGATTGCTTATTCCACCCAATTCAAGATGATCGTGATCAGTACAGTGACTATAATGAAAGACAATAATGAATTTCATGCATATTGTAATGAAGCTGTGAATATATTAAGTTATTCTGAGTTGGGGGCAGTCTATAGCTCCATATTATGGAGGTTTATTTGGCTTTCTCATGATTCACAAAGCATCTGTGATATTTTTTATGTGAATATTTCTAATCACTGAAATCAATGAATAACCTGCCAGAAATCTAAGTCACAAATTTGAGTTAATTGAGCTTGCTGTGATCAGTGACTCAAAAGGGCAAAAAAGGCAACATTACTCACAATCTCACTTAAAATTCTATTATGCCTTGGCTTAGAGGGTGGCATTGCTTAGGAGACTAGAAAGCTCATTAGTCCTATAGATATTTTTCATTTGCAGCTTTAAATGAAGTTAGAGAAACAGAAAACCTAAATCTAATGAATGTAGCAAAATGGATAGCCTTTCAAGTTTTGGGATGCTCACAAGATCGTGCTTTCTAGTTATTAACTGTTTGGATTTAAAATAACCATGATGGTGCTAGGATGAGCCACTGATAATAGACAACTGGAGATAATTACATATAGGTTTATATGCCCGTCACAAAATGTTACTGGAATATTTTCAAAAATGTGGCAGCGCCTATCACTACAAAGCTCTCTTTGCATTGTGAAGAGATAGCTCCTGCCACTTGTTCATTTTTATCTGTGTAGATTAATGTGCAAAGAGAATAATTGATTAAACCACTGTGCGCTTGCAATATCAGCTCTAGGTATCTCTGTCATAAATATAAAGGCTACTTGTTAGTGATGTCAGCTTTTTTTGAGAAGTAAGCATCTTTGCTTCATGCTTTGGATCTTCAAATGAACATCTTTATCATTTAAAGATTCTAACTGCAAATACATAACAGGTAAATGGTAGTTGAGAAGCGAGTCCTCTGATATCCGGAATACTTTTCACTCCAAAAAAGTAAAAAGGAAGGGAAATGCAGGCACTCATTTTCTGGTTGGTATGTAAATGTATGTTTCCGCTTGCAAAACAGCATGCAGGGATGTGCATTCAGCATGGGACAGATGTCCCTGTCCTAACCTTTTAGCATGGGGACGTCTATGTGGCCAGGGCCCCTGCCATCCATTTTGGGCAAGTGGAAACCTCAAAAATCAGGATGAAACTGCCATGTAGTTGGCCATTTTGCAGGTTTTGACCTAGCTACAGCAGTTTGCACCTAGACATCATTTCTAAAATGTGCCTTCACACCTCTTAGAAGCCTTATATCAATTATTATGCATACCATAGAATGCCAGGGAAAAGAAAATCAAACCTGAGGTGCCCCTTGCTGGTACCTAGCAGACTTGCGATCATATCCACCATACTGTGTCTCTTCAAAGAATGCTGCTGCATAGCTGACCGCCTGTCATTCTATATTGCCACTGTTACCAGATCACTGATCAACAAAATTTAGAAGCATAGGTCAGAGCACTGTATAGCAAACCAACTTTTACTAAGTATTATTTCCCTCCCACTCACCACAACTCCTACCCAGCCCAGGCATAATCCTAGCTTTATAGGCTCTTAAATCTATTAAAGGGAACGAAGTGGTCAACTTCACTTTCAGATTCAGCTGGTTATACTTATCAGGAATAGATTAATTAAGACCCTTATATTAGTTAATCTTGAGGTGAACAAAGTCCCTTAAAATTATTAGGTATAGTTGTATTACTACAAGTATTGCTAGCAACATTAATTAATAAACAACTTAAATAGCTAAACAAAACTTTAATATAAAGATGTAGACAGCAGTCCAGCAGCTAGATGGGGGCTATCCCATCTTTTGCATTGAGTGTCACATGTACAATTTTCTCCCAGTTGGTGAGGGGTCTTAGGTGTGCACTAGATGCAAGCACTCTTTGCTCTCAGGGAACTCTCTGGAGACTACAGTAGTAGACTTGGAGGACCTAAGGAAAACAGAGAGGTATATAGACAAGACCTACAGGGATATAATAGTAAAGTCCCACCTCCAGCCTGGCAATCACTAACATAGTTTAATTTGTATTCTCTTAACCACCTTTTCAGAGGGCTCAATAAAGCAGTGTACAGGTAAAATGAAATACTTAGATACCAGCAGAGAGAGTAGTGTGCAGAGACCAGAGATGAAAACAGAGAAAAAGACAGCAAAGAAGGGAGAAAAAGCAACATAGAATTCAAAAGATGGCCTGTGACTAAGGTTACTAGATGTCCCTGATTTCTGTGGTATGCCCCTGATTTCAGAACTGTCTCCCTAATTCTCACCTCTTTTGGCAGTCTCCTGTCCCTGATTCCAGCAATGGGGACAGGGGGTAGGAAAAAAAATATCATTTTCAATTTGGTGATTTGAATATGTCAGTTTTTGGAATTTGCATCCATTATCTTTATATTTTGTACAGTATGGGGGAAAATGCATTGCTCTTTCTGTTTCTCTGTTAATTTCTCTGCTTGGAAGTGATCTATTGTTGCTGTCATGGGATGGATGGGGGGAGGCAAAGTAATGATTCCTCTTCCCTCCTCCATGCCTTGTTGCTCAAACTGGAATTAGGGTGTCCCTCCCCCAAACACTTCTGATAAGTGTCCTAGATTTGCCTTCAAAGAATCTGGTAACATTACCTATGACCCTTGTCCTGGCAACTAAGGTTGTGGGCCTTATATCAGTTAAGTAAGATAACCAGGCTGACCATTAAAGGATTTTGCTGCCTTTCTTCTTATAGATGTCCAGTCCTATAGCAGTGGGATAATCTTACAATAGATTTCCTGCTCCCTTACCCTAAATCCCTCTCACCTCAACCACTCTTCCACTGATCAGTATCAATACTCCCCCTCCCCCCCCCCAATCTTCAGCCAATTCTATAACCCACTGCAATAGGGATCTTCCCAACAACTCAAATGCCCATATGGCCAATGATAATACTAAAACAGTAGCTATACCTTAATATTCAAAACATCCCACAGTGCAGTTTGACCTTTTAGGCATGCAATAAGAAATGCAGAGACCAAAAAAAAGTGGCAGAAATATTTCCCATTAGATTGGGAGCCACAGGCCTGATTAAGAGGAATTTCTAATGACAAGTTGCCTATACATGTTACATTTTAGGAACTCCAGAAGGAAGCTTTCTTTAGCACGATGCAAGTATTATGGCGAGCACTAGCAGTAAATTTGAGAGACTCTAGTCATACTCCACATTCTCTTACTTAGACATGAGGTTTATGACAAACCCTAATTTCACTAAGCTAAGCGAATGCCTCACTAGCCTAAAATCTTGGCTCTCCCAGCACAACCTCCTAATTAATCAATCCAAAACTGAGGTTCTTCAAGTATTTTCCAACTCTTCATATGCCCCACCTCCAACCCTTACTATTGGCGATCTCTCACTCACCATAAAAAAACAAGTGAAATATCTTGGTATTATCCTTGACCAGAACCTCTCCTTCACTGATCAGATGAAGAGAGCTTCTAACACAATTTATGCAAAATTACGTACCCTTCGGAACCTCAAACCTCTCTTAAACCCCGACTCCTTTCGCACTGTCTGCCAGGCCCTTACAATCCCTTCTCTTGATTACTGTAACCTTATCTACGATGGCCTCCCCAAGAACAGCACACAACCTCTCCAATTGGCCCAGAACATAATTGCTCGGCTCATAACCAACAACCCCAGATGATCTCATCACGCCAGTCCTCCATGATCTCCACTGGCTCCCCATTCAATCCAGAGTTAAATTCAAAGTACTTACCCTCACACATAAAATCATCTCCAACGAGTCAGCTCCATGCCTCTCCCCGCTCCTATCCTCCATCAACAATAAAAGAGCACGCCGAGTCCATTACCAAAAACCTACTTACCATCCCAACAAATAAGAGATATAGCAAACAATCTACATGTAACCGGGCCTTCTCCCTCTATGCCCCATCCTTATGGAATGCCCTACCTCTTGAGTTACAAAACTGCTCTGACCACTCTGAGTTCAGAAAGATGCTGAAAACCCATCTCTTCCTGGAACATTTTTCCCTACCACCATAGTGCTCAGTCCTCTATCTTCAACATAAGAACATAAGAACATAAGATATGCCATACTGGGTCAGACCAAGGTCCATCAAGCCCAGTATTCTGTTTCCAACAGTGGCCAATCTAGGTCATATGTACCTAGCAGTTTCCCCAAGGGACACAGGTTCCACAATGCTTGTATTGGGTCAAGCATTGATATCCTGGGTCCCTTCTTAATAATGGTTTATTGGACCTTTCCTCCAGGAACTTGTCCAAACCTTTTTTAAACCCAGCTACACTAACAGCCTTTACTACATCCTCGGGTAACAAATTCCAGAGTTTGATTACACGTTGAGTGAAAAAATATTTTCTTTTATTAGTCTTAAATAGTTTACCCTGTAGCTTCATTGCATGTCCCCTAGTCTTTCTATATTCTGATAAGGTAAACAATCGATCTACATTTACCCGTTCCACTCCGTTCATTAATTTATAGACTTCTATCATATCTCCCCTCAGCCGTCTCTTTTGCAGGTTAAAGAGCCCTAACCTTTTTAGCCTTTTTTCATAGGAATATCCTTCCATCCCCTTTACCATTTTGGTGGCTCTTCTCTGAACCTTTTCCAAAATCGCTATATCCTTTTTAAGATACGGCGACCAGAATGGCACACAATATTCAAGGTGCGGTCTCACCATGGAACGATAGAGAGGCATTATAATATCCTTTGTTTTATTTTCCATTCCTTTCCTTATCATACCTAGCATTCTATTTGCTCTCTTGGCTGCCGCTGCACACTGGGCCGAGGGTTTTAACATGGTATCCACAATGAAGCCTAAATCTTTTTCCTGGGTGGTGGTTCCTAATGTGGAACCTTGCATCGTGTAGCCATAGTTTGGGTTGTTCTTCCCTAGGTGCATAACCTTGCACTTGTCCACATTAAATTTCATCTGCCATTTTGATGCCCAGTCTTCCAATTTATCAAGATCCTCTTGCAATTTTCCACAATCCTCTTGGGTTTTAACAACTTTAAATAGTTTTGTGTCATCTGCAAATTTGATAACCTCACTCGTTATTCCACTTTCCAGGTCATTTATGAATATGTCAAAAAGCAGTGGACCCAGCACAGATCCCTGGGGTACACCACTATTTACCTTTCTCCATTGGGAAAATTGGCCATTTAGCCCTACCCTCTGCTTTCTATCTTTTAACCAGTTCCTGATCCACAATAGTACACTGCCTCCTATCCTATGACTCTTTAGTTTTGCCAAAAGTCTCTGATGAGGGACCTTGTCAAAGGCTTTCTAAAAGTCCAGATACACAATATCAACCGACTCACCTTTGTCCACCTGATTATTCACTCCTTCAAAAAACATAACAGATTAGTAAGGCAAGATCTTCCTTGTCTAAAGCCATGCTGGCTGTCTCCCATTAGGTCATGACTATCTACATGCTGAGTAATTTTATTTTTTATGATGGTTTCTATCATTTTTCCCGGTACTGATGTCAGGCTCACCAGTCTGTAGTTTCCTGGATCACCCCTGGAACCCTTTTTAAAAATTGGTGTTACATTGGCGATCCTCCAATCTTCAGGTATTAGAGATGATTTTAATGATAGTTCACAGATTACTAATAGCAGGTCTGCAATCTCATATTTCAGTTCTTTCAACACCCTTAGATGTATACCATCCAGCCCAGGTGATTTGCTACTCTTCAGTTTATCTAATAGTTGTAATACATCTTCCCGATGTATCGATATTTCCTTCAATTCTTCCGCTCCTTTAAATACCACTTCAGTCATGGGTAACATCCCTACTTCTTCCTCAGTAAAGACCGAAGCAAAGAATTCATTCAGTCTCTCTGCTATTGCCTTGTCACCTCTTAGTGCTCCTTTAACTCCTTTATCATCTAATGGACCAACTGACTCTCTCACAGTTTTTTTGCTACGAATGTACTTGAAAAGGTCTTTACTTCACGTTTTTGCTTCCGCAGCAAGCTTCTTCTCAAATTCTCCCTTTGCCTGCCTTATCAATGCCTTGCATTTGACTTGCCAGTGCTTCTGCTGTTTCCAGGTTTTGTCGTTTGGCTCTTTTTTCCATTTCCTGAAAGATGCCTTTTTTGGCAACAACAGCCTCTCTGACCTCACCTTTAAACCATGCTCACCTCTGCCCTCTCAAACTCAATCCTGAAGCCATGCTATACCTTGTATATATACCTATATAATTAGTTGATCGTTGTAAATAGTTTCACATTTATACCTATGTATCATTGTTACATTGTTCCATGTAAACAGTTGAAATATACTGTCATGATATGTTCTATGTAAACCGTCTTGATTTGCAGAAAGATGATATTTAAAAAAATTTAAATAAATAAATAAATATGTATATTTCCCATTTTAGATAGGGAACACACATGTATGCCAAAATTGTCCATGTCAGGATTTATACCTGCTCTCTGGCACATTTAGCCAGTCTTTTACAGGAGGGAATAGGGCAAATTATTCTTCTTAATACCCCCTTCAAATTGACCTTAAAGATAGTTTCCTTTGCAGTTAAGAGGCAGTATTTTTACTGTGTAGGTTTGTAAACTAAGCAAGCTACGCCGGCAGTCAGTATTTCACAAGTAGCCCAGATCAGTGCCAGCACTTGACCCGGAAGACATTGAGTTGTCTCTTGCCTTTTCTCCCTATATTTAATTTATAAAATATCTCCTTCGATTCATACTCCTGCACTTCTGCAGCACCCCATTCATATTTTATGAAAGGCTCTTTGTTTGGCATAGCCTTTTCTAAAATACACAGAATTGTGTACAACAAATCATTGATCTGAATTTGAATCTCCGTGTAGTACTAGAAATGTGCCTTCAGCCTTGTTAAATCATAGTGATCTGTATTTAGTGTGTTAACCCACAAGCCTCATGGGCATGGCTAAGGAGGACCCCACTGCTCAAAGACAGACATAAAGACACACTTGATCTTGCCCAAAACCACAGTCCTTTGGGGAAAATGTTATGTGAACAAATGAAACCAGACTTGAGCTCTTTGGCAATGCAGACCAGTGGAACATTTACAGGTGAAGAAATGAAGTTTATTAGGGGAAGGGAAAATAAAAATGCCTTTCTTACAGTTAAATATGGTGGAGGTTCCATAATGCTGTGGGGCTATTTTGCTGCCTCAGGAACTGGAGGCCTGGAATGCATTAAAGGAATCATGAAATCCAAGGACTACCAGGGTATTTTGGAGCGAAATGTGCTACCTAGTGTCAGAAAGCTAGGTTTGGGTCAAAGATCATATGTCCTCCAGCAGGACAATAACCCAAAATATACATCCAATAATTCAAAAGAATGGTTAAACAAGAGCAAATGGATTGTTTTAAATTGGCCAGCAATGAATCCTGATCTCAATCTAATCGAGAACTTTTGAGACGAGCTGAAATCTACCATTGGTAAAAGGAATCCTGGAAACATTCATGAGCTGGAACAAATTGAAGTTGAAGAATGGGAGAAACTACCAGCAGACAGATGTATGTAACTTATAGATGGCTACAAGAAACATATGGAGGCTGTCATCCCTGCCAAGGATTTTGCACCCAAATATTAGTGAAGGGTGCCATTAATCCTGTCTAGGTCATATTGTTTTTTTTCTCAGAAATTACTATGTCTAAGTTCCACAGACAACATTTTTGTTGTTATATTTTAATACTATGTTCAAAGGTATACAACATACAGTTTGAATACTTCCGGTTATTTCTCAAGATATTAGATACAACATACCTAAAATGCAAGGATGTCAATAATGTTGACCACAACTGTATGTTTTTCTTCCCTTAGGCTGTCTCATGAAAGCAGAGATCAGGAACAGTACACTGGCACCTAAGTCTCAAATGCTTGAGAGAAGGGGCACAAACGTGCAATTTGACGTTGCTGGATACCTTACATCTCTAGCATTCTGCTACAAGAGGTTCTGGCTATCCACTACCCAATCCTGCTTGTGCAAGGCTTGAGCCCATTGCCAGGTTGCATTTTAGTGCTCCGGAATTCCTTGTCAAATGGTCAATTTGGAAAAGAGACTTTAGCAAAATTAAGAGATCTTACTGAAACCAAGTTTTCAGTGCTAGACAGCGGCTCCGTCCTTTAATGTACCAGTCTTTTTACCATCTTATTTTCTCCTTGCTGTAGTTATGACTACATTCATTCACATCTTGTATGAGTTTTATTGTAAGGCCTCTTACTACTATTGAGCCATCTGGTTGCTTTACAAGCCACTCTGAGTTGTGAAGGGTAGTACAAGTCAAACATCCTCCTCCTCCTTTCCCCTACCCAATGTCTCCATCTTCCTTGGAGATATCCACCATAGAGGTTTACTGATATTACGAGCATATGATTTCTCTTCCCTCAAGTAGAGGGGGCAGCAGAACCATGCTCAGAGCATGTACAGTTAGTGTTATTGAAAAAAGGTGACTTGTCTGCTAATCCGGTGGCAGTTACACTTCCCATAGCTTAATGCTAGTGAGCACATGTAGCTAGAAGCCCCCAGAATCCCAGGGGTGGAGTGATGAGAAGCAGCTATTAGCCAGCATTTGGCTGTGTCAACCTTTTTCAGCAACAGAAGGGATGTTTTATTTGGTCTAGACATGTCATGTTCCACATTTTAAGTCAAAGTTAAACACTCAAATACAGGTACAGCTTGAATAAAAATGCAAAAAAAGAGACATACCTAAATGTCATGTTTAACAGAAGGCTCAAAACATAAGGCCGCCTTCCTTCTCAACCAGTCTCCCTCTGAGGGTACAGCTTGGCAGCTGTACAGGTGAGCTAATTGCATGGACCCTTTCACATATTACAGAACACAAGTATGTCACCATTGCATTGTCCGAGACTAAGGATCCCTGGTCTGTAGCATCTAATGCACTGACAGTTCTGTGACAAAAGCAGTGTGCACCAAAAATTGGATCTAGGTCTATTAAAACTATTAAAACTTAAAATGAAACAAAGCTGTTCTGTTATAAAGTAAGAAGGAAAAGTACTACATCCCAATTAGATATTAGTTGTACTGTCCTCATTTTTTAGCCTGTAATAAACAGTACAACATTTCTAGGGTATTTACTCCCCCTGGTGCAGTCATCCTGTGTTCAGGTAATGCAAGCAGTCTGTATGCACTCGCCTTTTGGCACAAAAGTCATGAATTTCTAGTTCTGTCTAACTTCACTAGATAACTGGGCATGCAGGGAGCACGAGGCATTTACTTAATGTTCTACACTAGAGTCTCGCAGACAGCTGACTTCCTGCCTCCATGCAAGATGTTAAGTGTTCAGTAGTTTCCACTGGCAACTGACTTCTCAGATTAGGCCGGGAGGGCCCCCCTACAATCCCCCCCCCCCCCCCAAGGACTGGAAAATAAAAAGAAGAAGAAGTAACTGCAGTACCTTGTGCTTCAACTCAAATGTGATCATCTCAAAAGAAATACCTTCAAAATGCTACATACCCAAGAGACGTTCCCCAAGCTATACTGTATCTGGAGGAACATCTGAAGCTGTTCCATACTGTGCTCTGGCAAGCTGGCTGGTATCTGCTGCTGGTACAACTGTGGCACTGAATGGAGCCAAGTGGTATGCTATGTGGTCAGGATAAGGACTAAGAGGGTTTTAAAATACCAACTATTGCACAGTATATATTTTTTTTAAAAAATCCCTCGTTAAAGACTCCCCACTTAAAACTGAATAGAGCTAGTTTAACACTAGACTCTGAGCTTCCAGCACCATGTTAAAAAAAGCACCACACTACAGAAATTCTACTCCCTTGCAGAAGCACACCTACCACATTAGTCACCGCTGCAATTATAATTTTGCCTTATTATGCATTTAGATTACTCTTCACCCTCCACCATGCTTTTGCCAAGAAGTCACTTAATGTAAAAGCTTTTTTTCCAGCTCTGTGGGATGAATTTCTGCCATTACAGGCCAGTGAGCAGAGAACTGGCACCATCCTCCCATTCTGATGTGGACTCAGAGTACTTCTCACTTATGCTGCCATCTGAAACTGGGGAATAGGATGCCTGCATACTGGACTGCCTGTTTGCCAGCAGGAAGCTTGCCTGAGTTGCATAGTGCCCTCTATGGCTGAACTCTGATGCATGGAGGAAAGTAGTGAGGGGATTGTCGCCTTCATATCAGGCCCAATGGTCCTGTTGGATGGAAAATTGTCAAACTCTGTCAGGTTCCCATGCTTGTGAAGTTATTCTGGAGCTCCATTCAGTGATGTCCAGACTAAACATCTTAAAATAAGCTTTTGGCACCATGATGCATGATGCTGGTGGCTATATTGTATGACTTTCTGCCCTTGGTCATATTCCTGGGATCTCTTGTACTGCATGGGTAGCCAGTTCTGAGTGGTTGTATAAGAACTAGATGTAGGGTTTTCAGCCTGCTGGTGAAAATCTTAGTGCCATAAGAGACATCATGAGTTGGCGAGTGGATGTTACTCTGATTTGGTGCTGCCACTTTGCTCATCTATTCTGTAGCCAAACCTGGAACATGAGACAGTATTTAGAACAAGGGGGTGTGCACTTAGGTTTATGGAGGGAGGAGAACAGCAGCTTCCTTAATGAGCCAAGCCTCTTTTAGCCATGAATACCAAAGTAGATCAAAAGCTGGCCCAGGATGTTACAATTTGTTCACAGCCAGAATAGAAAAATGCAACTTTTTTAAAATAGCATTTAACTCATGCCTTTCCAGTGGTAGTTCAAGGTGAGTTACAATTAGGTGCTGTAGATAGTTCCTTGTCCCTGGAGGGATTACCATCTAAAGTTTGTACCTGAGGCAATGGAGGGTTAAAGTGACTTGCCCAATGCCACAAGGAGTGCTAGTGAGATTTGAACCCTAGTCTTGCTGGTTTCAGACTACTGCCCTAACTACACTACTATTACTTCACAGAATTGGATCACATCTCCTAGCTGATTCAGATTGTTAAAAGGTCTATATGCAGAAAGGCACAATAAAGTAGCAAATCAAATCCACTGGAAACTGAACACTAACACTGTTACCAGAAACTGAGATCATGACCAACAGAATTAAAGAGCCTGAAGTTGTGATCCACCTATGTAATAAGAGCGCCCCAGGCAAACTGATGCTAGAAAACTTGATGTTTTGTTTAGAAGAGCATTGCTTAGCAGGTAATGACAATTTGCTCTATAAAACTGTGCATTTTGGTGCACGAGGATCTCTCCCAACTAAAATATAGTAGAACAATCCCAATTCTATTGGGCACCACCAGTCCCATTAAAAAATTTCAAAGCACCCCTTTAGGTATTACCTGTACATATTACAGCCCCTGAACTCCAGATAGAGCCTCTAGTAAAATATGTGTCTGAGGTTTACTCCCATCATGCTATTCACAAAGCAAAACAAAATAACAGTTGACATAGAGTAAAGCAAAACAAGTGCCAAACCTGTAGCAAACTGTTCAGGTCAAAGCACTTGTGATTCAGAACTAGAACACAATAAAGGCATGTCTAGACTGAAGGACACCAGCAATATTGCAAGCCTCTCGGCCATGAAACCTCTGGCTGCTAACTGGCTATTAAACTCATTACATGTTCTTTAAGTAGCACAAAACGGCCACCCTGATGTGAGCTGTGTTATCAAGGAGTGTCAAAATCTGCTTTATTGGGCATAGTATATTGCAATGCTGCTGGAGAACATGGAGATTTGGCCTTGATAGTGGTCTCATGCACAACATGATTAGCATCAGGCTGACCATTTAGTCAAATTTGAAGCCATGTTGGGACCATCAGATAACTACCTTCCATACTTAAGCAGCAAGTCAGTATTTTGAGCAAACCTAAAGCACGTTATAGAGATATGTGATGACTAGACTGCAATTAGCTATTTCTTTGCCGATACAAGTCTCAAGATATTGGTATGTCCAAACTGAAAGGGTCTGTGTTGGGATTTCTGAATTGGGGGTGCTTCCTATTAAATTATGAATATAGTGCTTCTTTGAAATCACTTTCCATTGACACATTTTCCCTTTATGCTCAAGGCCAAACCACTGTGAGACTTATTGGGAAAGACACTTACATTTTTAGCTTCATTTTCTGCAACACTGCAACATTGTTAATTGGATCCAATGTGACCCTTCATCACCAAACGGATTATCTTGGAACCTATGTAGTGGCAAGTGGAGTTGAGACATGGACAGCATTCGCTGCCTTCAAACTCTCCCCCATCCCAAGAAGTGGCAGAGTGAGAAGCAGAACTCCAGCATCGGGCGCGCCTCTTCTCTCCCGTTGCCGTCCAGAAAGTGGCTGGATGGAGGTACGGGGGGGGGAGGGGTGGGTGCGCCCGATGTGCAAGTCGCACAGGGCGCAATTCACGCTTGGTATGGCCCTGCACAGGATTAAGGTTTTTCAGGAAACAAAATACACTGTAGAATCTCTATGGATAGAAATCTCATGTAAAAAGAGGAAGGCGATGGCAGTGGTGGTGTACTTCCGACCTGTTGGCCAGAATAAACAGATGGATGATGAAATGCTAAAAGAAATTAGGGAAGCTAATACAGGTTATAACACAGTAATAATGGGTGATTTCTGGCATCAACAGGGTCAGTGTCACAGCAAGAAATGCTAGGTAGATAAAGTTTCTAGATGAAATAAATGACTGGTTCATAGAGCAGCTGGTTACATAGAAACATAGAAACATGATGAAAGAAAAAGACCACATGGCCTATCTAGTCTGTCCTTCCATATCAACAACTACAACAGTCCACTTTTTACCTTTAGAGATCCTCTGTGTTGGTCCCATGCTTTTTTGAATTCAGTTACTGTCCTTATCTCTACCACATCCACTGGGAGACTATTCTTTCCGTAAAGAAATATTTCCGCATATCACTCCTGAATCTATCTCCCTTCACCCTCATCCCATGTCCCCTCGTAGCAGAACTTGCTTTCAATTAAAGAGGCTCTCTCCCTGAACATTTATGCCACGGAGGTATTTAAACATCTCAATCATATCACCTCTATCCCTCCTTTCCTCTAAGGTGTACATATTAAGATCCTTAAGTCTGTCCTCATATGCTTTATGATGAAGCCCACTAATCATTTTAGTAGCCACCCTCTGCACCGACTCCATCCTGTTCACATCCTTTTGCAGGTGCGGTCTCCAGAATTGCACACTATACTCCAAATGAGGTCGCACCAAAGACTTATACAGAGGCATTATCACCTCCTTTTTTCTGCTAGCCATTCCTCTCCGTATGCACCCAAGCATCCTTCTAGCGTTTGCCGTCGCCTTTTCTACCTGTTTAGCTACTTTAAGATCATCAGACACAACCACGCCTAGGTCCCGCTCTTCTTTAGTGGACAAAAGTACTTCACCTCCTATACTGTATTGCTCCCTTGGATTGCTGCAGCCCAAATGCATGACTTTACATTTTTTAACATTAAATCCCAGCTGCCAAATTCTAGACCATTCTTCAAGCTTAGCTAGATCTCTCCTCATGTTATCTACACCTTCCTGGGTGTCTACTCTATTGCAGATTTTGGTATCATCTGCAAAGAGGCAAACCTTACCCGACAGCCCTTCCACTATATCACTAACAAAGATGTTAAAAAGAATCGGACCAAGGACAGATCCCTGGGGTACACCACTGGTAACATCCTTCTCCTCAGAGTGAGCACCATTTACTTGTACTCTTTGTCGCCTCCCACCCAACCAATTTCTAACCCAAGCAGTAACTTTAGGGCCCATCCCTAGGGTGCTCAGTTTGTTTATAAGTCGCCTGTGAGGAACAGTGTCAAAGGCTTTACTGAAATCTAAATACACCACATCTAGCGCTCTCCCTTGGTCCAACTCCCTGGTCACCCAGTCAAAGAAATCAATCATATTTGTCTGACAAGACCTGCCTCTGGTGAATCCATGCTGCCTCGGATCCTGTAATCCGCTGGACTCCAGAAACCTCACTATTTTCTCTTTCAGCAGCGTTTCCAATAATTTACTCACCACCGAAGTTAAACTAACCGGCCTGTAGTTTTCAACCACATCCTTACTTCCGCTTTTGTGTAAAGGCACCACATAAGCCTCTCTCCAGTCCTTTGGCACCACTCCCGACTCCAATGAGGCATTGAAAAGGTCAGTCAGTGGAGTTGCTAGAATGTCCCCAAGTTCCCTCAGTATTCTAGGGTGTATCCCATCCGGTCCCATTGCTTTGTCTACTTTAAGTTGAGCTAGTTTCTCACGAACACAGTCTTCTGAAAATTGTTCAAGATGTCCCTCGCTTCTGTTCCTATTTGTGGGTGTTTTCTGAGGTCCTCCTGCTCCTGGTTCTTCATCTGTGAACACAGAACAAAAATATTTGTTAAGCAATTCCGCTTTATCCTTATCAGCTTCTACATATTCCCCCCCTGCACCCTTGAGTCTGACAATACCACTTTTGCCCTTCCTCTTCTCACTAATATATCTGAAAAATGTCTTATCCCCCCATTTTATTGCATTGGCTATTTCCTCCTCCTTTTGAATCTTTGCCTTCTTGACTACTTTGCTAGCTTCTCTAAGTTTTTCCAAATACAGATGCCTGTCTTCCTCTCTCTGTGATCTCTTGTACTTCATGAAGGCCTCCCTCTTTTACTTCACTTTTTCAGCTACTTCCTTCGAAAACCTTAGCGGTCTCCTTTTCCTTTTGCCTTTATTTACCATTTTAACAAAAAGGTTGGTTGCCCTTAAAATACCCCCTTTCACTTTTTCCCACTGTTTTTCTACATCCCCAGCTGTTCCCATCCCACTAACGACTCCCTGAGTATTGCCCACTGTTTTTCTACATCCCCCAGCTGTTCCCATCCCACTAACGACTCCCTGAAGTATTGGCCCATCTTCGCAAAGTTAGTCTTCCTAAAGTCTAAGATCCTCACCTTGGAATGGATTCTAACAGCCCTAGTCCTAATACTGAACCACATCATCTGGTGATCACTGGATGCAAAATGATCTCCCACTACAACATCAGAAACACTTTCACCATTGGTAAGCACCAAGTCCAGTATGACCCCTTCACGTGTGGGGTCTGTTACCAATTGCCTGAATAGTTCTCCCTGTAGAAAATCCAGGATCTCCTTACTTCTAGATGATACTGCAGCAGGAATGTGCCAATCAACATCTGGCATATTGAAATCTCCTATCAGTAGCACTTCCCCTTTCCTAGCAATGCTGTGTATTGTGGTAAGGAGAGTGCAGCCCAGCCAGGAAATAGTGAAGAGAAGAAGAATTTTTCCTCTTTGCGGGGGATGGGTACACAGGATCACATAGTCCACAGCAGAAGCCCGGAGAGAAACCTAGGGGACAGACCTAGTTGTAAGCCACGCCCACACTCCAGGTCAACCATAGATAGGAGTGGGAGGTACAGATGGGCAGGGCCAGGAAGGGAGTTGCCCTGCTCAATGTTTAATTTGGAGCAAACAAACACCAGAGACAGACACGGTTGGAGATACAGGGGGAGACACGGTTGGAGACACAGTTGCAGTTGCAGTGGCAGTTGCTGGCAGAGTTGCAGTCCAGGTCCAAGTGGGAGTTGCAGCTCAGGTTCCAGTCCAAGTTTCAGAAGGTCCAGAGAGAACAACCCTGTAGCCAAAGGACAAAGGAGCTTTGCAGCCAAAGGGAGCAGCAGAGAAAGGAACAGCTATAAAGGCAGCCAAAGAAGGTACCAAGGAAGCCACAATAGTCAGCACAGTAGCCACAGAGGACATAGGGAAGGTTTTTGGGAGGAGCGAACCACCTACCCTGGCAAGAGAGCGGGAAAGTTTTACCAAAAGTCTCTGCCCTACTCTGAGGCAGAGGGAGTCCTGACTGGCCGAAGTTCCAACCAAGAGAATACTGCACCAAAACCCCAAGGTAGGAGAGGGGAGGCAGTAAGGCCTTCAAAGTGGGTTTCCTGTTCTGACTCTGATGAAACTGTTGTACCCCAGATAACACAGCGTAGAAAGAAATGTTTCACCAGGAAGGTTAAACAAGAACACCCCATAGGAGACCTGCCCAGAGAAGGGAGGGCAAGAAAGTGGGAGAGGTTGTTTGACCTGTTGAAAACTTTAAAACAGAAAGTTCCTGAGCGTTTCCAAGCAGAACCCTGCTACAGCTCAGCTGAGAGCATGGAGGTTGAAGCCAAAGAGAGTGATGTAATTTCCAGTGTTTCAGAGATGGAATGTGATGCATGCACTAAGGTGAATTAGTGTAAGCCAGAAACAGTTGAACCATGAGAACGCTACTATAGGTGTGAAGGTAGGTCTGAAGCTGAAAGAAAGGAGAGAAGGAGTCATATAATTAAAAAGGGCCTAAGAGTCTTTCCTTCGAAGCTTATAGGCAGTAACTCAGTTGGGGTTGAACAGCTGAAACTGTTGGTGTTTGCAACGGCCTTGAATAAGCTGACAGCCTGTTTGAAGAGTTTTAAAAAGAAGGGCATATTCCTTCATGTGCAGAAACGTTAAACAGTAAAAGACTGGGGGGCGGAGCCTGATGTCCAGCGGGTAGGACGCTTTGCGTTGAAGCTCCCGAGAGGCCTACTTAGAATCCTGACTTAATACCTATACAAATTTACTATTTCGCTCCGAGCTGACCGGGGCACCTCGGGGGGGATGGCGGCCCATAAACCAGCGCGCTTGGACTTCGGGTCTCCTTCTTCTTCTCACGGAAAACGCTCCAAAACAGAGGTGTCTTCCCCACAGAAGATGGTTCCATTTCGTGAAAACCCCGAAATGCACCTGGAGATTTTGGAGGAAATACGCGGCGTGAAGGAATTGGTGCAGTCCAATGGAGAAGCGCTTCGAGCCATGCGAGAAGACTTTGGAGTGCTCCAGGACCGACTTGAAAGTCTTCATTACGGCAGGACAACATGGCGGGGGTCCTCGACTCGCACGAGGTGCGCTTGGGCAAACTGGACAAGGCTGAGCGCCAGATACAGAATCTTCAAAAGGAGTTAGAAGATAGCAATAATCGAGCCCGTCGCAACAATGTGAGGCTCATTGGAATACCGGAGGGGGTGGAAGCAGGAGATATAAGAGAATTCTTGCTCAAAACTCTTCCCTCCTTGCTGAAGATCACTTTTCACAGAGAACTGGAAATCGATCGAGCACACCGTGTTCCTGCCCACATGGCGCTCAACCGCACGACCCCCCGGCCTATTATCTTTAGCTTGCTACGATATCAACAAGTGGAACAAATTTTACATGCTGCCCGAGCGAATCATCATTTGGAATTTGAAGGTCGTAAGGTCTCCTTCTTTCCTGATTTGGCAAAGCCTACCGTTGACCGTCGGAAGAAACTCCTTGCTTTTCGCCCTCGACTTCAACAGCTACAGGCTCGCTTTGGCCTGTTGTATCCAGCGAAGCTCCGAGTGACTCTCCACAACCAAACCAGGACGTTCGAAGATTCTGATCTACTATCAACATTTTTAGACTCCAAAGAAGCATAGCAGATGCGCTGATCCCAAATCTTGGACTCTTATCTGCCGGCTCTATCCGCCATTTTGAAGGGCCCGATGCGGCGGTCATAGCCAAGCACAGAAATAGCCTGGACTTTCTTTCTTTCTCTATATGACTTTTGTTTTTTGGTCTCCTATCCCTTCATGATGTGTGCCTCGGTCGGATTCGGAGCACGCACAGTCCTACAGGTTATGTGTTTTTTTCAATTTCGGCCTTCTCTGGGGTTTCTCCCCGCAGACACATGGTCGCCAGTAATTTTGGGGTTTTGCTTCTCCTCTACCGTACTGCGGTTTTCTTTGTTAATGTGGGGCGCTTCATTGTATTATATTAGCTTATTTTTCCTATGTCATGTGTACAGCCAGATACAGTCAGTTTGAGGGACATAGTGAAATTATGTGTGCTATCATGCTCAGAATTTTTAACTTTTCTGAATGGCCTTATGTAAAATCTTATCATTCACCGTCAAAGGCATTAATGGTCCACTCAAAGGAAAGAAAATCCTTAGCTATCTTTGCCATGAGCATGTTGATTTAGTGTTTCTTCAGGAAACGCATTTAAACTCTGCTGAAACACTGAAACTCAATGCTAAGCCTCACATGGTAGCTGCCTATTCTCCCACCGTTTCCAAATGGTACGGGATAGCCATTCTGGTTAGGAAGTCTTTGCACGCTACTGTACCTGATATTAGCGCTGACAAGGAGGGTAGATGGGCCCGTGTACACCTTGAGGTTGGAGATAGTGAATTCACGTGTATTTGCATTATGCCCCGAATGTGGACAACCCTGCTTACTATGCAAGTATTGCGCAGTTGGCCTTGGCCTCTGCCAATGCTCCATTAATACTTGGTGGCGATTTTACTCAAGTGTTCCCTCAATCTTTTCTTCTCAAACAAGGTGCTCGTTGGTTGGAAGATCCAGTACCGAGTAGACCTGTGTGGCTAGATATAGAAGCGGACCTTTGCAAACCGATTCCTCTTACCTTTCTCCCTGGTATGACTCTCCCATCGGACTCCCACTATCCACCAATGCTTTTAGACACTTTAGGTGCCTTTAATACTCTTATGCAATCTTTAGACTCCCGACTCTGGTCAGTGCAACTTCAGCATCGCCTTCGGAGCACTAGAGGACTCCCGCCATCGGCATTCTCTACATAAGGTTGCTTGGAGACTTTCCGATCTCTCGGTAGTTCACTGGGTGTAGCATCCACTTTTACTAAGCCTTATGTAATGCTATAACTAGAGATACCCCTATAGCGCAGAAAGTATGGGAGAGAGAATTGCATGTGACTTTGACCTCGGAGCAATGGAGCCTTATCTGGAGTAGAGGGACACGGGTTCCCGACCCGCCTCACTCACTCAGACCCTCTTCTTTCTAGCCCACCGGTGTTTTTACACTCCTCACAGATTAGACAAATGGAACACTACTCAGGGCAATGGTTGCTGGACACGTCCTGCGGCCATTGGTTCATTGCCTCATGTTATGCATGAATATCCCGCACTACAGTATTACTGGCGTCGGGTCTGGGGTCGTATTTAGTCTATCTCGCACTCTCAGGAGCCCCTTTCTTGGAGGATAGTGGGACTTCGCCCAGTTGCGGGGATCCCCTCTCTCCCAAAAATGGCTTATCTCCTTTCGAACTTTATGCTTGGCATTGCTATTTCCCTAATTAAGTAATACTGGAAAATTAGCTCCCATCTGAGCCCCAATGAATGGTGGAATCATGCTTGTCTTTACAGTAAATATGAACAAATACCTCGTCTGTTCGCTTCCTCCGTTCAGACTCCTTCTCATTGGTCTCAATGGAAGATGCTCAATGACTATGTACATTTTGCTAAATGCTCTCATCTGACTGTCTAACTTTGTATATCTCTGTCCCTTGATCTTGCTGTATTGTAGATTCTCTTTTGATCGTTTGATGTATAAACACTGTTAATTGGAAGCGCACACATGCTGATATACTGGGGTAGAGATGAAGCATGGGGGTGGGGGGTAATGGGTTTACTTTTCCTTATTGTATACTTGTTTTGTCTCTTTTGGTGTGTTGTTTCTTTTGTTTGTTGCAAAATGAAAATAAAAGTTAAAAAAAAAAAAAAACAGTAAAAGACTGGGAAGAAGCTTGTATGGTTGAATTCGCTGTTACCCTGTTTTGGACATTTGTTTACTGGAGAAGTTATCCGTTATTTTCTTTTGTCTGGAGAATAAATGTGCTTGAAGAATTTGTATCCACTTACCAGCAAGGAAGCTGAATAAATTCCTGTGCGCTTTGATAAACCACTTGGCTCATTATTCCTCACACAACTACAAGCTTAGGAAAAGATAAGAGGTGGGTACCCGGCCCTACTAGGCGGCCACCTGGTAGGGGCTCGAGCGCCACAGTATGTCTTCAATTAACTCTCTGTCCACCTCTTCCTCTTGTGAGGGAGGTCTGTATATCACACCAATGCAAATAGATTTCTCTTTCCCTCTTTCTAGTTTAACCCACAATGCCTCCTCTCTCCCTTTTAAGCTCTGTAATTCCAAAGCTTTAATAGTAGTTTTTTACATATAGTGCCACTCCTCCTCCCCTTCTTCCTACGCTGTCCTTTCTGAATAAAGTATAGCCAGGTATAGTTACATCCCAGTCATGGTTTTCTGTGAACCATGTTTCTGTAACTGCCACTAAATCCAAGTCAGCCACTCCCACCAAAGCTTCAACATCAGGGATCTTATTTCCCATGCTTCGGGCATTTATACACACTGCTTTCCATATGTTACCCCTGTTACCCATTTCCATAAAGGTATTTAATGTATCACCTACCTGGGGGCTTTCACGTACCTGGGGGCTTTCTTCACCTATCCCCAACGAATCTAGTTTAAAGCCCTCTTCAGTAGATTAGCCAGTCTACTACCGAAGATGTGTTGACCTTTCTTGGACAGATGGATGCCATCTCTGCTCTGCAACCCTTGGAACAGCATCCCATGGTCTAGGAAACCAAAACGCTCTCGATGACACCATCCACGCAGCCATTCATTCATCTCCAGAATGCAAGCCTCTCTGCCTTGGCCTTTACCCTCAACAGGGAGGATTGAAGAGAACACCACCTGTGCACCTAACTGCTTCACCCTCTGTCCCAGAGCCATGAAGTCACTTTTGATACGTTCCGAGGTATACCTGGCAGTATCATTTGTTCCAACATGGATTAGCAACATTGGGTAATAGTCAGTGGGCTTGATGAGTCTCGGCAACTCTCCGTAACATCTTGGATTTTGGCACCAGGCAGACAGCTTACCTCTCTGGACATCAAGTCTGGTCGGCAGATGGACGCCTCAGTACCCCTCAGAAGAGATTCTCCAACCACCAATCCCCTTCGTTTCCTTCTGGTCACTGATTCTGCAACTTTGGGGTACTTGAACTCTGGTTCTTCCCTTTCCAGGGATGCTTTCACCTCCTACACTTCCAGGGCTGCATAATGGTTCTTCAATTCAAGGGCTGGAGAAGTTGGATTGGTGATTTTGCAGGCCCTGGTGACTTGTGTCCAACCATAGACATTCTGTTGGCACCCATCTTCTCCTCTGCTGGAGAGCTTGGTTGCTGCAAGAAGCATCTCATCAATGTACTTCTCACTGTCTTGAATGCTCCTGAGCCTCACTACCTCCTCTCTGAGTTCCTCCACTTGTTTCCTCAGAGCTTCAGCATGCAGGCACCCTGCACATGGAACTGGTCCTTCAACTGGCATTAGGACCTCTGTCTGGACTGAGGCAGAAGCTGTAACGGGGGCAACAGCTTTAGCAATACAATTTTTCCCAGCCATTGTTCTGTTCTTGGAGCTTAGGTATCTGTTAAAGCAAAAGAGAGAGATCTACCAAGTACCAGCCGGTTTCCCAGCTGTCTTTTCAGAGAAAAAGCAGTTAAATCTCTTTAATTATATTCAAAATGTGTTTGTCCAATTCTCTGTGATTTGTTAAAGGGGGAGGTGCCCTATAAAGCAAGACTGCTCACTAGGGGTGAGTGGTAGTCGGGGTGAGTATTTTATTTATTTATTTATTTACAGTCTCTTATATACCGCACTATTCAGCATCAGCGCGGTTCACATGGAACAAATGCTCATTACAGTTAACATGTATGAGTTTACATATAACAGGGGACAGAAACTTGGCTAACAGGGGTAACTATTTACAGACTTATTACATGGAGTCATAATCAAATTAGGTGTTAGTAGTTTCCAAACCTGAGGAGGTTACTAGAGTTCAGCAACCTACTGTGCTCAAGGAAAGTTCCCCTAAAGCACCAAAAAGAAAGTAACCTTGCTTTAAAAAATCTACAAAAAACCCTTTTAAGAGATCCCAGTCAGAGAGCTAGCAATGTAATATAATAAAAACAAACAAGCAAACCCTCAAATCCTTACTGTTTGTTGATCTGTAGAGCCCTGGTTGATCTGTAGAGCCCTGGTTCAAGAGGGTAAGCTATTTTGGACCTAATCCTTATTTGAACACTGAATCTGGTTCAATAAATAAGGGTGTTGGGGCCACTTGGCAATAGTGATCATTGCATGATCACATTTGATTTAACATATTTATTAAGTTATTTTTTTTTTTACAAAGGTTTTAACCCCATTTTGACAACCAATTGATAGGGTGTACAAGTCTGGGAAAACAGAATAAAACATGCACAAGCATAGAAATACAGAATAACCTAAGCAGCAGAACAAAACAGTCCTTCCCTCCACCATCCATCCTCTCATAGAAGACCCTCAAACAATGCTGTTTTCAGGATTTTGTGGAAAGCCAACAGACCACTCATATT
The DNA here is from genome assembly GCA_033557465.1 of Ichthyophis bannanicus. Classification (NCBI taxonomy): domain Eukaryota; kingdom Metazoa; phylum Chordata; class Amphibia; order Gymnophiona; family Ichthyophiidae; genus Ichthyophis; species Ichthyophis bannanicus. The sequence continues at coordinate 756,689,960 of CM066034.1, forward strand.
ACGCACCTCTAAGGAAAGGGCACTCCAGAGATCTGTGGCCCCCACCCGAAAAACCCAGGCCCTCCCCCATATAGTCCAAACCTCGTCCACCCCTGGAGTCTCTAGCAGTCTACCATGGGAGGACTGCAACACTCTCTCAGGCGCATACCAATTCAGCAAGCCCTGCAAATATTCTGGGCGCCCTTCATGAAGGATATGGAAAATGGTAATAAGAGTCTTGAAAATACACCACTCTTGGATGGGTAGCTAGTGTAACTGCCTAAGTAAGGGACCCGCACTATCCCTGCATGGGGCCACTAAGAGCACACAGGTAGCCATGTTCTGGACCAACTTACAAACCAGTCTTTTAGGTAGCCCAACATAGAAAGCATTGAAGTAGTCAAAAAAAACATGGATCAATGCCTGCATCACCATGAGCAGGGCCAAATGGTCCAATAAAGGATGCACCTGATGGACCATCCTCAGCCTTAACCCAGCTGTCCGTATCACCTGGGTGACGTGTTTGTCTCCCACCCCTTCGCATTCCAGAGTCACCCCCAGAGAATGAAACTCCTCCCTCCAAGGCAGCAGAAAGTTATTAATTTGAAACAGGCACCGTAACTCCAGAAACTTCACTGTTCCAAACCAGAGGCAAACAGCACAGGTTAAAGATTTACATCAAGAATGGGTGACGTTTAAAAATACTATCTTGGAATCCCAGACCAGATGTATTTCATGCTCTAAGAAAAGTGGAAGGAAGGCCAAAAAACTGCCTGCAGGGTTTAAAGGTGAGGTCAGAAAGGCTGTTGTAGCCAATAAGGCATCTTTCAAAATGGAAAAAGGAGTCAAATTATGATAATGGGAAACAAAATAGCACTGGCAAGTTAAAGACATTGATAAGGTAGGCAAAGAGAGAATTTGAAAGAAAAAAAGCTTGCCATGGAAGCATAAACGTATAATAAAAACTTTTCCAAGTGCATTCATAGCAAAAAATCTCTGAGATAGTCAGTTGGACCAGTAGGTGATGGAGTGATAAAGGGGCACTAAGTGAAGACAAAGCCATATGGAAAGACTGAATTCTCTGCTTCGGTCTGTACTGAAGAAGATATAGGGAAGTTACCCATGCCTGAAATGGTATTCAGAGGTGATGTATCAGAAGAATTGAAAGAAGTATTGATAAACCGGGAAGATGTATTACAACTATTTGATAAACTGAGGAGTAGCAAATCACCTTGACCGTATGTTATGCATCCAAGGGTATTGAAAGAGCTAAAATATGAGATTGCAGACCTGCTATTGGTAATCTGTGAACTATTATTAAAATCATCTGTTGTACATGAAGATTGGAGAATGGCCAATGTAATGTCAATTTTTAAAAAGGGTTCAAGGGGTGATCCAGGAAACTACAAACTGGTGAGCCTGACATCAGTACCAGGCAAATGGTAGACACGCATTCTAAAGAATAAAATGACTGAACATGTAGTCATGGTTTAATGAGAGAAGGCCAGCATGAATTTAACCAAAGAAGGTCTTGTCTTACTAATCTGTAATATGTTTTTTAAAGTATGAATAAACAGGTAGACAAAGGTGAGCTGGTCGATATAGTGTATCTGTATTTTCAGAAAACCTTTGAGAAGGTCCCTCATAAGAGACTCTTAACAAAATAAAAAGTCATGGGACAGGAGGCAGTGCACTTTTTTGGATCAGGAACTGGTTAAAAGATAGAAAGCAGAGGGCAGGGCTAAATGGCCAACTTTCTCATTGGAGAAAGGTGAATAGTGGAGTATCCAAGGGATCTGTGCTGTACCCGCTGCTTTTTAACATATTCATAAATGACCTGGAAATGGGAATAACAAGTGAGGGGATCAAATTTGCAGATGACACAAAATTATTCAAAGTTGTTAAAACACAAGAAGATTCTGAAAAATTGCAAGAGGACCTTGATAAACTGGAAGACTGGACGTCCAAATGGCAGATGACATTTAATGTGGACAAGTGGAAAGTTATGCACCTAGGAAATAACTATCCAAACTATGGTTACATGATATAAGGTTCCACATTAGGAACCACCACCCAGGAAAAAGATGTGGACATCATCATGGATAATACATTGAAACCCTCTGCCCAATGTGCAGTGGCAGCCAGGAAAGCAAATAGAATGCAAGGAATCATAAGGAATGTAAAAATGCAATGTGTGCCTTTGAGTAAGTCCTGACTCCTGGTGACCCAGAAGCTCCTGGGTTTTCTTGACAGTGTCACTGGAAGTAGATTGCCAGGCCTTTCTTCCAAGGCAATGGAGGGTTAAGTGACTTGCCCAAGGCCAGCTAGTGGGAATTGAATGCTGGTTTGCTTGGTTACCAAGCCAGTGTTCTAACCACTAGGCTACTCCTCCACTCCATAAGGAATGTATGGAGAATAAAACCAAGGATATTATTATATCTTTGTATCATTCCATGGTGCAACTGCACCTTGATATTGTGTGCAATTCTGGTTGCCATACCTTTAAAAGTATATATCAGAATTAGGAAAGGTACAGAGAAGAGCCACCAAAATGGTAAAGGGGATGGAATCATACCCTTTGAAGAAAGGCTTAAAAGGCTAGGTGATCTTCACTTGGAAAAGAGATGGCTGAAGGAAGATATGATAGAGTTCTACAAATTAATGAATGGAGTAGAATTGGTATATTCTTTACTCCATTAAAAAGTGGAAAGACTAGGGGGCATGCAATGAAGCCACAATGTTACTCATTTAAGAGTAACAGAGAAAATGGTTTTTTTTTTTTCACTCAACGCATAATCAAAATCTGGAATTTTTTTACCAGAAGATGTACTAAAAACTGTTAGTGTAGCTGGGTTGAAAAAATGGTCTTGGACAAGTTCCTGGAAGAAAGGTCCATAAATCAATATCAAAGAGGACCTGGGAAATCCACTGCTTATCCCTAGACAGGCATTGTGGAAACTGTGTACCTTTTTGGGATTCTGCCTGGTACTTTTGACCTAGATTGGCCTCTGTTGGAAACAGGATACTGGGCTTGATGGACTTTGGTCTGACCCAGTATTGCATTTCTTATGTTTTTACATCTACAGATAACTGATTTCACTCATGTGAGTCTGAAAAGGTCTACAATTAAATCTAAATTTGTGTCCCATGAACCTGGAGGAGTAATAGACATTTCAATTGACTACCCACACAAGAACTGAGCCTTTGTAAGGGTATTAGAGGGCAGGAAAGAAAGAAACCTAACCTTAATACCTAAAAAATTAACAAAATCACACAAAATTGAATTCTATACAGACTAGATAGAAAATGTAAAGCACACAAATGGAGTACAAAAGCAATTACTGGCTGACACACGGAGCTTGTTTCCCCACAGCCCGACCCCCAATCGGACCTTCTAAAGCCTGGGTCTGGCTGCGGGGATACCCCTGCGCCCCCTCACCTGGTCCTCTATATCCCGCACCACAATCCCCTGCCATTCAGGGGGACTTATTCCACCTTCAAGGTGGAATAAGTCCCCCCGTCTACATTAAAGGACCCCAGACATTCAGGGCCACCCTCAGAATTGACCCTGTACATCCGAGGTCACGGCCTGTCCATGTCAGGCCCTCGCTCTGCCTCTGGACCACCCTCCCCTGCCCCTGTCTAAGGCTTCCTGTACAACAGTGCTGTTTGTATGGGGAGCCTTTGTGCTGGGAGAGGCAGGGGAAGAAATAAAGGGAATGTACGTCCTGCCTGTTTGTGACGCAGAATGACCCCCATACTGTCCAATTTAACTTTAAGGAGCACAGCCCAGATGATTCTTTGCTGTATGTGTTTATGGTCTTCTCCTGCCCCTAATATGAATAGGACATTTTAGTTCTATAACCACTCATCCCAAATTTAAAAAAGCTATGGCAATGAAGAGCCAGTAAAGGAAGTGATTCTTCTGGTTATTCTACCCAAAGTCCCTCCCCTTGTTGCTTTGAAGTAGAGCTCCATGACACTGGAAGTAACTATCAAATTTCTATTCCATTAAACTACCTCAGCAGAGTCACTAGATAGGCAGGACTTCATACACATGCCATTGTCCCAGCAGCATCAGAATACAAATTTTATTTTTATTTATTAAATATTATCACATTCCAGTTTTAGAATAGGAACGTAAAAGAAAAATCTTCAGCCCACAAATTATAGACATAAGATACAGGAAAACACAAATTAAAATATACAGAATATATGGTGAGGATGTAAGGATAAGTTACACATCACAGCTAGCAACATCGGATAGGTTCAACTTCTTCCTGTTTGATAGAAAATCTAAGAGCTGCTTAGGTTCAAAAAACAGAAAATTCTTTGTTTCACAAGAAACAATACATCAATAAGGAAAATTCAACATGAACACAGCTCCCAAAGCAAGGACTCTCGGCTTTAACACTAGAAGCCCCTAAAGGAATTTTACCTAGAAACCCCAAAGTGCGTCAATTGATGCATCATCACCCACCAACAGAAACAGGAGAACCATCAACTCCAACACCCTCCACATTCCAACTAATATAAGATCTGTCAAGGTCAGCACTAGTAACAGGGCTTTCTCATACATAGCACCAACACTATGGAACCAACTGCCGCCCGAGCTTTGAGCCAGCAAAGACCTACCAGACTTTAGAAAAAAACTCAAGACGCACCTATTTCAAAGTCATTTCAACCTGTACTAAATCCACATGAGGAAAACTACCTACGCTGCGACCCAGAAAACCTTCTATGTAAAAATGTACATATGTAAATTCTTTTCACCATTGATAAGTAGTAGATAAGTTTCTATGTGCCGTGCTTACCTTGCGAATCTATATGTATATGACATAATTTCTCTGTCTTGATTCGACAGCTGTTTCTATATAATCATTCCCGCTTCTGGTCGCTGGAAGGAGCAGTATACAAGTGCTTGCTAAATAAAATAAATAAATAAATAAATGACTGCGTTTAGCATGAAATGCAGATGTGAATTAATGTGAAGTTACTTATTTGTTAAATACGTGCAGTATGTGACGTCATTACATGACATCATCGTGTGCTTATTGTTTGTAATGTCGGAGAAAAACTGTAAACAGCGATTGAGGATAGCGTTCTCCGAAATGCTTCCTGTTCCACGTGCAGGACCCAAAAGACAGGCAGAGCTCCGGAGTCTCAATGCGTGGATGAGACAATGGTGCAAGGATGAGGGTTTTGGATTTGTTAGGAACTGGGGAACATTCTGGGGAAAGGGGGGGCTCTTCCGAAGGGATGGGCTTCACCTTAATCAGGATGGGACCAGACTGCTGGCATTAACCTTTAAAAAAGAGATAGAGAAGCTTTTAAACTAGAAAATAGGGGAAAGCCGACAGTCACCCAGGAGCGCATGGTTCGGACAAAGGTATCCTTGAAGGATACTACCAAAAACAGTGAGGTTCCAAAAGGGAGTATAGTAGCCCAAATGCCCTTGAGTAAGGAGCAGACAGAGCATAAAGATTCCCAATTACCCATGCCTACCAATAGCCAGATTAATATTAATAAAATTAATAAAATACAGTCACTAAAATGCTTGTATGCCAATGCTAGAAGTCTAAACAATAAGATGGGAGAATTAGAATATATAGCACTAAATGAGAGGTTAGATATGATTGCACTCTCAGAGACATGGTGGAAGGAGGATAACCAGTGGGACACTGTGATACCTGGATACAAACTATATCGTAATGATAGAGCTGAACAAATTGGTGGAGGGGTTGCGCTCTATGTTTAAAGAGGGCATTGAGTCAGAAAGGATTAAAGTTTTGCAGGGAACACAATTTGCTGTAGAATCTCTATGGATTGAAATTCCATTTATGAAAGGGAAGGTGATGGCAGTGGGAGTATACTATCGACCGCCTGGCCAGAATGAACAAATGGATGATGAAATGCTCAAAGAAATCAAGGAAGCTAACAAAAGCCACAACAGAGTAGTAATAATGGGTGATTTCAATTACCCCGGTATCGACTGGGACAGTCTCACAGCAGGACAAGCTAAAGAGATAAAGTTTCTAGATGAAATAAATGACTGCTTCTTGGAGCAGCTGATTCATGAACCGACCAGAGGGGAAGCCATACTGGACCTAGTCCTTAGTGGAATGCCAGATCTGGTGCAAGAAATAAGGGTGTTGGGACCACTTGGCAATAGTGATCATAGTATGATCATGTTTGATTTAATCAGTGGAGGACAGATAGTAAAGGAATCCACAGTACTACCTTTTAACTTTCAAAAGGGAGACTATGATAGAATGAGGAATATAGTTCGGAAAAAACTAAAAGGAGCGGTTCCAAAGGTTAAAGACTTACAGCAAGCTTGGGTGTTATTTAGAAATACTATCCTCGAAGCCCAGACCAGCTGTATTCCACGCATTAAGAAAAGTGGAAGAAAGTCCAAAAAACTGCCAGCATGGTTTAAAGGTGAGGTCAGAGAGGCTGTTGCTGCCAAAAGAGCAACCTTCAGGACATGGAAAAAGAGCCAAATGATGAAAACTGGAAACAACACAAGCACTGGCAAGTTAAATGCAAAGCATTGATAAGGCAGGCAAAGCGGGAATTTGAGAAGAAACTTGCTACGGAAGCAAAAACACGAAATAAAGACTTTTTCAAGTACATTCGTAGCAAAAGGCCTGTGAGAGAGTCAATTGGACCATTAGATGATAGAGGGGTAAAAGGGGCAGTAAGAGGGGACAAGGCTATAGCAGAGAGACTGAATGAATTCTTTGCTTCGGTCTTTACTGAGGAAGATGTAGGGATGTTACCCAAGACTGAAGTGGTATTTAAAGGTGATACTGCAGAGGAATTGAGAGAAATATCGCTACACCGGGAAGATATATTACAACTATTTGATAAACTGAATAGTAACAAATCACCTGGACCGGATGGTATACATCCCAGAGTGTTGAAAGAACTGAAATATGAGATTGCAGACCTGCTATTGGTAATCTGTGAACTTTCATTAAAATCATCTGTAATACCTGAAGATTGGAGGGTCGCCAACGTAACACCAATTTTTAAAAAGGGTTCCAGGGGTGACCCGGGAAATTATAGACCGGTGAGCCTGACGTCAGTACCAGGGAAAATGGTAGAAACCATCATAAAGAACAAAATTACACAGCATGTAGATAGTCATGGCCTAATGGGAGACAGCCAACATGGCTTTAGACAAGGAAGATCTTGTCTTACTAATCTGATCTGTTTTTTTGAAGGTGTGCATAAACAGGTAGACAAAGGTGAGTCGGTTGATATAGTGTATCTGGACTTTCAGAAAGCTTTTGACAAGGTCCCCCATCAGAGACTTTTGGCAAAGCTAAAAAGTCATGGGATAGGAGGCAGTGTACTATTGTGGATCGGGAACTGGTTAAAAGATAGAAAGCAGAGGGTAGGGCTAAATGGCCAATATTCCCAATGGAAAAAGGTGAATAGTGGAGTACCCCAGGGATCTGTACTGGGTCCCCTACTTTTTGACATATTCATAAATGACCTGGAAAATGAATAACTAGTGAGGTTATCAAATTTGCAGATGACACAAAACTGTTTAAAGTTGTTAAAACCCAAGAGGATTGTGGAAAACTGCAGGAGGATCTGGATAAATTGGAAGACTGGGCATCCAAATGGCAGATGAAATTTAATGTGGACAAGTGCAAAGTAATGCACCTAGGAAAGAACAACCCACACTATAGTTACACGATGCAAGGCTCCACATTAGAAACCACCACCCAGGAAAAAGATTTAGGAGTCATCGTGGATAACATGTTAAAACCCTCCGCCCAGTGTGCAGCGGCGGCCAAGAAAGCAAATAGAATGCTAGGTATCATAAGGAAAGGGATGGAGAATAAAACAAAGGATATTATAATGCCTCTGTATCGCTCCATGGTACGACCGCACCTTGAATATTGTGTGCAATTCTGGTCACCGTATCTTAAAAAGGACATAGAGTTATTAGAAAAAGTACAGAGAAGAGCCACCAAATTGGTGAAGGGGATGGAAGGCTACTCCTATGAAGAGAGGCTAAAAAGGTTAGGGCTCTTTAACCTGGAAAAGAGACGGCTGAGGGGAGATATGATAGAGGTCTATAAATTAATGAATGGAGTGGAACGGATAAACGTGGATCAATTGTTTACGCTATCAGAATATAGAAGGACTAGGGGACATGTAATGAAGCTACAGGGTAAACTATTTAAGACAAATAAGAGAAAATATTTCTTCACTCAACGTGTAATCAAACTCTGGAATCTGTTACCGGAGGATGTAGTAAGGGCTGTTAGTATAGCTGGGTTTAAAAAAGGTTTGGACAAGTTCCTGGAGGAAAGGTCCATAAACCACTATTAAAAAGGGACCCAGGATATCAATGCTTGACCTAGTACAAGCACTGCAGAACCTGTGTCTTTTGGGGAAACTGCTAGGTACGTATGACCTAGATTGGCCACTGTTGGAAACAGGATACTGGGCTTGATGGACCTCGGTCTGACCCAGTATGGCATTTCTTATGTTCTTATGTTCTTATGTTGAGATGCGCCACCTAGTGGGAACATGAATTTATACCTAAAAGCCCCAAAGTACGTCAATTGACGCATCCAATACAATTGAGTGCATCAGTTGATGTACTTTGGGGCTTCTAGGTATAAATTCATTTTCCCGTTAGGTGGTGCATCTGTCATTAATTTTCGATGCACATATTTGAACATCTTGACCTTGCTAACAAAGTCATGGAACATGACTGACATGGTTCTAGCAGTGGCGCTGGTATACAACGTCGAAGATGCATTTGCATCAATTGACACACTTTGGGGCTTCTAGTGTTAAACCCAAGAATTCCTTGTGACGAAGCTGAGTCTCGTGAGAGAATCAGGAAAAATATTTACTTTAGATCCAAAATAGCACATCCATGTTCTTGAAATACAAATGTAGTACCATGTTTCTGTCCAGTTTAAGGGCAAAAGACACAAGCAAGGCAGATCTTTCTGTTATGACTTCAAATGAACTTTCAAGAAAACCAATGCAGTCCATTGAATCCTGCCCACCAACAGATTTATTTAAATGCATAATACATTTACCATTACCCTAGGTTAACAACCTGATTATCAATATTTGGAACACTATGCCAGTTATTCTCTGTTGATTGGAATAAAGTTTAGCCTTTGCCTCAAGGAGGGAACTTTCAGACTGTCTGCTAAGGGACAATAATGCAGACAGTCTGAAAGTTCTTTCATTGGCAGAGTAATGTGGGTCTGGCTCAATCCATTACAAGATCAGAAGAAACACTAAGAGATCTGTTTACTAAGGTGCGTTAGATGTTTGCAGCTGTGGGGACCAGAGGAGAAAGGGTTGATAGAGATTTAAATGCCGGCAATTGTACCGAGGTGCATACGTGTGAGTTGCCAGAGTTATTAGGTGACATCAAATGGAAGAAATGTGAGAACAAACACACGTGTCTACAGGGCACAGAGAGAAGGCATCACAAGAGGTAAGTATGCCAGCTTACCAAGGGGTCCAGGGTAAAATGTGACATGGGAGAAAAACAAGCCATATGACTGGTATTTCTTCAAAATGAGGGGTGGGAAACAAACCAGGTAAAGAACTGAATAAGTGGGACAGAGGTCAGATAACAAGGAATAAATCTGACAAGGCCCAGGCCGATAGTTACAGATATGGGCATACAAAAGGTCAACAGGTCAATAGGAATGAGTGCAGACATGACAGGAACAAAGGAGGGATGACAGAAGAGAAAATCCAGATGTTTAAGAAAAGGAAAAACAAAGGGACTAGTTAGAAGAAAAATTATATAACGGGACAGGACTCTTTTATGGAGGGGCTTTGTATCCTATATCACAAGCGCTTGAATGGTGCAGGTCCTACTTATCCGGAAGATGGCAGCATGTCCGCTCAGGAGGCAGAACCTCAGAACCCTTCCGCCTAGATCAGGGAGTCCCTCAAGGTTCTTCACTCTCTGCCCTTCTATTTAACGTCTACATGCAACCAATCTGTAAGATCATACGGTCATTTAATGTCGACTGTATGCTGTATGCCGATGATGTTCTACTTTACACTCCCATCTCCACTGATCGCTTGGATCTCTCCCCCCTAATAAACTGCTTCAACGCAGTTTCTGAGTGGTTGCTCTCTCAAAACCTTCGTATTCAACATAAGAAAACTGAAGTTCTCTTTATCACAAGGAACCCCAACTTCACCCCACCACAATCTATCAGAACTAAGGAAGCGGAACTGCAATCCAAACCCTCAATACGCTATCTAGGTGTCACTCTGGATCAACGCCTGGATATGAAGTCCCACATAGGAAACACAGTCAGAACAATATATTACAAGATCCGTTCCCTGAGACACCTACGCTCCATGCTAGAACCAAAAGATTTCAGGACTATATACCAGGCACTGATAATACCACACTTCGATTACGCCAATGTCATTCTCCAAGGTCTTCCTCAATCCACTTTAAACCCATTACAGCTGGCTATGAATGCCGCAGCAAGGATACTCCAGGGGGCTGCCAGGACTGACCATGTCACTCCTTTGCTGATTCAATTACATTGGCTACCTGTTCAGGCCAGAATTATCTTCAAAACGCTACTTCTCACGTTCAAAGCACTCAATAAGCTCTCTGCTCCTTCCTTATCTGACCTCATCCATACCACTTCACCAAACAGAGCAAGAAGATCATCAGCCATCAACTCCTTAAAACTCCCAAAGGCCCTTACAAGCTGCTCTTCTTCCACAGCCAATAGAGCCTTTACCCTCTGTGCCCCTAGGTGCTGGAATACACTACCTCCTGGCATACGGGCCATTGACAGCTTAACACAATTCAGGAAAGCCCTCAAATTCCACCTCTTTAACAAACATCTTATTGAGCCATTTACACCCATCGACTTCAGTGATTCCTCCCAGCTAGTCAGTTCCATGGTATCTCAATAACAGAAATAGGACGAATCGCTTTGTTTATTGAACATATTATTAGCACCTGTTCCTAATAACTTGTAGCCATGCTGTAGTATTATATCTGTAAATAGACTGTAAATAGTTTCCCCTGTTATCCAAGTTCCTTCCCTTGTTATCTGTAAACTCATGCATGTTATTGTACTGAGACTTTTTGTTCTATGTGAACCGCGCTGATGCCGAATAGTGCGGTATATAAGAGAATGTAAATAAATAAATAAATAAAGTGATGTGGGCCACAATTCCCCGTTGTATGACTGTTGGTTCAGCGTTTGTGCGTGTGTGATTCTGGTTCTCTGTTCTGTCTATCTCTGTACTGTGCATTTCTGTGCTGTGTGTGTGAAAAGGATTTTGCCAGCTTGGCTTTAGTGTAGTTGGGATCATATATCCTTCTCTTCTTCACTGTCCTAGGACCTGTCAATGGATAGTAAATCCCTCATTTAATTGTAACTGTGTTAGGAGATGCAGAAAGTAAAAGTATCCTTATTTGCAAGGAGTGATAAGAGAAATAATCCAAATTGCTTTGTATTTAGTCAGTCTTTGTATGTTTGCTTGAGATAAGATCTTAATAATAAAAATCTTTTGCAAAGAAAATTCTGTGAGAATATTGTGCCAGGTACATGTGCAATTTGCATTAGGTTGTGATATTGAGTGTTAGTTTGTTCCCCTTCTGCCTGACCAACGGAGTCAGCCCCTCCCCCCTTGGTCCATACACAGCTAACACGGCAAACAATTGCAGATAATGGGGTGTTAGCTGCAAAAGCCATGTGGTTATCTGTTGGGAGCATGCACAGCATTTCCCCAGCAGATAATGTGCCAAATTTTGCAGAGAGCATGGAGGAATAGCAGCCTGGATGCAGCTCATGCCACCCATTGAGGTGGCTTTGCTAGCACTCACCTTTGCTGGTTACCGCATGCTGTTGAGGCCTACAGTAACTGCATATTGCAGATACTCACACTTTCTGACCTTATCCCCCTCACTAATTAAGATAACAAGCATTCTGTAGATAGCACAGAACATTTATTTTATTTATTTTATTTATTTAGCTGTATTTATATCCCACTTTTCACTGGGTCAAAGCGGTCAATTGGGGGATACATTTAACACGAGGGGATATGAGACACATACGATAATACTTACAGGGAACATGGGCAATGGAGGGTTAAGTGGCTTGCCCAAGACCACAAGGAGCACCTGTGGGACTAGAAATCCCAGTCCCTCCGGCCTGAGATTGCTGTCCCCAAGTGGGACTTGAACCCCCAACCCCCAGCCCTCCGGCCTGAAGTACCTTGTCCTAACCACTAGACCACTCCTCTCAAAATTGCTGGGTTATCTGCATTTTGCATCTGTTATCTGTTAATGCAGCCAAATAGAATGCACTTTACCTCTTACTATGAAATGAGAAATGGCTCAGCACTCTTAAGGGGTTGCATGCACTATGTATGCCCAATAATAAGAATTAGATTTGATTTTGGAAACTGAGATAGAAAATATACATATATATTTCGTTACATGGCTTTATCCCTAGTATGATCAAGGGAAGGGCAGACTCACAGTGTCACTCATACTGGTTACAAAGTATCTAGATAGCTCCTTACAGCCCCTCCCCATGCAGTTCAGGTAGGATGCAGTTAGGGAATGTTGACCCCTTAATATCTGGCGTGGAGGAGATTTCTGCTATAGGTTTATCAACACCTTTTACCCATGCACTTTGCACCAAGTTTCAAACTTGGTGCGACTATAAAGGTCTCATGCAATATTGCATTTCCATTATGCATAGGTAAACTTTATAAGGAAAATAACATACATGTGGTGTTTTCTGATCCCATTCAAAGGTTGCCTCTGGGAATAATACACCTCAATGTGACTAAAAATATGCTAATTTTAGAAAACAATGCAGACTTAGTTTATTTTATTTATTTATTACAGTTTCTTATATACCGCGCTATTTAGAATCAGCGCGGTTTACATCATAACAAAACGACCATAACGACAAACTGTCAGGTTTTACATTGAACAGGAGTAAAAACTTGGATAACTGGGTTAACTATATACATAAACTATCTACACTGCAGTGTGAGGGCATTTCTAGATTGGGTCATTTCTTGGAGGGGATATCTAGTTCAGTTGCTGTCTGGGAAATATTGGCAGAAAAGGTATGTTTTGAGAGTTGAATCGAGAAAGAACAATTATCAGGGAAATACTTTACTCAGCTATCTCACTATATCTCTAGGAACAAGCAGAAATGTAGTCTTCACATATGGGTATCGTTGGTACCGACGGAGCCTGCGCGGGAACGCTCCCCAGCGTCCAATAGGAAAGCTTTTGGGAGCATCCCACAGCACCTGTGTGCTGCCTTCCCACCTTTCCCAACTGTCCCTCTAGAGTTCTTTGTTTTCCGTGGAGCCGACAGGTTGCACATCCTGTCACCGCAGAAAAAATTCCCTCCTTATTCTTCTTTTTTGTGGTCGCATCTGCCTTCCCTCGATGCTACACTGGTACCGCCGGTTCTTCTTTCTTTTTTTCTTTCAAAAAAAAAAACAAAACCTTTTTTTCTGGAGTCTTTTCCAGTCAGTAATTTTCTCCTCAGGTGTCACATGCCATTTTGGGCACTAAGCCCAACTTTTTCCCTCAGGATGGAAAAACCCGCTTTGGGTTTTAAAAAGTGTTCTAAGTATGGCGGTACCATCTCCGTCACCGACACCCATGAGTGGTGCCTCAAATGTTTAGGTCTGACCACTCTATTTCGGAGTGTGTTGCCTGTGGGATGATGTTGAAAAGGGGCCGGCAAAACCGAGCTGCTAAACTTAGCACCCTTTTTCCCTCCGATGCAGCCTCCGTGGCATCGACGTTTTCCAGGGCTTCGTCTTTCTCCCATGGATCTCAGGTAATTAAACATAAATGTAGCCGGTCCTCAAAGGGTAGATCTCCTTCTTAACATTGAGATGCTTCTGGCATTGCCCTTGAGGGACTTTCACCAGCAAAATTTTCCCGGCGGGAGATTTCAGCTTCCAAAGCACTAACAGGGCTCCAGGATGTTCTCAAGGCTTCAACCTCGGCAGAACTATTGGTGCCATGCTCTGGGGTTCCGGCTGCTTCATCCGCCACTGATACCCAAGCATCGGCAGCATCGATAGACCAGAGATTCTTGGCTATTGAATGCAGTCTGGAGGCTCTTCTCATGGCCTCGATGCCCCTGAAACCGCTTCAGACAATTCAACCGGTACCGGCACCGACTGCATCGACATTGGCAGTTAATCTACCGCGACCATGTCATGCGTCTCTATACGGCATCGACAAGTCGGTACCGGACCCCTACAATGCCAACTTCGATTGGTACCAATACCGTGCCTTGCACGATCACCCAGATCGGAGATACTTCAAGTCCTCAGATGAGTCTGAAGACTCTGAAACTCTGCCGATACCAGAGTACTTCTTCCTGAGAATTCCTCTTCTCAGCATAGGATGTCTCCACCAGAGGATAGGTTCTTTCAGGATTTTATACGAGATGTGGCCCAAGGTCTTTCCATCACAGTGGCTCCTGAAAAATAGCCTAGGGCAAAGGAATTAGAAATCCTACAATACCCTAAAGCTCCCAAGGAGGCAGCTACCTTACCTATTCATGAGATTTTGCATGATCTTATGTTAAGGATGTGGAAAACACCTCTAACCACATCTCCTCACTCTCGAAGACTCGACACCATGTATCGAGTTCCTCTTTGTCCTGGGTTTCAGAAGACTCAATTGCCACACCATTCCATGGTGGTGGAATCAGCCATGAACCAGATAAAGAGTGCAAAAAGGCATGCATCTAATCCTCCAGGACGTGAGTGTAGGACTCTTGATGCCTTTGGACGTCGATCCTTCCAGGCTTCCATGCTTTCTGCTAGGATCAGTTCCTATATCTTGTATATGGGAATGGTCCTTAAAGATGTCACAGGAGATTTAGAGCTTATGAGCCCTCTCCTTCCTGATGATAAAAGGCAAGATTATTTTGCTCTTGTCAAACATGCTCAGGATGTTTCCAAGTTTGTGAATCGTGCAGCCTTTGACTGCTTTGAATGCATAAGCAGAACCTCTGCCATTGCCATAGGTGCACGTAGGATTGCCTGGCTCCAGACATCTGACTTGGAAATTTGAGTACAGGACAAACTAGGGAATATTCCTTGCACAGGAGAGAATCTCTCTGGCAAGAATTGGCAGGAAAAAGCTAATGAGATAGATGCTGACAATATCACTTTGGATAGATTGTCTAAATCTACAGCTGATCCTGCAAGAAAAAGATCCTCTAAGAAACCATTCTTCAGCAAGAAGAAAAAGTTTTATCCATCCTTTACCCAGCAGGGACATCGTTTAGGTCAGTCTGCCGAAAACGGACAGCAGCAACAACCTAGGCAAAGGAAGCCAAAAGCAGCTAAGCCTCAACTGGCTCAGCAGACTCAGCCTCCACAGGGGCTTTGACTCCTATCTAGAGAACTGTGCCTTCCTGGCCCTGAACGGCCCAGAACCATCTACCATCCCAGGAAGGTCATGTCATTTTGCCCCCAGATGGGGTCAGATAACAGCAGAAAATTGGACTCTGTCTATTGTAAGAGAGGGGTACAAGCTTCACAGGGATATGTACACTCATGTTCTCATTTATCCAACTCACCGAAAGTTCCTTCGCTTTCTGTTTCAAGGGAAGCACTACCAATACAGGGTTCTTCCTTTTGGCCTGGCCTCTGCACCTAGGGTGTTCACAAAATGCATGGCTGTGGTGTCAGCATTTCTCCGCACCGTGGGAATATTCATCTTCCCTTACTTAGACGACTGGATCATTCGATCCCCTTCAGAGCCAGAGGCCAGGTTTGCTCTCTCTCGCACAATGCGCATCCTTCAGTATTTAGGACTTGTCATAAACTTCCCAAAGTCCAACCTTGCTCCCACTCAATCCCTAGAGTTTATAGGAGCTCTGCTGGATACCAGACAAACAAGGGCTTTCCTTCCACAGCCCCGCTGCCTTCGCATTGTGCAGTTAGCTTCCCAAGCAGTGCTCAAACCTCACCTCACTGCTCGGGAAATGTCACAGTTGCTAGGCCACATGGCATCCACCATGCATGCGGTTCCTTATGCTCGCCTCCATATGAGGGCAGCCCAGTGGACTTTATCCACTCAGTGGACTCAGGCGTCAGGTTGCCTGTCAGACAAAATAGCAAACTCAGATCGCCTTTTTTTGTCCCTCCAATGGTGGCAGTCACCCCAAAACCTTCTGGTGGGGTCTCCTTTTCAGCAACCCCCACCCCAAGCCACTCTAACAATGGATGCTTCACAGGTGGGTTGGGGAGCCCACCTGCAAGGCCTCTCTACCCAGGGTACCTGGACTCCACAGGAGGCCTATGTCCATATCAATCTTCTGGAACTCAGAGCAATCTTCCTTGCTCTTCAAGTATTCCACACCCAGCTCAGCTACAAGACAGTCCTAGTTCAAATGGACAATCAAGTAGCCATGTTCTATGTGAACAAGCAGGGCGGAACAGGCTCTCTGTCGCTCTGCAACAAAGCTTTGCGACTATGGGCCCTCACCAGAGAGCATCAGATTCATCTCATTGCGGTGTATCTTCCAGGCTTTCAAAACTCTTGGGCAGACAGACTCATTCGAGTTCTGCTTCCATACGAATGGTCTCTCCATGCAGAACAGGTGGCCAAAATTTTTCAAATTTGGGGAACCCCGGACATAGACCTCTTTGCAAGTCCACTGAATGCCAAACTTCCCTGGTTCTGTTCCAGAATTCTGGCTCAGGGCTCTCAGGCCAGGGATGCTTTCCTCCTCCATTGGGGTCAGGACTTCCTGTATGCCTTTCCACCCATTCCCCTAATTCCCAAAACCCTGTTCAAGCTTCAGAGAGACAGAAGTCATATGATCCTCATAGCTCCACATTGGCCACGGCAAATGTGCTACCCTCTGCTCCTACATCTCTCTCAAGCTCCACCTCTGGTGTTAGGATCTGCTCCAGATCTCCTTTCTCAAGAGGACGGGATGCTGTGGCATCCCAATCCCCAGTCTCTGCATCTCAGGGCCTGGTTGCTGAAAGCCTAGAACTTCACGGTCTTAACCTTTCCCAGCAGGTAAAGGATATCCTTTATGCTTCCAGGAAGCCTTCCACAAGACGCTCTTATGCATTTAAGTGGAAAAGGTTTACCATATGGTGCTCGCAGAAGAGTCTTAACCCTCTTGCGATACCTCTGGAATCATTACTGGAGTATCTCCTTCATTTATAAAATGTAGGGCTTAAGACCAATTCAGTAAGAGTCCATGTGAGTGCTATTGCAGCTTCTTTCAAGCCTCTAAATGGACAACCTATTTCCTCTTATCCTCTCATAGCGAGATTTATGAGAGGCCTTCTTTTGACTAAGCCTCCCATTAAGCCACCACCGGTGTCATGGGACGTAAATCTGGTTCTTGGGCAGCTCAAGAAACCGCCCTTTGAACCATTAGCCACTACCTCTTTGAAATTCCTTTCCTGGAAGGTCATCTTTCTTATTGCAATCACATCAGCACGTTGCATCAGTGAATTGCAAGCGTTGGTGGCTGATCCTCCTTATATAAGGTTCCATCATGATAAGGTAGTCCTTAGGACTCATCCACACTTTATGCCAAAGGTGGTGTCGCCTTTTCATTTAAACCAAGCGGTTTACCTTCCTGTATTCTTTCCAAGGCCTCACGCCTCAAATGCAGAAAGGAGTCTTCATACATTGGACTGTAAAAGAGCTTTGGCCTTTTACTTGCAAAGGACACAGCAACATAGAAATCCCTCTCAACTCTTTGTTGCTTTTGATCCTAGTCATTTGGGACTTCCAGTCTCCAAAAGAACACTGTCCAGCTGGATTGCACAGGGTATATCTTTTGTCTATGAGTCTAAAAACCTTCCTCTTGAAGGCCATGTCACAGCTCACAATGTGAGAGCCATGGCAGCCTCTATGGCTCATCTTCACTCTGTATTTATCATCAACATCTGACGAGCAGCTACTTGGGCTTTGGTTCATACCTTCACAGTCCATTACTGCTTAGACAAGGACTCCCGCCGGGATGCCTTGTTTGGTCAGGCTGTTCTTCAACACCTGTTCCACACTTAATCAACTCCTACCCACCATCCCTGGTAGGATGCCAAAGATCCATGGGGGGGAAGTGGAGCCCTTTTACAAGGGCACACAACTTTTTGGGGCCATCTCCCTGGCAGCTAGGGAGTCCCCATATGTGAAGTCTACATTTCTGCTTGTTCCTGGAGATAGCATAGTTACTCACCTGTAACAGGTGATCTCCGGGAACAGCAGGAATTTAGTCTTCACAACCCACCCACCTCCCCTAGGAGTTGTATCTCTCTATCTCTCTTTCCCTCTCTCTTTTGTCTCAGCTTTAAACTCAACTGGAGAGGGACAGTTGGAAAAGGCAGGAAGGCAGCACGCAGGCACTGTGGGATGCTCCCAAAAGCTTTCCTATTGGACGCTGGGGAGCGTTCCCGCGCAGGCTCCGTCGGTACCGATGATACCCATATGTGAAGACTAAATTCCTGCTGTTCCTGGAGATCACCTGTTACAGGTGAGTAACTATGCTTTATCTGCATTTATCCACTATTTATCCTATAAAAAGTTGGTATAATTTTAGTTGAGATTGGATTGATAGCACAGCATACCAACTGTGATTCCATGTTAAAAATTAATTAAAAAAGCTAGATTAATGCATTATGTTAACCAGAAACAGTAAACTTTCGTTCTTATATTTTTAGGTAACACAGCCATGGTATTTATTGACATTCAAGATGAAAATGATCATGCACCTGTTTTTTCTAGAAAAGTCTACATAGGCGGAGTATCAGAAGATGCTAGAATGTTTTCTTCAGTGCTGAAAGTTAAGGTATGAAAATAATATACCAATACAATTCAAAAGTCATATAGAAATGGTATATATTCTGGAGAGTATAGAAATTCTTTTTGTTTCATCCTCTAATTTACTGATGCTTTCACAAAGAAGATTCTAGAAGATCATAGTATGCAAATTTTTGCATGCTCTTGCTAACATTTTTGGACTCTTAGAGGGGAATTTTAGAAGATCTGTCCAAGTGCAATCTGAGCTGTTGAAGCCAGAATGTCTGAAAAAAATGCAGGCATGTCCAGATGCAGATGTGATTTCAGAAACCTGGATATGCCCGATAGGGACGTCTGCTGGGGCAACTACTTAGACATCCCCAGAACCATATTTTGGAAACCAGACTTCTAAGATAGCATAATGTTTAGTGGTTTGAAATAGGGCCTCCAGGGTTAAGATCCCACTGCTGCTATAGTTGAAATTATGCTGAGTACTGGGGATGATAGAGTGCTTTCTTCTTTAGACCCTCTGGATGTTTTTCAACTAAAACAAGCACTTTTCTAATACTTGTTTGTTGCTATGCTTGCCTTGGAGCAGGTCTAAAGTTAAACATGATGATGGACATCCATGATGTTTCTGTCATCAGACAGAGATGTCCTGATCCCTGCAAATGCCCTAACCACGCCTCCAGGTTTCCTGGAATGCTCCAGCTGCACCTACATCACACCCCCATTCAGATTCAGGCATCCTCACAGCCTGCTTCTAAAATGGCTCTAGAGAGTCTCTCTATGCTTTGGACATCTCTATGCCTGTTTGTTGTTGTTAAGTGCTTTGAGATGGTGTTGACTCATGGCGACCCTCTGAGTAGTTGTCCTAAATTGTGTTTGGTCTTCAGTCAGGTGGTTGATAGACTGGCACCCATAGCTGCTATTACTATATCGATCCATCTCATTGCTGACCTTCTTCTTTTGTGGTGATCTTCTACCTTGCCAAGCATAATGTCTTTCTCTAATGATCTCTCTGTATGCACAATGTGATCAAAGTATGAAAGTCAAAGTCTTGTCATCTGAGCTTCTAAAGAAAGCATAAGTTTGTTTTCCTCTAGTACTGACTGGTTTGTTCTTTGGGCAGTCCATGGTATACACAGTATTTGTCGAGAGCACCATAATTCAAAGACTTAAATTTTCTTCCTGTCTATCTTTTTCACTGTCCAACTTTCACATCCATTTGATGTTATTGAAAATGCCATGATTTGAACAAGTCAAATCTTTGTATGGAGAGAGACATCTCTGCTCTTGAGAATTTTGTCTAGGTCCTTCATAGCCATTCTGCCAAGAGCAATGCGTTGTCGGATTTCTTGACTGCTTGTTGCTTCTTTATTGATAACACAGGTACACTAAAAAAATTTTTTTTTAAACTGCCTCTAATGTTTCGATTGATTTTTACGTTTTTTGGTGTGCTGAATCCAAATCTGGTAACCAATTTGCTCCATCACGTACAGATGTTTTGCTACATTGGGTTAGCAGTTTGAGGTGAACGTTTCAGATTGAGTGCGATCGAGATAAAAGTTTCTTGGATGAATTCTTTATACTAATTGTTTAGTAGTTATTCAAATAAGAATAAAGAAAATTGTAAGAAGGCAGCACATAAGAATAGAGTAATGTCAACAAAACACACTGTGATGGTAGCAAAATTGTCTGCACTTAAAACAGCCACATACATGTGCACAAACATTGAGCATATAAGAGCGAGGTTAGACACAAAGCAAAGAAATGTGCAAAAAATGTTGTACAGGTATGTATGTAAAAATAGAAAACGCAAACCGCACCATTGCAATACATGAAGACAAACACCCGATGGTGTGAAAATAAAATTCTAATAAATGAGATCCGACACTGTGGTAATAACTAGCAAATTTTTATTTCAAAGTTTAGTAAAAACACGATATTTGTCAACACAGTTTAGATTTTAAAGTCATTCTTGGGTCGATCAATCTCCTGGTGGGCCCGTTTCTTCTTCCCCAGAATGCTTCTCTTGGTGCGCTGCTTGGCGTATTTTTCATCTGGGGTTTCCCGCAGCAGCAACCAGCAGAAATCAGCCATCATAGTGGTGTTCCATCTTCCTTGGTACCTTCTCTCTGCGTCCTTGATGTCCTGGTGAAACCTTTCACCTTGTTCTTCACTGTACGCCCCCAGGTTTTCGGGAAAGTAGTTCACATGGGAGTGCAAGAAATGGACTTTCAGGCTCATGTTACAGCCTTGTTCTTTGAAGGCATTGAGCATCCTGGCAACAATATCCTTATAGTTCTCATCCCGCCTGTTCCCCCAGAATTTGAGAACAACATCCTTGAAGGAATCCCAGGCTTCTTTTTCCTTCTCAGACATCGTTTCAGCGAATGCTCCATCTGAAATGAGTTTCCTTATATCAGGGCCAACAAACACTCCTTCCTTTAGCTTTGCTTCAGAAAGTCGGGGGAACTTTGAGCAAAGGTACCGAAAGCACTCACCATCTTTTGGAAGAGACTTGATGAATTGCTTAATGAGACCCAACTTAATGTGGAGAGGTGGTAATAGAATTTTATCACGAGGTACCAAGCTCTCATGAAGAACATTTTTCTCACCGGGTCTCAAATACTCCCGAATTGGCCGGTCTTTTTTTCCCCCCAGTGTAGGTCGCGGGCCCGGCTATCCCACAAGCAAAGGAAGCAGGGATATTTGGTGAAACCGGATTGCTGCCCTAATAGCATGGATAGAATTTTAAAGTCTCCACAATCATCCACTTATGCTCATCATAACGAATCTTCTGAAGAATCAGGGCCAAATTCTCGTATTTTTCTTGGAGAATAACAGAGTGAGCAATAGGAACTGAAGCGAATGTGTTGCCATTATGAAGAACACCTTTTATGCTGTCTTTTGACGAATCAATGAACAGCCGCCATTCAGCAGGATCATACTTGAGTTTAAACTTTTCCATCACTCCGCATATATCGTTGCAAAATACCAAATCTTCCTCTTTGCTGAAATACTTCCAAAATTGTGTCTCGCGGTTGCGGTACCAATAAAAAGTTGTTCCTGGTGACAATAGATTTTTCTGTTTAAGCCGAGAACCTAGCAGTTGGGCAGCATCTTTTGGGAGTCCTAAATCCCGGACTAAATCATTCAATTCAGCTTGAGAGAAAAGATCAGGTTTCGGATCTGGTTCAGTTTCAAACTCGGAAGTACTGGACATCGGAAAAGCCATCTGATGAGTCTCATCATGATCAGAACCGTCCCACACAAATATGATCCAAAGATTTTGGTGGTTCAGGCACAGGTACTTCGTTGCTATGAGGCATAGGCCTAATTGCTGAGGGAAGGTTGGGGTAACTTATTACGTTCTTATTTTTTAAGTTGTATCCCTTCACAATGCAAGAGCAAAAATAGCAGTCACTGCTGTGGTCTCTTTGTTCACGCCACATCATAGGTATTCCGAAACGAAATGCTTGTTTTTTACCTTTCATCCATAAGCGTAGATCTTCCTCACATGTCTTGCACACTTTGTGAGGAGCCCACGGTTTGTCTTGATCACCTAACTTCAAACCGAAATAGGTGAAATATACTTTTTAAATAAATGCAGAAATGTTCCTCTGCCGCTTTTTCACGGTATATTCCCCACAAATAAAACAAAAACTGTCCGGAGAGTTGACGCAACCTCTGGCTCTGTGAGCCATCACAAATACACAGCACTGCAAACTACAACTGTAGTGAACCACTTCGGAATAAAGCTGGATTACGACTGAGCAAACAAAAGGTAATAATGAACTTGCAAGAAACTGAAATTTGACAGGAACGTTCATGTCGCAACCACCGTGTTGGAGCGAACGAGGCGAGGCGAACAGGAAAGAACATGCGCCAGCACGAGTACTGGATTTAGCCCCCCGCCTCCCAATTGTCTTGTTAATGTATAAAATGAATACAAAACACTCTAAAATATCATGAGGGAGTGTTTCTAGTTAGTTAACCATTACAACCTCTATTTTGGGCCAAGAAAATAAACTGCAGTCGGCTAAAAAGAAATTATGTGAACATTCCTTATATGGGTAAGAAATCTAATTTTGCAAGAAAACGTGACGTGATGGAACATTTTGGCTATTTTTCCTGGATTCAGCACCCCAAAATCTATAGGAATCAGTTGCAAAACTGGAGGCAGTTTTTTGGTAGTGTACCTGTGTAATTGATTCAAGTAGGTTAAAGTTGTTCACAATTTCAATTTCTTCTCCTTCAATGGTGAACTTATTGATTTTGCCATTTGTCAGGATCTTTGTCTTCTTTACATTAAGGTGCAGGCACATTTTAAGATTATGCTCCTTGATCATGAGAAGCAAATCTTCAGATCGTCTTCACTTTCAGACAGTAATGTGGTATCATCAGCATAGCAAAGGTTGTTGATGAGTCTTCCACCAATCTTCACACCTCTGTTTCTTCATACAATCCTGTTTCTCTGATGATTTGTTCTGCATATAAATTAAACAGGTAGGGGGAAAGTATGCAGCCTTGTCGTACACCTTTGCTGATTTTAAACCATTCTGTTTCTCCTTGTTCCGTTTGAAATGTTGCTTCTCGATCAATGCAAAGGTTGTAAAAGAGAATGATCAGGTGTTCTGGTATTCCCATGCTTCTTAAAGTGGCCCAGAGTTTATCATGATTTATACCAAGGTCTCAAACACAAATTGCTTTGAGGGCCAAATGAGGACTTGTAAAGTAACCCACGGGCCACATTGTCACGTTGTGTGGCAAAGCGAGCAAGACATTGTGCGCGTTCGTGTGCCATCGCTGGAGCTTTCCAAAATCACCACACACATACACAACGTACATCTCAGCAGCTGCTCCCATCACTACACAAAAGCTGAACTTACCCTTCAGGCTAGACAGACCCGATTCCTCTTCATAGCTGCTTAACACGCTGGAAAAGGAAGAAACGGTCGCTTGCAAACAGCTTGTTCTGTTGCACGGAAGGAGTTTGTCCCCGCCCCCAAATACATCGCGGGCCGCACAAAATTCTCTCGCGGGCCGCGTGTTTGAGACCCCGGGTTTATATAGTCAAAAGCCTTGCTGTAGTCAATAAAGCACAAATATATGTCCTTTTCGTATTCTTTAGTCTTTTCAAGGATCCATCTCACATCTGCGATGATGTCTCTTGTTCCTCGCCCTTTGCTGAACCCTACTTGCATTTCAGATAGTTCTTGTTCCAGGTATGGTTGTAGTCTCTGTTGAATAATCTTCAGTAGAATCTTGCTGGCATGTGGAATCAGAGCGATTGTACGATAATTTCCACAGTCAGTTGGATCACCTTTCTTTAGTATTGGTGTAAACACAGATCTTTTCCAGTCAGTTGACCATGATGTTGTCTTCAAAATTCCCTGGCAGAGCCTTGTAAGTATGGTAACAACTTTTAAGTATGGCAACACCATTTATTTCTTTGTCTTTCATTTCCAGCATTGTAGACCATGTGATCATTTGATGCAAAGTACCCGATGCCAGTCCATTTCAGTTCGCTGACACCCAACAGATCAAGTTGTATACTTTCCATTTCATTTTTGACCACTCCAACAACTTCTGGTTCATGTTTCATGGGTTCCATGTCCCAATATGTAAGACAGATTCTGACCCTCATTTCATGCACAGCTACTTCAGCAGTCAAACGTCCCGAGGGCTTTGATCCAACCACATCCTAAATGCTTGCTTTACTCTGAAAAGTCTTCAGCTCCTTCCCAGTAGCCAATTGAGTGCTTCCGACCTGGGGGGGTCTTATTTTCCAGCATTATAGTACAATGTGTTTTATTGTGACTATCCATTGGGTTTTAATGACAAGGTACAGTAGATTGCCAGGCCTTTCTTCCATGCAATTTAAGTTTAGTGTTGTTGCCGTTGTCACAGAAATGTGATCCTCCGCCGCCAACACTGTCCCATTCTGCTGCTGTCCAGATGTGTGGTTTGTCTTGGTCTGGCACCTCAGCTGAGATCTGTCCATCTTGGGAGATCCTGCCAGTAGTTAAACTATCGATAGCTTAGCCCTCAGCATCACTGATTCACACAAGCACTCACAGCATGACAAGCAGCAACCTAAGTGAGGGATGCCAGTTTACAAATGTCCAAAGCATGAATATGGCTTCTAAAATGGCCTCTTTATTGCACTGTACACAGCAAGGTTTTCCTTAATATTTCATTATTTTTAGTAGGCATAAACAGGTCTTAATGTGTATTTTAAAATTTAGTGCAGAGGTTCCTTAATCTCAAATCATTGTTTTTTCCCACCAGTTGGGAAGAATAAGGACTTTGGGAGGAAATACAGTATGTAGGAAGGAAAAGGTAAATGGAAGATTCTTACAAGTTCTCTGAATGCATCTCCTAGAATCAATTGTTATAAAGCGCTTTTACAATTTTTTATTTATTCTGCAAGATTCGACTTCAAAAATTAAAAAATAAATGGTTTAACCCTTTCCAGGCCGAGCCCAAAACTCTCGGGATCCAAAATTCAGACTAAATATTCCTATCAAATGGTATATAATACATGACCATGGCAGAAGGAAAATCATTATTAGAACATATTGAATAAGACGGGTATAATTTTCCTGAAATATGCAAAAATTAATCCGACTGCAGAATGTGGATTAAAAATTTAAAGTAGGCCTTCAAAGGGTTAAAAATATGTCAGTCATTGATACTAAATCATTATTGTATAGACCCATTTCAATAATCTTCAAATTCTGCAAAATATGGTCACCAGAATTATCTTGCGGATCCTCTGAAGGGAGGGTGCATGTTCTGCACTTAGTGAGTTGCATTAGCTCTCCATGAGAGAGTGGGTAGAATTAAAATTTATGATGCTGGCTTTTAAGGTGTTCCAAAATCATTGGACTGGTACATACCAGGAAGATGTCTGAGCAGCCAAGAGATGATGGATGATTGTGTGCCACTCCTAAGGCAGCTGAGTAAATCAGCCTTATAAGGTCAAGCATTTTCAACTGTGATCCCTAAATTATGGAACTCATTTCCCAATGCTATTCGGATGCAAGAAGATTTGTTGGCATTTTGGAAGAAATTGAAACTTCCTTATTTGTGAACCAGTTGGCCTGAAGGTTGTGTTTCAGTCCCTGAATGTGATGGGGTTGCTGTGAGGGTTCTGAGACAGGCACAGTGCTTTTGCTAGTTTTATGATTATTTTATTTTTTATAGTTATGTAAACCACTTTATATGATTTGCACCGGAAGGCAGTATGTAAGTTCTTTGTAAACAAATACTGAATATTAAGTGGAAATTTAATGCAGTTATAAAGAGATTTAAACTTTTAAATAAGACTTTAATAGATATCCTTTCCCATAAAAAGTATTCTCAACTTTATTTTTAGACAGACAGGTGGGATGAAATATATTACATGAAATATGCAGCCATTGAGCTGATAGTAACGGAAAATTTCAGAAAATTTGGAAACCTGTACATCATTATGGAAATAATTTTATAAGCATCATTTTACAAGGTGAAGTAAGCACTTATAAAATTGCCCTGTTATATACACATAAAAATAGAAATGTCTACTTTTATGCTATATACGCATGGGTATTCCTAATGCAGAGAAAAAGGTGGGACTATGATGAAATTGGTACTTATGTGTATCATATGAAACATATAAAACACATCCACAAGCACTGATTCTTGCCAGCACATACACACACAAAATAATGCCAGCCTTGGAGCAGATGTAACATTGTGCTGCAGCTTTCTCAGGAGTTGTTTATAAAAGCACATAGATGCTGTGTTGCCTTTTGAAAATAGGTGCAAAGTATGCATCAATGTGCCTTCCCTGCCTAGGTGCTCTGTTACAAAATGACTTTCTGAAGAGAGACATTTTTAAGCTGCCCACATTGCTGCAAAATCTGCATCTACTTTTTACCCATAGTCTTTGCACTAAGTTCCATAGAGAAAGTATGTGCATATTAGGACATTTTCACTTGCCTTTTTTGCGGATATTTTTTGCATAGAAACTAATGTGTGTGGATTTGGAAATGCAATCTGGTGCATCTTTTTTTTTTTTTTTACTTCCAACCTAAATACACCCGTGAGAATACCGTCTCCTAATGTAACTAAAACTGCAAAAGCTGTGGAAGCCTGCACATACCTTTACCTGACCTAAGGGGAGCTAATTTTCAATCTGTCTTTTTGTTGAGGTAAATGGCTTTTATAATTTCCTTGCAGGTGCTGTAATTACAACATTTTTGTGTTGTATCATTAGATATTATTGCAGTATTACCCTCCACATGAATTTATTATTGTAAACTAAATGGAAATTGTTTATAAATGAGTTTAAACTGTGCATTTATATACCTATCTTGGTTAGGTATCCTGTTATAAAATGAATCCCACAGACAGCACCCATATACTGTTTTCTTTAGGCAGCTGGAAAATGGCAGTTATCATAATGGTACAAAGGAAGTTTGAGAACCCATATGATGGCATGAGGCCTGAAGAGCCCTGACCTCTGCTCAGTCATAGGACATAGAACATGGTGATGTTCAGAGGTGTAGTTACTGTAATTCCTCCCCAGGAGCATTGACTTCCTAGCACAAAGCTAATGCTCCTGGGGAAAATCTTAAAGGAGCCAAACTGACCCCCTTTTGGTGCCCCCCTGATGTCTGCAAACTTATACTTCATGGTGGGCCTGGCAGGAAAATTTCAGAGGAATCAAAGAAAAACCTGTATCCAAGGAAAACCCTAGCATGGAGGTAGGTTCCCTTTCCAAAAGGGTTATTTGAGAAGATGCTTAGGAGATTCCATGTCCTATTCTTTGCCCTTCTATGTACATGGCATATTACCTACAGTAACAACCTTGGGTCAAGTCTGAAGAAGCTTCCATGAATGAACAAGGGATATAAATGGTATTTATTTATTATATTTGATGTATTAGTCAACTGATCATGCAGTAGTTGATCCAGCAGCTTTGTAACTAATTACAATAACTTGTATTTGTAATGATAAAAAATCTGGAGAAGTGGAGGGAAAAGGAAACTCTAGGGAAATAAAACAGGAGAATATTAAAAATTCCAGAGAGTTGAAGTGGGGAGGTGCAAGGAGAAAGAGGTAGAATTAAGGTGACAGAGGTGCAGGCACGGAAAGGAGGCCCTTTTGTTTAAGAGAAAACATTATCAAAGTAATCAGATCCAGCATCCACTCCTGAGCATGGGGCATTTCCTTCATGGTTGTACTTGGTCCCTTGACCTCCCTCTCAGTGGTGGCAAGCAGATGTCTTAACTTCTCCAGTGCAGTAACCACTAAATCATACACATTGCGCTAAGAAGAAGCCCTCTAGGTTAAATAAGAGCAGTTAACTGGCATTGGCCTAGGGAACTCCAAATGAAGGCTTATCATCAGCTCCTGGGAACAAAGTAGAAGAAGGCACAGACGAGAGGAAAACAAATATGGAGTAGTTAAGAACATAAGTATCATACGGGGTCAAACCAAAGGTCCATCAAACCCAGTGTCCTGCTTTCAGCAGTGGCCAATCCAGGTCACATGTACCTGACATGCCCCAAAAGTAGCCAGTTCCATGCTACTTATCCCCATGGATAAGGAGTGGTTTTCTGTTGGTCTACCTCAATAACATTTTATGGACTTTTTTCCTGATGTTTGTTCAAACTGCTATACTATTTGCTTTTACCACATACTCCAGCAATAAATTTCAAAATGTAGTAATACACTAAGAGAAAAAATATTTTCTTCTACCTGTTTTAATATGCTACTTTGTAGCTTCATAGCGTGTCTCCTAGTCCCTGTGTTTTTGAAAGGGTAAACAGTCAATTCATGCTTACCCGTTCCACTCCACTCAGTATTTTATAGGGGTGTGCAGGCCAAAACTTTTGTTTCATATTGCTTTCTTTTATTTTTCATTTATTTTCATCTCATATCATTATTCTCTCAATAGTGTGTGCTATTGAGCAATAATGCACACTTTTTCGTGACAGCATGCACTACTGAACAATAGTGCATTCTTTTGCAACTGTGTGAACTATTATGCAATAGCATGCACTATTCACACATGCACGAATAGTGTGCGCTATTTAATAGTGTGTCCTATTGAATAATAGTGTGGACTATTACAAAAGAATGTGCACAATTGTACAATAATGTGCACTATTGTGCAATAGTCCTAACAATAACAACTGGGAAATAACATATACTGTATGTCATCATTTCCTGTTTCATCCAGATCGCCACATTTGTTACAAACGAAAGTATGTATCTAGTATTTTATAGACCTTTATCATATCTACCCTTCTCTAAACAGAAGAGCCCTAACCTCTTCAGCCTTTCCTCATAGAAGAGTCGTTCCATCCCCTTTATCATTTTGGTCTGCTTTCTCTGTATGTTTTCTAATGCCACTATATCTCTTTTTGAGATACAGGGACTAGAATTGCACACTCAAGTTGCAGTTACACCATGAACCAGTATAGAGGCCTTATTATATCCTTTATTGTATTCTGTATTCCTTTCCTAATAGTTCCTAACATTCTCTCTACTTTTTTTGGCCACTGCCGCACGCTGAACGACAGATTTCAATGTATTGTCTATGATCATGCACTAATTGCTTTCAACACAGCAAGGCAAGACTGGCGTGGAGAGTGCGTGTGGTGACCAGTGACAGCTATTATCTGGGATATTGCTGTGCACTAGTTGTCATGAGTGCCAATAGCATGGCTGCACGTTACACCACCTCAAAGAGGTATTGTTAAGTGCAGTCATGCCAATAGCGGTCCAGTAGTATAGCTGCAGTTCAGCAGTCCAGACATTGTGGCAGCTGTGGTGTCATTTCGCTCCTCCCCCCACTCTTGGTGCATAGTCACCCTCCATTCAACCCTCCCTCCCATAGCACAAACCATTAATTCTGATGCTCACCTTGTCAGAAACCTCCCACCAGTCACTCTCCCCAGCCCCTCCCGTCCCCTTCCAGGCTCCACATGCAACAGACCTCCCTGCACTCAATGTTCTAACCCAACCCCCCATCCCTCTGAGTCCCCCTAATGTCTAATGGGCATTCGAGTAGAAGCAGTCCCCATCCATTCCTGCTCTGGCTGGCGAGGCTTCCAGTATGGCAGCCTTCACACCTAATAGGGTCTTGTGGTACTGCTTGGTTTGCTCAGGCACGGGGATGCTGATCGGGGAGGAGGTGATTGGTGATAGGGAGGAGCTGATTGAGGGGCTGATGAGTGTGTGGGGAGTCTGACAAAGGAAGGACTGAAATGGGGGGCTTGACCATCGTGTCTGCTGACGCTTGTCTCTTCGGACTGTGCCTCCTCCCTCAGCAGTTAGCACAGCCCTTTGTGCTCAATGGAGGGCAGATGATGAGTACACCCCCTGCATTTACCGCACAGGCTTTGTAGTAACTGCACCTTGACTTTTGCAATTAAGGTGCAGTTAGTACTCTCAGCTGTAGAAATGAAGAAAATATCAAAGTTAATAGATCCTGTGATTTATTTTTCCACAGTTAAATAACGCCCTATCATGTTATTTTTCCATGGGTTAGTAAATAGGACACAGGTTATCAGCATCTGAAGAAGGAAGTGTAACTCACTTTGAGCTGACATTTGAAAAATAGGGGGTGCACACACTTATTAATTTTCTTTATTTGAAACAAAAAGAAAAGAAAAAGAGCAAAACACAAAAAGGTGTCTGTTTAATCTCCCTGGCCTATACCCGACACTTACCAACCCCTCTTACCACAGAGATTTCTTTTCAAAGCAAGAAGAATCCTCTGTCCAAGGTAGCACCATTGTTTTGTATGGGAAAATTTAACAGGAGCGCTAACCTCAGGCTGACAGTATGGACTGCAGTAGGTGCACTAATGAGCGGGTCAGGACAGACGGGTTTTGCTTCTGACGCTGACCAAAGATTATTATGATAAGAAGAAATTGGGCATAACCTCTTAAAATGAAGCATGTAAATACGAACAAAATTTATTTTGTTTTCCTTTCATTTCATTCTAAAAAGAAATTGAAACTAAATGGTGAATTTTCGAACTTTAAACACATCTCTATTGCAAAGTAGTGTTACTAAATTAGCAGTTCTAATTTCTTCAATTCTTCATGGTGCTTCTTATATCTTTTTAATTAATTGTATTCCTAGTGCTATCTGTGGGACCCTCTGGAGGAACCACAGTAGTTTCTGTTCCACTATGTTTGTTTTAGCAGGTCTTTAAAAACATTATTCTCTATTGTTTTCACTAGAGATCATTTATAGATGTAAATTTTCAGAAACTACTAATTGAAATTAACTTATATGGAGAACAAAGACACACTTTGCATGCATTGTGTGAATGTGTTTATGCTCTCTCCTCTGCCAATACTTTTAGCATGCTGGAAACATGTTTTCTAAAGGCAGTGGACTCTTTGGGCCCAATATTCAAAGAGTAGTTACACGGTTTACAGCCCTGTAAATTGTGAAACTGCTGCTGAGAGGGATAATGAACAGCACTAACACGGTTATCCCCTTTCTTTTCCCTTACGGCCTGATGCTAACTACTTAGCCATGGTGCATGTCGGGGCATTCCAGAGAGGCACGGAGGAGGTGATTGTCCTTATCCAAGCAGCAGCGATATTGCATGCTTCCCGGTTAGCGACCTGCACCTAGAAGATAGCCGAGAAAAACCCTTGCCTATCTTTCAGTCACAGGAGCTAACAGGGCAGCATGCAATATCGCTGCTGTCCAGTTAGCTATGGCAGCTGGGAGGCATGTGCGGCAATCCCAGATATTCAATGCCAGGGCCGGCATTGAATATCTGAGGTTAAGTTCAGTGGCGAAAGAAAGCACACCATAAAATTTACTAACAGTAGTAAGTGAATTGCTGTGCATCTTTTAGGGGGAGAGAATAAACTTCCCTCCTCAAGTCTCACTGAGTACTTTCACATGGTAACCCCGTTGTATAACATAACCATTGACAGCAGCCTCAACATGTGTGTGCACATCAAAAATACAGCAAAAACAGCATACTGGAAGTTGAAGCTTCTCAAGCCCTTACGGCACTAGCTACAGCACAATGATTTCAGATCTGTAGTGCAAGCCATCATCACACACCACCTAGACTACAGAAACATTATCTATCAAGGTCTCCCTAAACATGTACTATATCTGCTATAGTAGTACAAAATACTGCTGCTAGAATACTAACAGCTAGTGCATACCGACAATGCATAACACCAATCTTGAAAAGTCTGGCTTCCATTCTCTCAACAGGCAAAAAACGAAGCCATCACTACAACGTTCAAAATTCTACACAAACTCTCAGCTCCCTGTCTCACTGCTCAGATCACAAAAGTATCCACAACGAGACCAAGAAGAGCTATAAACCAGAATCTCCTGATCATCCCTCCACTCAAGACCAAAACCACACAACAGACAAGTAACAGGGCATTTTCAGTGTATGCCCCCACAATTTGGAACTCCCTGCCCGAAGCCATCAAAGCTGCACAATCAACTAAAGATCTGAAAAAAAACCCTACTCAAAACGCATCTCTTCAAGGAATACTATGGACCTGATGACAATACCTAATTATAGCTGTTTCATACTATCATGATCAGTCAACCAAATCAACCCTTCACATTTATCCCTCTCTGTATTATAAATGATTCATCCCCCCCCATATTTGATCCTCTGCCGAACTATGACCTATTCCTCTCCCCATAGTTAACCCCATATTTATCTCCAAGTTATTTCTCCCTGTTTACTCTAAAACAAATCTGCTGAGATTATGTTATATTGTTCAATGTAAACCGCGTTGGACAAAGGCGGTATAGAAAAACTGTTAAATAAATAAATTTATATTAAATCTTAGCAAGGCAGCACTGCAATCGAAGTATGGTAGGAAAGAAAAAAAATACATACTGGCCACATGTCACCCAGGATAAAAAGGTACCTACCTATAGCTCATACACTAGGGCTAATGATGATAGTTATGATAGTGCAAACACTGCAGATGTAGATAACATTGCTGCCACAGATAAAGACAATGGTGGACATGTTCATGGACCCACCATGGCAGGAGACAAGCCAAAGAAATTGATGAAAAAGTTAAGAGGATTAACTAAAGTTAAGTGGACTTCTGCAGATAAAGAGGAGATACTGTACTGCTGCTTTTATGCTACAAACCATGTATTTGAATCAAAAGGGTATACAGAGATAATCTGCCCAAAATTGGAAGAAAGAGGAATATTGTTAAATGAAAAACTGCAAAAAGCAACTAACGCAAATTTAAGATCTTTAATGTCCCAGATCAGATTAAAAGAAGTATGTGATTGATAGCATCTTGAACCAATTAAAGGCCTCCATGGAACAAGCAATACAGGAAGGAGGAGGAGACCTAGGTGGGAGAACCAGAAGAAAGATATACACAGAAAAAGAACGAACAGTTGAGATGGAGATGACACTTAGGGATCTGGAACTGCAAGAAAGTGAGATGAATAAAGGACAGGTCAACAAATCAACTGAAGAGGAGGAAGAAAGGGAGGAAAATGAGCCAGAGGTGGAGGAATTAATGATTGAACTCATAGTCCAAAAAGGAAAAAGATGAATATTCAGGATTCCAGATGAGGGAAAGATTACCCAAGTTAAATTTAACACCTAAGGTTAAAAGTATGATAAATAAGATCAATAAGGTCATGACCTGTATAAAGGTACCATTTACTGTCATCACAGAAATAAATCAAATACAATATTGTACTGCTAAAATTATTACTGAAAGAATACTAACAACTAAAATACAGTGTCTTAAGAAAAAGCACATTGAAGGAAAAATAAAATCACTGCGTGTGGAGGTACTGGACGGGTATCTGAAATGATTAAGATCATTAAAGATATTAAGGAAGATTCAAGATAAACTGAAGCAATGCTGCATTAACAGAAGAAGACATTAAATTTATATGCTCCAACACTAAATTAAAAGTAGCAGCAGAAGCACAAAAACTGCAAAGATATGAAGAAAACAGAAAAGAAAAATATCAAAATAAACTATTTAGAGAGAACCCAAAATAATTCTACAGGGAGATGGGAAAGAGCATTAATATGGTAAAAGCACCACCAACCAAAGCCAAAGCAGAAACCTTCTGGGAAAAAGTATATAAGGACTCCATAGAGCACAATCAAGAAGCAGAATGGTTACCCTGCATGCAGGAGAATTTAGAATAAAGCAAACATCAAACCTATGGAATGGCCTGCAGTAACAACAAGAGCTGGAAAGCAGGTTAAAACGAACCCGAAACTGGAAGAGCCTTGGCCAGATAGAGTGGCCAACTTTTGGCTCAGTTAACATCACTCCCCCAAGACCTGGCAAACATCAAAAACTAATTGATCAAGCAGTTTATTTATTTATTTAACATCTTTTATATACCGCGCTATTTGTTTTCAGTGCGGTTTACAAATAACAAAGGCTGCACATTCAGAGGACACTTGTGTGCTTACATTATAACAGGAAACTTAAACTTGGAACAACAGGGTAAACTGTAACTATGTACAAAACATATTGGATTCTTTAGTATTCACAGGAGGGCTAAGGCAAGACATCAGAGAACTTGAGGCAGAATTACTTATGAGGGAATTGGGAGTGAGGATTGAGAGTTTGTGGGTTTAGGAGTGCTGATGATCGGATGCGTATTGGATGCTTGTGCAAAGTGGAGAAGGAAAATGTGCTTGATTGCCTTGCGAAATTGAGTGAGGTTGAATTTAATACCACAATGTTTTACAACAGGAAGAACATTTCTCCTTCCAAATGGGAACCCAGTACCATTCCCAAAAATTATAGACCAATAACTTGTTTACCTAAAATTTATAAGCTGTTTACTGCAGTAGATGCAGATAGAATATACAATCATATTGAGTCCAATAACATCATGGAAATAGAGCAAAAGGGCAATAAGAGGGGAGCATATGGAACCAAAGACCAGTTCTTGTAGAATAAGGCCATCATGGCCAGTGTTATACATTAATTGCCTTTAAATGTATAAAATACATCCTGGTTTGATAGGGTATATTAAGTTCACCATGATAATGTGGCAAACTACACTCTTTTTGAAGTATGAAGATGGCCAATACATTGTTCTTAACATTAAGATCCAGCAAGGAATATTTCAGGGAAATTCGTTGTTGTGACTTCTGTTTTGTATAGTGCTTAATCCAGTGAATACTCTCATCATCCCTTTGGGCTATGGATTTAGCCTGAATCCTAAAGAAGGTAACAACCCAGAGGTGACATCTCTTTTACTATTTGTAGACAATCTGAAGCTCTACAGTTCCAGTGACCGACAGTTAGCAGAGCAACTCCTTATGGTGAAAAGTTTTTCTGATGACATCAGGATGACTTTTGGCCTTAACAAATGTGCTATTGCAACTTTTTTTTAGAGGAAAATTGAGCAAAATGGAAAAAACATCTCCCTGGCTGAGGGCTTTGATATCAAGGACCTTAAACAAGAAGGCGTATATAAATATCTCAGAGCAGAGGAAGGAACGACACTCAAGCAGAAATTACTCAGAGAAAAGATCAGTAAAAAAGACTAAAATCATTATTGAAAAGTGCTTTAATATCACGGAATAAGATACAAGCTATCAATCAGCTGGCAATCCCTATACTTTCATACAGCTTTGGAATTGAGAACAAGCAAAATCTTCCATGCCCATGAGGTAATTTACAAGAATCAGTGTATGTCAAGGCTGTACATCCCTAGAGCTGATGGTGGGCTAGACTTCAAAAATATAAATTACATATACAGAGCTGCTATCATAGTCCTCCAGGCCTATCTAACAGCATCACTGGATCCAAAAATGCAAAAAGTGCTGAAATATGAAAGTAAACATCCAGAATATGTCTCCATTATCAAATTTGGACAAGTGTTCCGCTTACTAGAAAGAATAAATGAGAATCCGCAAGCATACAAGGAAAGAAAGTAACAGATTTTTCAAAAAAAGAGAAAAAACTCTTCAAAGAATTAGATCCAAAATGAGGAAAAACAAATTTCAAATGCACAAATATAGTGTGAAATACAGTGTTACTCCAGAAACCCTTTGTCAATCAAGAATGAACACATGAAAAGTTAAGGAGACATGAACTGAAATCGAAGGATGAGAGCTTGATAATTACAAACCAAGACAGTGGATTACAGATGAGATGGTTTACAGCAAGCATTGAAAAAACAGACATATATAAATTCTGTAAAAAAGAGCTGGAAACACTGGCTCACCTCATAGATGGCTGTGAAATTCTGATGGCAGAAAATTTCTATATAGAAAGGCACAATAAAGTAGCATGTCTTATCTGCTGAGCCCTGATCGGCAGAAGGAAAGGGAGCAGGAGGACACAATCCCTCCTGCTCTCCATCTCACGGCCAATCGTGGCCCAACGCACCCGAGCATCAAGCAGATTAAAACAGCGCCTCCCGGTGTGACCGCACCTGGTGGGCCCGTGCCGGAAGGCCCTTTGGCGTGGCACACAGGTGACTGGAAACTTCATGAGAAGACCTCTGCACAACCGAGAAATCCCAGCCAAGCAACCCACTGGCACCCTCCGTCTCAGATCACTACAACCACTCTACCGACACCTCCACTAACCATGAGGTAAGCCTACAACACCTACACATTTCAACACACCTCTATCCAACTACCAACGCCTCAAGCCATCAGAAACACCCGAGATGCCTGTTTCATTCTCTCTTAAAGCACACCGCCCCCTCTCTCAGCCAGCATCATGTTGGGGCAACTTTCTCTCATGCTTTTCCTCTACTGCCTAGCCCAACTAATCTCATGGACAGGTTCACTTGCACAATACCAAGAACTAATACCCACTGTGTGAACCCTGGGGCATAGAAGCTACAACAACTTCCCCTACCCCAACAGACCTCCACCGTCAGTAAACCATCACCGGCTGATTCATATAACCTGCCAACCTCTGATCAAAGACAAAAGGCAATTCTCCACTCCAAAAAAATCTCAACTGCATGCTAATAAGCACTCAATCCATCCATAACAAATGGCCTATCATCACTGACTACATTAATCACCGAATCCTTGACCTTCTCTTCATCACTGAAACCTGGCTAACAGACACAGATACTGTCCTCACCAACCAACTAAGACCTCCTGGCTATGACCTTTTCAACCATCCCAGGACAAACCGAAGAGGAGGAGGGGTCCTAATAATAGCCAGAAGTGACCTCCATCTCCAGTGCGACTTAACCCATAGCACAACCAACCTCGACAGCATCCTCATCTCTAACAAGACATTAGCAACTTGCCTCATTTACCGACCACCATCTCCTAATGCTGATGAGCTAGTTACAATCCTTGATCTAGCATGCAACCAGAATACCCAGCGGAAATAACTCTGGCTCCTAGGTGACTTTAACCTCCCATCACTCCCTACTAAACACTCCACAGCTTTCCTGGAGGCAATGACCGTGCTCGATTATCACCAACTCATTCACAACCCCACCCACACAGGAGGCAACATCCTGGACCTTATTTTTGCCCCCTCCCTCACCTCCTCACACACAAATCAACCAGACCCTACCACTCATTCTACCGGTTCCCTGGTCTGACCATAATGCCATACTCTTCAACATCCCAGATACCACAGAAGAAGAACAGTCTTCCGCATCAAACCCCCCATCTGCCGCCGCTTCAGGCACTTCAATAAAGAGACATTCCTACATGACCCTCTGCATGACCTTGACTCCACCGACAATCTGGAAGAGCTAATAGAAAGTTGGAACAACGACCTCTCCAAAGCTGCCTCCTACCACCTTCCACAAAACCTAAATGCAAGAACCATGTAGCCGTATGGTTTACCGCTGACCTGCGATCATCATTATTACACCTTAGGAAACTAGAATGCCGTTGGAATGCTCTAGACACATGGACGACCAAACTGCATACCTGAATAAATTGTGCCAGCACCGTAAAGCAGTAAACAACAAGAGAAAGGAGTACCACACCAGCACCCTCATGCGCTCTCTCAACAAACCTCGAGAGCTCTTCAACCTCATCAAATCCCTCACTAAGGATGCATCCTCACATGAGCATACAAGTACTCCTAGCCCAGAGGTCTTCACCACATACTTCCAAAGCAAAACCACTTCAGCCTCACCCGATTCAGACTGGACTGACGTTGACAACTCATCCAGACACATCTCCTCCCCTGATAGCATTCCAACTCCCATCCTAGAAGGATTTTATCCATACACCTCCGAACAAATAGAGAACATCATCTGTGGAATCAACACCACCACCTCCCCAACTGACCCATGTCCAGCTTTCTGGATTAAACAGGTACGATCCAACCTTAGCCCTGTCATAGCCAAAATCACCAACCTTTCACTCTCCAAAGGCTTTCTACCACCACCTCTCAAGACCGCCTCCATTAGACCACTCATAAAGAACAATAAGCTAAACTCATCGGAAACCTGTTCATACAGGCCCATATCCAGCCTTCCCTTCTTCTCCAAAATACTAGAAAACGTTGTCCACCAACAAACCCAGGACCACATTGACTCCTATGCACTTCTGGATCCCCAGCAACACGGGTTCCGCCAACAACATGGGGTTGAAACCCTATTGACGACTCTCCTGGACAGACTCCACACAGGCCTAAACAAAAGAAAGCAAGGTTTCATCCTAATATTCATGGACATTACCTCTGCTTTCGACACAGTCAACCACAATCTCCTACTCACCCACCTGCATCAAAAAGATCTAAGAAACCAAGCCCTGAACTGGTTCAAGTCATACCTGTCAGATCATCAGCAACAAGTTCACATAGGGTCACAATCATCCAAGCCATTCCAGCAAACGCAAGGAGTCCCACAAGGCTCATCTCTCTCCTCCCTACTCTTTAACATTTATATTCAACCTATCTGCAACATTATACTGTACACTCATTCAATGTTTATTATCACATCTATGCCGATGACGTCCTACTATATGCTCCTTTCTCCATTGACAACCCCAACTTCTCGCCCTTTACGGAATGCTTCAATGCTGTCTCGGACTGGCTCGCTACCCACAATCTGATGGTCAACAGTAAAAAGTCAGGGGTCTTATTCATAACTAAAGACCAAGCCTTCACCCCACCAACCTCCCTCAGGCTAAAAGATGTTGCACTCATGGCAAAGCAAGAAGTATGTTACCTTGGAGTCATCTTAGACCAACATCTAAACTGGGAAACCCACATACAAGCAGTCACCAAGGCTGTCTATCATAAACTAAGAACCAAAAAATGCAGCCGGAGACCAAGAAAATGTGGCAGAAAGCTACCAAGCTATTTCCAATTGTGTTGGGTGCCACAGGCTTAATTAAGAGGAATTTCCAAGCATATCTTGATAAATTATCTATACATGTAACATCTTAAAAACTCCAGAGGGAGGCTCTCTGGCATGATGCAAGTACTATGGCGAGCATTAGCAGTAAATTTGAGAGACTGAGATCATACTCCACATATCCTGACTTAGAAGTGAGGTTCATGACTGTCACGGAAAACACATAACTAACCTATTTGGAGAAACTGCCCCAACAGAAACTCTTCAGGTGCTTATTTCTTTATTTAGAGAGAATTCTGACTGCAATGAGATCTCTTTAGAACCATGCTTAATGTCTCTTAAGTGGATTTTTTTTCTCAGAAAATGAAAGGGGAGTAAATGCGGTGCAGGGTAGTTGAAATAAGGTATATTTCTGTTTTCTTTCTATGTCTTAGGAAAAAGAGAGTTTTACTATTACTACCTTGTATCCACAAGGCTAATAAGATAAGTGGAAAATCTATTTAGATTGTGCACGTTGTTCTGAAAATCCAGTATTGAATGGTTGATGTATTAGAAAATGTTTAAGCAGATTATTTGGATGATTCTGTAATTCCCTGGCTTTTGTTTGTACAAATTGCATAAACTTTAATTTAAAAAAAAAAGAAAATGGTTAAACAAAGTCCAATAACATTTCTCTGATAATATATTAAATCAGATTTTCATTGCAAAGCATTGGGATATCCATTGTGTTTTGTAATAGAGTTAAGGACAAGCACATATAAATTCTTTCAATTCCAGCTCTTTAGCACACTACTTAAAGTTTACTATGAGAAAAGGAAGGAGCCACTAGGTTAACACCTTTTCTGGCAGTCCTTGACCTTTATTGATGGTGAGAGAGAGACAGACACTGCATTTCTTAGAAAGAAAATCTCATTTTGAAGCTTCTAGTTCAGAGAAGCCTAAATATTTTTGGCCAGAAAATACCCATGACTTTGTTCTGGACAAAAAGGCATCTCCTACTGAGTTTGATTGAATTTGATTGGTGTCCAAATACAATCTTTATTTATTTATTTATATTTATTTACATTTTCTTATATACCGCGCTATTCCTCATCAGTGCGGTTCACATGGAACATATAACATACGCATTTCACAAGGATGATCCACGTTTACAATTAAACAGGTGGTAGAACTTGGATTATGTAAATAATAAACAAACAGTTTTAACTATTTAACACATCAGTTTAAACTAGAAGACCAGCATGCTATTCTATCAGTGACCTTGCAAATACGAAACATAGCCACTCATACACCATTGAATACTCAGTGACAAATAAGACTAAACATTCCCAATGTGACAGCAAAATTGTGGCTGCAGCATTTCATAGCAGTTCTCAACAGTGCTTTTCTCAGTCTCTCCCAGATTGGCCTTCCCTCCTAGCTACCATCTTGTCATCTTCCCCACAGTCCCACTTCCTCAACTCCATTCTGCCACTCAGATAGTGCCGATCTAACCATAAGGAGGGTCACTAAGAATCCTATGGTAGTTCCACCAACCTACTCTCGTGGCATAGTCTGTAGCAACACCAGGCCAAGTGCTACTCCCCCCACCCCTAGCTTATGGTGGTGCATATGCAAGCCTCATATCATCGTTATCCCTTTTTTCTGCCATTCAGACCCATTCCCCTTCAATACTAATACATTCTGTGAAGACTAACTCCAACTCCCCACCTCCACTGTGACCATGAACCCACTACCCCAATGCCTCCCAAAAGCCACATTCACTGAAGAGTAAAGACAGAGGAAAAAGTACCATGAATCTTTCCACTCCCTCCTTTGCTGCCCACCATGCTACATGTCCACTTTCTAATCAATTCTCCTCTCTCCAAACTTCTGAATTCCCCTCCTTTTAACTCCTCACCCTTAGTAGCTAATTGGCAACACCCTCACCACTCTCCCCTTCCTAATACTGATCACTGCTCTTGAAAGCCACCCCCCCACACACTGCTCCTGTCCTTCTCAAAGGCAAGAGGCTAGAGGGCAGCAACTCATGACAGTGGCCATTTGTATTGGCCGCAAGATGGAACAGGAGCAATCCTCTTCACTCCTGGTCTGTCTTCCACTAGACCACCATGGATTGTAAGGTATGGTTGGTGGGGCATGGGGATCAGGAGTTGTTCCAGGGGAATCAATGCTGTGGGGGAGACACTGATTTATTTTTTATATTGTCATTGCTGTAGATCACAATACCACAGCACCAACAATATTGCAGAGGGGAGACTCTATATGATGCAGGCCAGAGTCAGTGTTAATTGGGCCTTCCAGCAGATAAAGCACCCCCACAGCCTATCTTGATTTGCCTTGTTCCCACCCCGATCCCATTCCAAGGTAGCTGCGCTGTGTGAAAATGAGA
This sequence comes from Ichthyophis bannanicus, assembly GCA_033557465.1. Lineage (NCBI taxonomy): Eukaryota > Metazoa > Chordata > Amphibia > Gymnophiona > Ichthyophiidae > Ichthyophis > Ichthyophis bannanicus. Next base: position 756,731,467 of record CM066034.1, read on the forward strand.
TATCATAGAAAATTGCCTGCAATATATGATTTTTTCATGAGTTAGCTGCTACCGTGGGGCATTAATTCTGTGTTAGCTTTGTAGTAGCAGATAACACACTTTAGTGGACATACCCCATAGTTTTCCAGATATTACCTTTTCTTCCCATTTATTATTTATTTATTTGCTTTTATATACCGCTCTCTTTGAAATCAGTACGGTTTACATATAACGTGAACAGTAGAACAGTTTACATCAAACTGAAAACAATGGAATGGGAAATATATATGTATTAAGAACAGGTGGAAAGAATGTTAAATGGGGAAATGAACTTGGAGTGTGCAGGCAGGAGATCTAATAGCAAGCTGAACAGTAGATACATAAACCTTGTCGAGACATAAACCTTGTTTAGGGTGGCTGGTTGTAAGCTAGTTGAAACAAATATGTCTTTAAGGACTTCCTAAAGGAGGTCAGGTCTGAGATGGCTCAGATTGCTGGCGGTAGGGCGTTCCAGCGGGTTGGTGCATATAAGGAAAATGCATGATTCTTAGTAGATTTGGTACTTGTCCTTATTACTGGAGGGGTGACAAGTGAGTTCACCATGCATGACCTCCTAGTTCTGTTTTCAGGGGTTTGTTGAATGAGAGCTGCGAGGAAGGTTGCAGACATGCCATGAAGAGACTTGAAGGTAAGTAAGAGGGCTTTGTATGTCAGGTGGCTTGTTATAGGGAGCCAGTGTAGCTGAATCAAGAAGGGCATGATGTGTTCATATCTGGATGCAGACAGGAGTGTTTGGCAGTGTGTTCAAGGCCAGTTGTTATGGCTGGAGATCGTGCTTTGGCAGGCCATGGAAAATTATGTTGGCGTAGTCCAAGTGAGGAAAACTGAGGGCTTGGAATACTGTGCGAAAATCTGAGGGCTCAAGGAGGGGGCATAGATGCCGGAGTGTTCTTATTTTATGGTAGACTGCCTTGATGACATTTTGTATGTGGGCTTCCCAATTCAGATGTTGGTCCAAGATGACTCCAAGATAACGTACTTCTTGCTTAGCCATGAGCTTGAAATCTTTCAACCTAAGGGAAGATCCATGGTGAGACCACACCTTGAATATTGTGTGCAATTCTGGTCGCCGTATCTTAAAAAGGATATAGCGATTTTAGAAAAGTTTCAGAGAAGAGCCACCAAAATGGTAAAGGGGATGGAAGGATACTCCTATGAAGAAAGGCTAAAAAGGTTAGGGCTGTTTAACCTGGAAAAGAGACGGCTGAGGGGAGATATGATAGAAGTCTATAAATTAATGAATGGAGTGGAACGGGTAAACGTAGATCGATTGTTTACGTTATCAGAATATAGAAAGACTAGGGGACATGCAATGGAGCTACAGGGTATACTATTTAAGTCTAATAAAAGAAAATATTTTTTTCACTCATTGTGTAATCAAACTCTGGAATTTGTTACCGGAGGATGTAGTAAAGGCTGTTAGTGTAGCTGGGTTTAAAAAAGGTTAGGACTAGTTCCTGGAGGAAAGGTCCATAAACCATTATTAAGAAGGGACCCAGGATATCAATGCTTGACCCAGTACAAGCATTGTGGAACTTGTGTCTTTTGGGGAAACTGCTAGGTAAATATGACCTAGATTGGCCACTGTTGGAAACAGGATACTGGGCTTGATGGACCTTGGTCTGACACAGTATGACATATCTTATGTTCTAAGTTGGTGGGGCGAAAGTTTGGTCTTTGGTTATAAATAAGACCTCTGACTTTCTGCTGTTTTCCATCAGATTGTGGGTAGAGATCCAATCCAAGACCGCATTGAAGCATCTTGCAATGGAGGAGTAGTTGGGGCTGTCTATGGAGAAAGGGGTGTAGAGTAAGATATTGTCAGCATAAATGTGATAGTAAATATTGAAAGACTGTATAATGGTGCAGATTGGCTATATATTTATATGTTGAAGAGCAGGGTGGAGAGGGATGATCCCTGTGGGACTCCTTGCGTCTTCTGGAATGGTCTGGATGACTGAGTTCCTATGCGGACTTGTTGCTGGCGATCAGTGATTTGAATCAGTTGAGGGCTAGGTTGCTTATACCTTTTTCATGCAGGCGGGTGAGTAGGAGGTTGTGGCTGACTGTATCAAAGGCAGAGGCAATGTCCATGAATATCAGGATGAATCCTTGTTTCTTCTTGTCTAAGCCTGTGTAGATTCTGTCCAGGAGAGTTGCAAGAAGGGTTTCCATACCATATTGTTGGTGGAACCCATGCTGCTGTGGGTCCAGAAGTGCATAAGAGTCAATGTGGTCCTCAATTTGTTGATGGGCAATCTTTTCTAGTATTTTAGTCAGGAAGGGGAGATTGGATATGGGTCTTTAAGAACTGATATCAAATGGATCTAGCTTGTTATTCCTTATCAATGGCTTGATGGAGGCGGTTTTGAGGGGCGATGGAAGAACGCCTTTCGACAGTGAGAGTTGAACAATTCTGGCAATGATTTGGCTGAGGTTGGATCGTGCTTTCTTGATCCAAAATGCTGGACATGGATCAGCTGGGGAGGTGGTGGTGTTGATTCCACAGATGTTCTTTTCTATTTGCTTGGGAGAGTATAGGTAAAAGACCTCTAGAGTGGGTATGAGTGTGTCACCAGGAGGAGGGGGGTGCCTGGGTGAGTTTTCAAGGTCAGACCAATCTGAGTAGGACGTTGTTGAAGTGGTTTTACTTTGAAAGTATGTGGCAAAGGCCTCTGGGCTAGGAGTACTCGTTGGTTCATGTGTGAATGCATCCTTTGTGAGGGATTTAATGAGGATGAAGAGCTCCCGAGGTTTGTTAAGGGAGCGCATGAGTGTTCTGGTGTGGTATTCCTTTCTCTTGTGGTTGACTGCTCTTCAATGTTGCTGGAAGTTATTCAGGTATAAAATTTGGTTGTTGATATGCCTCGGGCATCGCCAGCGGTGTTCTAGCTTTCTGAGGTGTACTAATGATTCACGCAGCTCAGCAATGAACCAAACAGCTGCGTGGTTCTTGTAGATAGGTTTTGTGGAGGGCGGTAGGAGCGCATCTCTGAAGAGGTTGTTGTTTCAAATCTCTATTAGCTTGTTCAAGTCATTGGCGTCAGAGTTGACGTTGTGCAGAGTGTCACTGAGGAATGTTTCTTTGTTGAAGTATCCGAATCGGCGGAAGACAGGAGAATTTGATATGGAAGACTGCCGCTCTTCTATGTCATATGGAATGTAGAAGAGAATGAAATTATGATCAGACCAGGGGATCGGTAGCACAAGTGGTGAGATCTGGTTGCATGAGGTGTGGGGGGGGGGTAGAGGGGCAAAAATAAGGTCCAGGATATTACCTCCAGTGTGGGTGGGAGTGTGTATGAGTTGGTGATAGTCCAGCACAATCATTGCATCCAGGAACGCTGTGGAGTGCTTGGCAGGGAGTGATGGGAGATTAAAGTCACCTAATAGCCAGAGCTGTTTCCACTGGGTATTACGGTTACATGCTAGGTCGAGGATTGTGGCCAGTTCATCTGCATTTGAAGATGGTGTACGGTAAAAGAGACAGATTGCTAGGGCCTTGTTTGAGATCAGGATGTTGTCAAGATTGGTTGCACTCTGGGCTAAGTTGCACTGGAAATGGAGGTCACTTCTAGCTATTATGAGGACCACCCCACCTCTTCAGTTCTTTCTGAGACAGTTAAAGAGGTCATAGCCAGGAAGTCTTAGCTGGTTGGTGAGGACCATGTCGGTGTTGGTTAGCCAGGTCTAGATTACGATGATTGATATAGTCAGTGAGGACAGACCATTTATTGCGGATGGATCAAGCATTTATTAGTATGCAGTTTAGGTTTTCCAAGTGTGGGGACTTGCGTCTTTTGGTTTTCACTAGAGATTGGCAGATTATGTGTATCAGCTGGCGATGGTTTGCAGATGGAGGTGGTCTGCTGAGGTGGGGGTGGGGTCATAATGGCGTCTATGCCCCAGGGTTCACACAGTGGGTATTAGGCCTTGGTGTTGTGCGAATGAGCCTGCCCATGAGATAAGTTGAGCTAGGCAGAAGAGGTGCAGCATGAATGTGAGATGCCCCGATATCATGAGTGCTAGCTAAGAGAAAGCTAGGAGAAGAGGATGTGTACTCTGAGTATACACTTGGAGGGTACCACGGAGTGCTTCTGAGAGCTTGAGGCGTTAGTAATTGGTCAGGGGATAGAACATGATAAGGAGGGTTTTATTTACTTCAGGGCTTTTTCTACCTGTCTCCAATGATCCTGCTTTTTAAAGAGCTAAACCTTTTTTATTTAAACAATATAAGACAATTTGAGGGTAATGTTATAACCAAGCACCTCATTTTAGGAACCCAAAACACACGTATATTCAGCCTATTTTTTAAAGCCTACTTTTCTTTGTAAAACAGGGACATGAGTGGCTGAAACACAGATTAAAAAATGTGTGTAAATTGTATTACTTTCTAATTTATGTGTGTAAATTTGTGCTCTGCTCATACTCCTCTCAGGATCTGCCCTTGTGCATGCCCTCAGCAGGGTTGATGTTAGATATGCAGGGTCTCAAGGCAGAAGTTGATGAGGGGACTCCAAAGCCCACCTACAGGCTATGAGGCCCATTCTGAAGGTGCATGTCTGGACTGTTCAGATGCCCAGAAATTTGGATGGCCCGGAGATGCACCCGATTCTGCTCCTGCGGGGGCTAGACAGTCCCGCGGGAGCAGAATCGCAGCATAGTGGCTGGACATGTGATGTGCCCTGATTCAGGCATCCTGGATGTCCAGCCACATCCCCAACTAGCTCAGCCAGGCTCCTGCATGGAACCACAATGCTATGGTGTTATGTTGCCATAGCACTGTGGTTCCATGCAGGAGCTGCAATCCCTGGCAGACCCTGACTTCACCCTTTCCCCACTGCCCGACCCCCAATCGGCTCTATACCGTGGCCAAGTCGGGCCATGGGGATCCCCCAGCACCCCCTCACCTTTCTTTCCAGGCCCGGGCCTCTCATCATTCTCCATCTAGGGGAATTATTTCACTTCCATGGTGGAATAAGTCCCCCGTCCAACGGGTCTACCCCAGACATACAGGGCCGACCTCAGAATTGGCCCTGTACATCCGGGGTCAGGGTGCAGCCCATTCCCTGCCCTCGCTCCTCCCCTGGCTTGCCCCCTCCCACACATGAACAGAGCTCCCCGCACAGTAGGGAGCTCTGTCTTCAGAATCGTGACCCTGATGTTTAGCGGGGCTGGATGTCCGGATCGGATGTCCAGTCTCACTAAATGCCAGTCGGAATGACCCTCAATGCTTTCTTCAATTTGAGGCAGACTTGGGACCTCTGTAGCATGAGGACCTATGGCAATTGCTGTGTCTGCCACCCCCTAATGCTGGACCTGGTCTTCAGTGAAAGTATGCGCAATCGGTCTTATGTGCAAACTTACAGAAAAGAGTCCTGCTAAAGTTTGCATGTAAGTGCCCATTCAAGTGCGTAACTTCTAGAAAATAGGTGATGTACATAAATAAATGGCACATATCTTTGCATGATTCCTTAGAAAATTATCCCCTGTATGGACTGATCACATTTTGTATGTGTAATATCATGGAAACAAATGCAATAGTTCATAATTTAGATCCAATGGTGCATGTAAACTGAGCCTTTGCCAAAAGGTTTTAAGGCAACTTATGACAAGACAATCTGTTATGCAGCTCCAGTTCACTACTTACCCACTGAACTTAGACTGGATTTGGAGACTTAGCTATTTCAGAGATACTTATGTATGTATAATTTGTTTTATTCTGCTGTCTCTTTTATAATATAGTGTACTAACTGTATCTATTTATATTGTATTTTATATTAACTGTGGTAATCTGCCTTGAACGCCATGAGGGATAAGCAGACTACAAATGCCAAATTCAATTAAATTAAATGAAATTGAATCTAATCCTCAGTAGGTTTTTGAGTTTGCTTTGGAAGATGCTTCATAACCTGCTTTAACAGACAAAGTTCATTTTTGATAAGTAGTCCTTGAAGTATCATCCCCTGGTCCAGAGAGCTAAGACACACTTGTCAATGCTATCTACACAATGATGATTTCACCTCCAGAAGGCAATGTTCTCTATCTTGGCCTTAGGCTTGACTGGGAGAACTGAAGGGAATACCGCTTGTCTATATATGTGCTTCACTCCCTCTCCCAGAGTCATGAAGTCACTTTTGATAATTTTGCACATACAAAAATATTCAGCAAAATCAATTTAACATACAACAATTTATGTATTAACATGCTTAAAGTAGATTTCCACATGTAAAAATGTATTGTGCATATGAAAAAAAATTTGAATAGAACTGAAAAAATGTCAGAAAACCAGTCAAAAATTCTAAAATTAACTTAAACATTTTTCTAACCACATTCCAAATTTGATCTGTTCCATGATGTACCTAGTAGTATTAGTTGCACCAACATGAATCAAGTAATAGTCAGTGAACTTGATAATTTTCTGCAACCTATTTGTAATGTCTTGTATCTTGGCAAATAGAAGACAGCACACACCATGTCTTGGCATGTGGAGGCTTTTGTATCCAACAGAATGAGTCTCCGATTAAGAACATAAAATATGCAAGACTGAGTCAGACCAGACCAAAGGTGGCCAGTCAAGGGCACAAGTACAGTACTGTCAGGTTCTCAAAACAAGAAAGATTTCATGCTGCTTATCCCAGGAGTAAGCAGAGGATTCCCCCATCCACTTTAATAATGGTTTATGGATGTTTCCTCCAGGAACTTCTCCATACCTCTTTTAAAACCAGTTACACTAACAGCTTTTACTACATCCTCCGGCAACAAATGCCAGAGTTTGATTCTGCATTGAGGGAAAAAAATATTTACTCTAAATTGGCTTAAATATGCTACATTGTGGTTTCATTATTTGTCCCCAAGCCTTTCTTCTACCCTTTGCCTTCTAGGTGCACTGTTGCTGATTCTGCAGATTTGGGGTCCATGAGTTTCAGCTCCTCCACTTCTATTTCCTTTACTGCATGTTCATTCTTTAGACAGAAACAACGTGTATCAGGGTGTACAGTTTAGTGGTTGGAGTAATCTGGATTCAGCTATCATTTTATGATCCAGTTTCACCTTCCTTTCACCCATTGTTTAGCCTCATTAAGCATTTCATCAGTGCAGTCCTCAGTTTTCCCAGATTCTTCTCAGCTTTGAAACATCCTTTTTCAATTTTGCCAATTGCTTCCCGAGTGAGTCAACTTTTATAAATCAAATCTATCCCTCACTGTACAGTAAATCAAGATATCTGTCTGTAGAGAAGTAGAAATAGTAACAGTGGCAATAGCTTTGGTGACACGATGTTTCCCAAATGTTCTTGATTTCTGTGATTTCCCCAAATTTAAGTCAATGTTGAAAACCCATCTCTTCTGCTCAGCTTTCAAACTTCCTCCTAACTCCCCCCATGTCGAGGCTCATTGACCTTTCCCACCCTCCTTTGCCCTCTCCTCTTCAAGTCTTGTTCTTCTCTCTATTTCCTATCCAATTTATGGTGGTTTTTTTCCTTCCTCAGCAGCATTTTGATGTATTGTAAACTGCCCTGATGCTCAAGCATAGAGCGGTATATTAAAAAGCAAAATAAAGAAAGATAGACCATCCTTCAGTTAAAGGTTTTTGCTACCTATTGAAACAAATGAGAAAGACATGCTAAAATCCATACCTAAGCTGTCTGGAAAGGAACTTTAGCTTACCCCCTTTTTCGCTGAAATTTGTCTTATTTATTTATTTATTATTTATTTATTTATTTAACATTTCTTCTATACCGCACTATTAAAATCAGCGTGGTGTACATTGAACAAAACATACTGCAATGCATACAGGCAACATTGAGTTTACAAAGAACAGGGAAAAATAACACATGGGATAACTGGGAGAACTATGTACAGGTTAACTTTATACTATATACTTTAAACTATATACAATACTCTATTTCAGTACTAAGGGGCTTGTTTACAAAGCCGCGGTCGTGGTTCGCGATCGCGATCGCAACCGCGGCCCCATTGAAATCAATGGGGCCGCGGCTCCGATTACGATCGCAAACCGCTACCGCGGCTTTGTAAACAAGCCCCTAAGTCTTCTATTTCAGTACTAAGGCTGTACTTTGAGATGTGGACCTCAGTGTAGAATCTCGTTATAAAGGTGTCCACGTTAACTAAAAAATAATTACCTCAATAATTTATTATGATACTATTAATTATGTTCTCCCTAAAATTACTTAATTATTCTTCTGTTTTTCACAGTTTGTAGATAAACAACAATTGATATGTTTCTAGATTTTTTGATATTTCCAATGTAATTCAGAAGGCAAGTCACTTAACACTAGAAGCCCCAAAGTGCATCAATTGACGCAAATGCATCTTCGAAGTTGTATACCAGCGCCACTGCTAGAACCATGTCAGTCATGTTCTATGACTTTGTTAGCAAGGTCAAGATGTTCAAATATGTTCATTGAAAAATAATGACAGATGCACCACCTAGCGGGAAAATGAATTTATATCTAGAAGCCCCAAAGTACGTCAATTGACGCACTCAATTGTGTTGGATGCGTCAATTGATGTACTTTGGGGCTTCTAGGTATAAATTCATGTTCCCTCTAGGTGGCGCATCTCATTCACTGTTTACAGTTTTACTCCAACATTACAAACAATAAACACACAATGACGTCATGTAATGACATCACATGCTGCATATATTTAACAAATAAGTAACTTCACATTAATTCACATCTGCATTTCATGCTAAACGCAGTCATCGTGATAATGTGTCAATTGACGCATGTTGGGGTTTCTAGGTAAAATGTCTTTTGGGACTTCTAGTGTTAACTCACAATTGCCTCAGATAGAGACTTAGATTGTAAGTCCCCCAGGAACAGTAATGTAACTCGCCTTGGACTACTACTGAAAAAAGCATGTGTTAAATCCAAATCCAAAATGTATTTGTTTCAGTAATAAATGTGTCATGAGCTATTAGCTTTTACAGTTGATAAAAGAGATCTGATTTGAATTTGTTTCTTGTTTCTTAGAATCACTCTCTGAGTCAAGTAGTGACACATCTCACCACACCGCTTTTTGATATCTTTCATCCCTCTATTTACAAAGCAGTGAAAAATGGAGCAAAATTTGCATGTCCTACTTAGTGCTGGAAAGTGGCTAGTGCATCAAAGTAGAATTCTTTCCAATTATCTTTCCATTCCCTCCTCCACTGAAGAATGATCCAAACACCTTTCGCCCAAAAACACAATATATAATTGTTTTCTTCTCCACCAAAAATTGGTCTTGCTTAAATCTTGCTAACAGGCATCTATCACAGTGGAAGGAACACTCCAAGGAATACAGTAAAGATGGTCATGATGACCCCCATGGAACCCAAACAAAGACAAAGGATGCTAGTAGTCACATAAGAAGACAACAAAGAATGGGGAGAGGTTAAGTGGCAACAGCATTGGTATGAATACCTCAAATATTCTGAGAGCTAGCAAAGGAGCATCAACAGAGCTAGGTTAGGATTGGAGTTCTGTGGGGAATTTAGACTATTAGACAGATTTATATTGGAGTATCTAAGGGTCCAGAGACAAGTTTGCCTATGAGAATTTGACAGCAAGAGCCTACTTGGTACTGATCTGTGGAGAGTGGCTATGTATCAATGATGTTAGGATTGATTAGAAAAAGGAAATTCAGGATTTGGGTATGCAAATAAATGCAAAGTTATCCTTACAGGCCCAAATATCTAATCTGGATGTACAGGACTGATTCCAAGGTCAGCCCGATACGTCCGTTGTCGGCCATTTGAACAGGGGACTTACTCCACCTTGGAAGTGGAATAAGTCTACCTAGACAGCATAGAAGGAGGACACCAGGGCCGCAAAGAGAGGAGAGGGGGTGCAGGGGGATCCCCTCAGTCTGACTCTGGCTACGGTAGGCTTGGTCGGATGGTGGGGAAAGGGTCATTTCGGAGTCTGCTGCGGATCATGTCTCCTGCGTGGTGCAGTGGTGCCATGACAACATGATGCCATGGCACTGCGGCTCCATGCAGGAGCCTGGCTGGGCTAGCCGGGTAAGTGTTGGGATATCCGAGGTGCCTGAATCGGGGCATGTCCTGGATGTCCTAGTCTTATGCCACGATTCTTCTCTCGCAGGGCTATATTGCCCCTGCAGAAGCAGAATTGGGTGCATTCCCAGCCGTCCAGATATCTGGATGTCCAGACAGCCTGGGGATGTACATCTCTGAATTGGTCCCCACATGTCTAAGCTCATGATATTCTTTAGTTTTCAGTTCTTTCTTAGCTAACAGTCTGCAGCTAAGAAGTCACCCTGTCCCTGTGAAACCCAGGAAAAAAGTGAACATAACATAGTTAAGTTGTCTATTTTCAGTTTTATGATTGAACCTTAAAATAACTGACTGGGTTAGAAATTGGATGAGAGGCAGGCGACAAAGGGTACAGTTAAATGGAGCTCACTCTGAGAAGAAAGATGTTACCAGTGGTGAACTACAGGGATCTGTCATTGGCTCGATTCTTTTCAACATTTGTGTTAGTGATATTGCAGAAGGGCAGTCGTGTAAGGTTTTCCTTTTTGCGGATGATGCCAAAATTTGCAATAGACTCCCAGGAAAGAGTAGATAACATAAGGAAGGATTTAACTAAGCCTTGGACAAGTCACTTAACTCTCCATTGCCTCAGAAAAATCCAAGTTGTCAATGTCCCTGTTTAATGGACATTACCAAGTTTAAGTTGCAATGTAAACCACTTTGACTGAGATGATAAAGTGGTATAAAAAATCTGTTAAATAAATTTATTTATTTTATTTGACTGTGTTTTTTTTATACTGCTTTTCACTGGGGCAAAGCAGTGTACATTTCAATAATGGATTGTTACATAGAACAGTAGAACTTATATGCATAATGAATCACTTTGAACAACAGATTGTTACAGAGAACAGTGGAACTTATATACATAAGGGGTCATTCTGAGTTGCGTTTAGCGGGGATGGACGTCTGGGCCGCACGCTCATCCACGCTAAACGCCGGGCCTGTATCCCCTGCCAAAAGCTCCCCATATGTACATAGAAGATGTATGGGGAGCTCTGGATGGGGGCAGGAGCGGGTGGGCTGAGAGAGGAATGAGGGTAGGTAGTAGGCGGGGATGCAACCCCAGATGTACAGGGTCAGTCCTGAGGTTGGTCCTGTATGTCCAGAGTCACCAACATGGATGGGGAACTTATTCCACCTCAGAAGTGGAATAAGTCACCCTGGATATCAGGGGACAGTGGCTCAGGGCCAGATCAGTGGGATAAGGGGGGTGCAGGAGCTTCCCTGCAGCTCAACCTTGCCTTTGGAAGGCCACATCAGGGATCGGCCTCTGAGGAATGAACTTTGAGGTGGCAGCTGGGGATCAAAGTTCCTAAATGGAGCTGCGGTGCCATGGCAACAGGACACCACGACTGCATGCAGGAGTCGGGGAAGGCCTGTGCAGGGAGATGATTGGACATCTGGTGGCACAGAATCGGTGGATGGCCTGCCTGTCCAGGCACAGGCCAGCCATCTAGACCTGATTCTGATCCCGTGGGAATGTCTAGCTCCTGCGGGCTCAGAATTGGGAACTAGACCAGCCCATCCAGATCCTGGACATCCGGGTGGGCAGGATGTTCCCCATTTGGAATCGGGCCCATAATGAATCACTTGAATGATATGTATTTATATTAATTAGCTAATATAACTTATGTACATGATCAATTGCTATCTACCTTATACAGAGGAGGGGTGCATAAGAGAGTTATGTAGAAGGGAGGATGGATTATGTGATGGAACCAAAGTGTCCATTGAATAGATGAGTTTTGAGAAGTTTTCTAAATGTGGACAGGTCAGCGGTAGATCAGAAGGTTCCAGGTAGAGAGTTCCAGAGGGTTGGAGCATATAATTTAAATGCTCTGTTGCAGGCAAATTGGGTGCTTTTGGTTTTCTCATGTAGTATGTTCAGTATATTTACTGTATTTTTCTTCTCATCCTGCTTGGGTTGGTGGTATTCAGTTGTGTTTGTAGGTAGTGTGAGGAATGGTTGTTGATGATTTTAAAGGTCAGAAGTAGGATTTTGTAGTGTATATGGCTAAGTAGTGGCAGCCTATGAAGCTGCCTTAGGATGGGGGTTACATGGTCATATTTCAATGCTCCTTGAATTATGCTTGCCGTAATGTGCAAGATGGTGTGTAGAGGAAGTAGTATGGCTTTTGGCAAACCTTGACAGGTGGAATTACAGTAGTCAAAAGTGGTGTAATGATTGCCTGTAAAGCTGAGTGGTGATTGGATGGCTGCAATAGAGGGTGGAGGTGATGAAGAGTTATGATTTTGTGATATATTAGCTTTGTTGTTGTTGCATTTATGTGTGGTTTCAAGGTGAGTTCTTGATCTAGGGTAATACCCAAGTACTTAACCTTTGGTTGTACAGTCATATTTGTGTTATTTAAAACTATTGATGTCGGCATTTGGAAGCTGCTATACTTTGTTATGAATAGTATTTTGGTTTTCTTGTAGTTAATCTTTAGTGAATTGTTTGCCAACCATAGGGAGATATCTGCGAAACAACTTATCATTCCTTCGTAGGCTGGTTTGTTGGTGTTGAATGGTGCATAAATCATTATGCCATCTGCATAGATATGGAAATGTATGTTATGTGAATGGATGATTGGCCATAATGGTTGCAGGTAGATGTTGAAAAGTAGAACTGATAAAGATGAGCTTTGAGGGATGCCATGATTTTCCGGCTAGGGGAATAATGAGTTTTTCCAATTTTGACTTGTTGTTGTCAATCACATAGACATGAGTGGAACCAGGTCAGAACATTGTTTTGGAGTCTAATGGACTGGAGTCTTTACAGGAGAATGATATGGTTGACTGTATCAAAAGCGACTGAAATATCAAGAAATATTAAGATGAATCTTTGGTGTCGCTTCTGTGTTCCTTTTATTAGTGTTTTTAACAGTGAAGTTAGGAGGGTTTCTACTCCATGGTGTGTTCTGAAGCCATACTGCTGTGGGTCCAGAGGGGCATGGCTGTCAAGATATTTCTGGAGTTATTGTTGAATGATATTTTTTTCAGTTATCTTGGTCATGAATGGTGTGCTTGTTATAGGTCTATATGCTGTGGGATCATTGGGGTTGAGGCACTAATGACAGATAACACGTTAAACCAAAACTCAGAAACTTGAAATGATGTACATTATTTATTTTTAGCGTAAGTTATTTTGTGTCTACAAAATAAAATAGCATGTACTAAAACAAAAGCAAACAAAAGGAAAGCATGCATGCGTACCTAGTTACTGTGTATACTTCTGAAATACCACTCTGTAGGCACAATTTTCTTCAGTCATGTTTGGTTCCATTTATTCAAGTTTGTTTCCATAAAACAAATTTAGATTACACCAAAATTATTAGTCCTTGGAATGGCAATATGGCATGCATCAAAAAATAATGTTCTTAGCCTTTGGACAATGTATTCCTGTCTGTCGAATTGTCATTTTTCAGAACAATAATTTCCAAGTTTAAGTCTCTTGTCCAGTTAGTACTTGTTCAAGACATCATGTGTCAACTTGCTATGTTTTTTTTTCTTTTAATCAAGGAAATGAGATGACACTGAACTCTTTTCTAAGCTTTTCTAAGGAGTTATCATCCCCATTATGAAATGTCACTTTAAATTGAGCAGCTTCCAACTATTCAGCTAAACTGATCTATGCAATGTGCAGGGTGGCCCAAAAAAGTGAGAACATCTCATAAATTAAAAGCTTAAATAGTTTACTTATTTACCTTTTTTAGCTATATAACGTCTTTATTTCAACAATTTCCAGTCAGCATCTTTTTTTAAAATTTGTCAGTCGTTTACATCTGTCTTTTTGAATTTTTAAATAACTTATATGCTACGAGATGTTCTCGCTTTTTTTGGGCCACCCTGTATAGATCAACATTTGTCAAATATTTTTGCACTGAGAGTTTCCCAGAAGTACTATTTAAAAACATGCATCTTAGCTTTTGAATTCCAGTATTCTGGTTTATTAAATATGTCATTGATATTTTTTCTAATCTGTACATTGGTAAAAAATAAGCATACAATCTCAGAGTTCTGCAAAGCAGTTGCCCTAATTAAAGGTTATAATAGGCCCTGTTTCCAGCAAAAGAAAGTCAAAGCACGAAGCAGAAGTCACATTAAATGCAAATGCAATATGTGCCTTCGAGTCAGTCCTGACTCCTGACGACCCAGAAACTCCTGGGTTTTCTTGGCAGTGTCACCGGAAGTAGATTGCCAGGCCTTTCTTCCGAGGCAACGGAGGGTTAAGTGACTTGCCACATTAAATAGACCACTGAAAATGAAGGGACCAGTGTACTAGCCCCTAAGAGATCTGGTATCATGCAATTGTTTCTTGCAATATTGACACATTTAACTATTATTCAAATGTGATTTGTTTTTTTGTATTTGATAATTTTTATTGCACACCAACAGCATTATATTTCGGTAGGAACAACTAAGTACAGAGTGTCAAGTGTGGTGGCGAAACTGTATTAGAGCCCATGGAAATAGATAAAAGACAAACATTTACCTTCAAGCAAAGGGATAGCACTGACTTTCAAAGTACAGCCAAAGTGAAAAAAAAACACACACGGGGCTGCTGAGCTCAGGCCACACCCAAGCTCCAAGGCAACCAAGAGAGGTAATGAGAAGCACCTGGGGGAGGAGTTTGAGGATGTAGGGCAGCCCCACTCATTTAAACCTCAGGGAACAGGAAGAAGAGAGACCACCAGGGAAACGGAAGGTGAGGAGATTAAGAGGGAACCAGAAGGAAAGGAATCTTTCAGGGAAGCTGAGAGAGAGAGGTGCTCCAAAGACAGCCTCAGAAGGGATTCCCATTGCAGCCAAAACACAGGAAACTACAGCCCTGAAGGAAGCCCGTGTTGTAGAGGAATTACAGCTGGCTCTGGATACAGGAGCGTTTGGCCTGAGGAAGCTGAAGACTATAAGCAAGGTACGGGAACAGCCAAGCAGGAGCCTGTGAAAAGAACTGTTGCCAGAAAGAAGGTGAGCCCATTAGAAGCCTTGAACAGTTTATTGAAAGATAAGGATCTCCATAGCCCATCAAAAACCCCTGAACCTAGAGAGAGATCTCGCTGGGAAAAGGTTTTAAAATTGTTAGAAGAAATTAAGCCTATGTTCCCACAAGCTGATTCCAGTCAGGAGACAACAGATCCTGATTATGAGGGCATGCAGATAGATAATTATGATTCTGATAATGCCTCTACAGAATCTCAAATGGATTGCTCTTTTTGTATAAAGACAAAATGAAGAAGCTATAGGGTTTAAATGTGGAAAGACCCAGAAGCTATTATACCAGTATGTCTTGTGCCTTTGAATATTTTCTAGCTGCTTTAAAACACCAGCAACTTCATTTCAAACATTTTCAGCACTCTAGGCACAAGACATACTGTTTTTTTAAAGCAAGGTTACTTTCTTTATGGTGCTTTAGGGGAACTTTCCTTGAGCACAGTAGGTTGCTGAACCCTAGTAACCTCCTCAGGTTTGGAAACTGCTAACACCTAATCAGGTGTTGGTTCACTCCCTACCCACCCCGACTCCCACCCACCCCTAGTGAGCAGTCTTGCTTTATAGGGCACCTCCCCCTTTAACAAATCACAGAGAATTGGACCAGCACATTTTGAATATAATTAAAGAGATTTAACTGCTTTTTCTCTGAAAGGACAGCTGGGAAACCGACTGGTACTTGGTAGATCTCTCTCTTTTGCTTTAACAGATACCTAAGCTCCACGAACAGAACAATGGCTGGGAAAAATCATATTGCTAAAGCTGTTGCCCCTGTTACAGCTTCTGCCTCAGTCCAGACAGAGGTCCTAATGCCAGTTGAAGGACCAGTTCCATGTGCAAGGTGCCTGCATGCTGAAGCTCTGAGGAAACAAGTGGAGGAACTCAGAAAGGAGGTGGCGAGGCTGAGGAGCATTCAAGACAGTGAGAAGTACATTGATGAGATGCTTCTTGCAGCAGCCAAGCTCTCCAGCACAGGAGAAGATGGGTGCCACAGAATGTCGATGGTTGGACACAAGTCACCAGGGCCTGCAAAATCACCAATCCAACTTCTCCAGCCCTTGAATTGAAGAACCATTATGCAGCCCTGGAAGTGTAGGAGGTGAAAGCATCCCTGGAAAGAGAAGAACCAGAGTTCAAGTACCCCAAAGTTGCAGAATCAGTGACCAGAAGGAAACGAAGGGTAGTGGTGGATGGAGATTCTCTTCTGAGGGGTACTGAGGCATTCATCTGCCGACCAGACTTGATGTCCAGAGAGGTATGCTGTCTGCCTGGTGCCAAAATCCAAGATGCTACGGAGAGTTTGCCGAGACTCATCAAGCCCACTGACTATTACCCAATGTTGCTAATCCATGTTGGAACAAATGATACTGCCAGGTATACCTCAGAACGTATCAAAAGTGACTTCATGGCTCTGGGACAGAGGGTGAAGCAGTTAGGTGCACAGGTGGTGTTCTCTTCAATCCTCCCTGTTGAGGGTAAAGGCCAAGGCAGAGAGGCTCGCATCCTGGAGATGAATGCATGGATGCGTGGATGGTGTCATTGAGAGCGTTTTGATTTCCTAGACCACGGGATGCTGTTCCAAGGGTTACAGAGCAGAGATGGCATCCATCTGTCCAAGAAAGGTCAATGCATCTTCGGTAGTAGACTAGCTAATCTACTGAAGAGGGCTTTAAACTAGATTCATTGGGGATGGTTGAAGAAAGCCCCCAGGTAAGTGAAAGCCCCCAGGTAGGTGATACATTAAATACCTTTATGGAAATGGGAAACAGGGGTAACATATGCAAAGCAGTGTGTATAAATGCCCGTAGCATGGGAAATAAGATCCCTGATGTTGAAGCTTTGGTGGGAGTGGCTGACTTGGATTTAGTGGCAGTTACAGAAACATGGTTCACAGAAAACCATGATTGGCATGTAATTATACCTGGCTATACTTTATTCAGAAAGGACAGGGTAGGAAGAAGGGGAGGAGAAGTGGCACTATATGTAAAAACTACTATTAAAGCTTTGGAATTACAGAGCTTAAAAGGCAGAGAGGAGGCATTGTGGGTTAAACTAGAAAGAGGGAAAGAGAAATCTATTTGCATTGGTGTGATATACAGACCTCCCTCACAAGAGGAAGAGGTGGACAGAGAGTTAATTGAAGACATACACAGCATTGCAAGGAAAGGGGAAGTGCTACTGATAGGAGATTTCAATATGCCAGATGTTGATTGGCACATTCCTGCTGCAGTATCATCTAGAAGTAAGGAGATACTGGATTCTCTACAGGGAGAACTATTCAGGCAATTGGTAACAGACCCCACATGTGAAGGGGCCATACTGGACGTGGTGCTTACCAATGGTGAAAGTGTTTCTGATGTTGTAGTGGGAGATCATTTTGCATCCAGTGATCACCAGATGGTGTGGTTCAGTATTAGGACTAAGGCTGTTAGAATCCATTCCAGGGTGAGGATCTTAGACTTTAGGAAGACTAACTTTGCGAAGATGGGCCAATACCTCAGGGAGTCGTTAGTGGGATGGGAACAGCTGTGGGATGTAGAAAAACAGTGGGCTAAACTGAAAGGGGGTATTTTAAGGGCAACCAAACTTTTTCTTAAAATGGTAAATAAAGACAAAAGGAAAAGGAGACTGCTATGGTTTTCGAAGGAAGTAGCTGAAAAAGTGAAGAAAAAGAGGAAGGTCTTCATGAAATACAAGAGATCACAGAGAGAGGAAGACAGGCATCTGTATTTGGAAAAACTTAGAGAAGCTAGCAAAGTAGTCAAGAAGGCAAAGATTCAAAAGGAGGAGGAAATAGCCAATGCAATAAAATGGGGGATAAGACATTTTTCAGATATATTAGTGAGAAGAGGAAGGGCAAAAGTGGTATTGTCAGACTCAAGGATGCAGGGGGGGAATATGTAGAAGCTGATAAGGATAAAGCGGAATTGCTTAACAAATATTTTTGTTCTGTGTTCACAGATGAAGAACCAGAAGCAGGACCTCAGAAAACACCCACAAATAGGAACAGACGCGAGGGACATCTTGAACAATTTTCAGAAGACTGTGTTCGTGAGAAACTAGCTCAACTTAAAGTAGACAAAGTGATGGGACCGGATGGGATACACCCTAGAATACTGAGGGAACTTGGGGACATTCTAGCAACTCCACTGACTGACCTTTTCAATGACTCGTTGGAGTCGGGAGTGGTGCCAAAGGACTGGAGAGAGGCTCATGTGGTGCCTTTACACAAAAGCGGAAGTAAGGATGTGGTTGAAAACTACAGGCCGGTTAGTTTAACTTCGGTGGTGAGTAAATTATTGGAAACGCTGCTCAAAGAGAAAATAGTGAGGTTTCTGGAGTCCAGCAGATTACAGGATCCGAGGCAGCATGGATTCACCAGAGGCAGGTCTTGTCAGACAAATCTGATTGATTTCTTTGACTGGGTGACCAGGGAGTTGGACCAAGGGAGAGCTCTAGATGTGGTGTATTTAGATTTCAGTAAAGCCTTTGACACTGTTCCTCACAGGCGACTTATAAACAAACTGAGCACCCTAGGGATGGACCCTAAAGTTACTGCTTGGGTTAGAAATTGGTTGGGTGGGAGGCGACAAAGAGTACAAGTAAATGGAGCTCACTCTGAGGAGAAGGATGTTACTAGTGGTGTGCCCCAGGGATCTGTCCTTGGTCCGATTCTTTTTAACATCTTTGTTAGTGATATACCGGAAGGGCTGTCGGGTAAGGTTTGCCTCTTTGCAGATGATACAAAAATCTGCAATAGAGTAGACACCCAGGAAGGTGTAGATAACATGAGGAGGGATCTAGCTAAGCTTGAAGAATGGTCTAGAATTTGGCAGCTGGGATTTAATGTTAAAAATGTAAGGTCATGCATTTGGGCTGCAGCAATCCAAGGGAGCAATACAGTATAGGAGGTGAAGTACTTTTGTCCACTAAAGAAGAGCGGGACCTAGGCGTGGTTGTGTCTGATGATCTTAAAGTAGCTAAACAGGTAGAAAAGGCGACAGCAAAAGCTAGAAGGATGCTTGGGTGCATACGGAGAGGAATGGCTAGCAGAAAAAAGGAGGTGATAATGCCTCTGTATAAGTCTTTGGTGCAACCTCATTTGGAGTATAGTGTGCAATTCTGGAGACCGCACCTTCAAAAGGATGCGAACAGGATGGAGTCGGTGCAGAGTGTGGCTACTAAAATGATTAGTGGGCTTCATTATAAAGCATATGAGGACAGACTTAAGGATCTTAATATGTACACCTTAGAGGAAAGGCGGGATAGAGGTGATATGATTGAGATGTTTAAATACCTCCGTGGCATAAATGTTCAGGGAGAGAGCCTCTTTCAATTGAAAGCAAGTTCTGCTACGAGGGGACATGGGATGAGGGTGAAGGGAGATAGATTCAGGAGTGATATGCGGAAATATTTCTTTACAGAAAGAGTAGTGGATCCATGGAATAGTATCCCAGTGGAGGTGGTAGAGATGAGGACAGTAACTGAATTCAAAAAAGCATGGGACCAACACAGAGGATCTCTAAAGGTAAAAAGTGGACTGTTGTAGTTGTCGATATGGAAGGACAGACTAGATAGACCATGTGGTCTTTTTCTGTCATCATGTTTCTATGTTTCTATCATCCACCTACCTAGAGGGACAGTGGACAGGCGAGAGCATATAAAGTTGGCCAAATTAGAAGGATCATAGAAAATATAAGATACAGATTGCAGTTTTACCATGTATTTAAATGGAAATTTGAGGAAAAACAAACCCCCAACTGGATCACCCCAGTCCTCAAGATCAAAAATTCTCTCCTTCTCTGAGTGTCTTATGCTAAATCAGGAAAGATACAAACAGACATGCCTTTAAACAAAGCAGCTCACTTTTTAAAATATAATCTAAGCAACCATTTCCGATTAGAAACCAATGCCAAAGATATTAACAATGTTGTAGGAATAACTGTATCAGAAACCCAATTTTCCAACAACTCAGATACATTTAAAATATGCATAGGAACAGTTGTTCTTTCAGGGGTTTTCACCCTCTCTCCAGCTGATTTCTTTCCTGTTGGAACAGAGTAGATTTTGGAGAGAGGAGGATGAGAATCAGGCCAAACTACCAAGCTTCAGATAAATCTATCCCGTGTGGTAATCATAGAAGACCTGGGAAAATTCAATAAGCACAGATTGGTAGCCCTTAGCTGATTCTCTAGCAATTCAGTTTTAAATTTTTGACCAGCAAAGTCTTTGATCACAGAGGTGAGCTACTCCTCCATCTGATGGACTTTATTATCAATACAGACCACCTTAGCCTTTATTGCTACAACATCCTCCTGGCACTTTCTTACACACAAATTGTTGTTTCAGTTAAGCTGCAAAGTTGTATTTGATTGGGAAACCAAACACTCACCCAGTCTCGTTAAGGCCATCCAAATGGATTCCAAGGTAATGTTATCCGGACGCCATAGCCCACAGCTCAGCCTGGGCCTCAGCAAACCCTGCTGGGACTTCAGACTCCCCCGATGCTGAAAAAACAACTCAGGAGTCATCCAACCTTACGCTCTGATCCCTTCCTGTAGCCACAACTATTGACTCCAGCAACGTATCCTTCGCCTGGCTCTGCTAAGGTACACTTACTCCCTCAGAGACACCATCAAATCTATCATGGATCCGGGATCCCCGGGTGAACCCAAGTTGAGAAAATCCGTGGGCAGAACAGGAGGGAGCTGCAGATCCAAGGTTAGCTCACATCCTGAAGAAGACATCAAGCTATCCAGCTCCGGTGTCGATATGCCCAGGTTACCACTGGTTTCTCCTCAGTGACCTTTGTGGAGCCTAAAGAAGGAATCTATTGGACCAAGAACAGGGTAAATACTGGAAGGGATCATCTGCAGCAGGGGAGGATTCCCCCACAGTTTCCCCTTCCTCTTAGGAGCAGGCTTATTTTAATAGTTGTTCTCCAGGAACAAGCAGGAAGTCAGTCCTCACATATGGGTGATGTCGGTGCCAACGGAGCCTGTGTGGTAACCTCTTCCCAGCTTTCAAAGAAAGCATTTGGGAGATGTACCATGCATATGTGGTCCCTTTCCTGCCTAAAGGTGCTATTTGCCTGTCTTTTTTTTTTTCCAGTGGAGCCCATCTGACATATGTCTATTCCCCCAGGAAAAAGTTGATTTTTTTTTCTTGTGTTTTTTCTCAGGTCATGTAACGGTGCCCTCCTGCCTCCCAATTCCACTTGTCTTTGGCTTCACATTTTTCTGCTCTGTCTGCTCTGTACTCAAGGGCATTTGGGCTACTTTTGTCTTTATTTGAATCTCTCTATTTATATGCCCTAACATCAGTCTTTTTCTAGTATCCTTCAAGGATACATTGTTCTGAACCATGTGCTCTTAAGTGACTGTCGGCTCTCCCCTTTTATCTAGTTTAAAAGCTGCTCTATCTCCTTTTTAAAGTTTAATGCCAGCAGCCTGGTTCCATCCCAGTTAAGGTGGAGCCCATCCCTTCAAAAGAGCCCCTCCTTTCCACAGAGTTTTCCCTGCTTTCTAACAAATCCAAAACCATCTTCCTTGTACCATCCTAACCCTTCCCTCATGGGCATATGGCTCTGGAGACACATCCTCAGTGTGAGAGGGTATTACATCATCTGGAGTACAGGTCCTGGCTTTGGGATCACTTGCTGCCATACCAAGTTGATGCTCTCCTTTCATGTGACCTCTCTTCTCCATGGCAGTTGATCTTTCCCCATCTGAGTCTTGGGTTCAAAATAGTGACTTGACCACTAACAGTAGTCTTGTGGTACAACCACAAGGATTCAAGCTGCCAAAAAAGGGTAAAATGTATGTTAGGGGCCTGTTTAATGTTTACCTTTGCTGTAACCAGACTATCGGCAATGCGCTTTTAATATGCCCTCTATATCTTGACTAGTACAGGGAATTTTGGGGCAGATGATTTTCAGTCCCTCAAAGGTTGGCACACAGTCTTTGCAATAACCGTGCATTAAATTTTGCATATAACACACAGTAAGTGCAAAAGTTTACTCTGCTTTAGGAAGAGGGCCTCTAGAATGTTTAAGAGTCATTTATATTGTAAAATCATAGAGGTCGATATTCAGAAACCTTACCTGATTGGCAAATGAAAGGTTGGCCATCTAAGGTTGCTGACTGCGATATTCAGTTGCAGTGTCTGGATAGTGTTTCTGAGTATCCCCACAGACTATCCCAGAACTGTCTGATTAGTGCAAGAGTAGTCTGTGGGCAGCATGAGAGTTGTGTCGGTACTATCCAGATAAATGCTGACATCAATGTGGTTAGTGGATTTTCAGCCAGCACTTATCCAGGCAACTTTGGATGCCTGAAAAGCTGACCTAAGTAGCAATCTGGATACGTGCTGACTGAGAATCTGCTAAGTGGATAACTGTTGACATTTATCCAGATAGAGCCACTCAGCCTCACTGTTCAGCTGCAGCTCCTATCCCAGTATTACCACTGGATATCCTGCCAATATTCAAGAGCCACCATTGATCATGGTGGCTTTTCAATATCAGACATTTTGAATATCAGTCCCATAATCTTTGCTTCCTTGTCCAGGTAAATTTTAGTATCATATTTTCAAGATGCTTAACTCTTAACTTATGTGTTTCATTATAGGCAAATGGAAGTACACTCATTGGGGGGATTTTCAGAGATGGCGGCCAGCACACTTAAAGCGGCTTACTGTTGCCGCTTTAAATTTGCCTCCAATATTCAATGCCAGGGCCATACCTGGGCCCCCACATTGAATATCTGGGTTGCTCATATTGCAATATCGCAATTTTGAAAACCGGTCAGTGGCAATATTCAGCCGCTGGCAAAT
Organism: Ichthyophis bannanicus; assembly: GCA_033557465.1. NCBI lineage: Eukaryota > Metazoa > Chordata > Amphibia > Gymnophiona > Ichthyophiidae > Ichthyophis > Ichthyophis bannanicus. The sequence continues at coordinate 756,754,393 of CM066034.1, forward strand.
TGCAAAACTGGCTAAAGTTTGACAGCCATTCAGCTGTCCTAACTGTAGCCAGTTAGGGTTAACTGGGCAACAGCTGAATATCGCCAAGTTAGTGTTGCTGCTGCTAAATATTATGCAGTTTGTAGGTCTGCAAACCATGTAAATGCCCTTGAATATCCCCCTTAGTTTATCAAGGTGTATGCCTGAAACTTTGCATATGAACATGAAGAAAACTAATGGGCTCAATATTTCGCTGTGGCACGCAACATTTTTTTTTAAATAGCAGCTGCTACAGCTACAAATATCTGGGTATTTAGGGCCACAGTCTAGATAGTGTCTGGTAATGAATATCTGAATAATGCAGGTGGAGACAAATGTTCCCTGTTCTAAGTTATCCAGATAGTGAACTGAGAATTGGCACTGTCCAGATAAATTCTGGCTCTACCCATGCTCTGCCCCTGGGTAGTGCAGGGGTGGTCAGTCGTCTTTTCAATGGCATTGTTTGGATAGTGCCACTGAAAACATGTTGATAGGCCCACCCAGTGCAATATTGGGCTGAATGTTTTTATTCCACATAGAACATTTTGAGGCATGTGCCATCAGGTAGTATGTTCCTGGTCAATTAATCGGTTTCACTTAACATCTAGTTTGAGATTTCTGTGTTAGATAATTATTTTCCCTTAATTCACGTTTTCTTTTTATTATTGTGCTTTTGTCTTCAGACTGAAGATAAGGATACTGGGAACTACAGTTCAAATCAGTACAGACTAATCATACCACCTATAAAGGATGGCAAAGAAGGTTTTGTGATAGAAGTTTACAGTGGTCTTATCAAAACTGCTATGTTGTTTAAAAATATGAGGAGATCCTACTTCAAGTTTGAAGTCATCGCCACAGACAATTATGGAAAAGGCTTGAGCAGCAAAGCAGACGTAATTGTAAGTACTGAAAACTCCATTAACCATTAGTAGCCAATTGAACCACTGCTTATCCCTGGATATGAGCAAGAAGGATTAAATCTATTCTTTGGGTTCCATATAAGTACTTGTGACCTGGATTTGTCACTTTTTGAAGATGAGATACTAGTATCTTTTGTCAGACCCAATTTGGCATTTCAATTGGGCCTGATATTCAAAGGGATATTCAGAGGCACTAACCAGACAATGTCACTGAATATCCCCTCTAACCGCCGTGGGACTGTCCAGACAGTGCTGGGGTAGTCCATGGGCAGTTCTGACACTTATCTGGTTAGCAGCAATTTGCAGTCGGCTAACTGGTTACGTAACTGCATAAAGTTAGGTCACCAAGAAAGGCTGCCCTGACTTGATGCAGTTTTGCTATCCAACCAGCCGCTGAATTTCACTGTGATCTGGATAGCAACAGACGTCAGCGCTGAAGCTGGATATTCGGCACCGGAGAATATCTAGGTTCTGTTGCTGTCAGTTTTGCCTGTGACAAACAGATACCTTAAAAACGCTGATCATTGTGTGTGAATATTGGGCCCATTATCATAAATTCTATCTGGACGCTATTCAAAGCAAGTTATATATTCACTGGCTGTCGGTGAATGTGTAACTTGCTTATCTGTGTATTATTCAGTTATACATGTACATGGATAGTATTAAGTAAAGATGTGCAGTTGTTATTATGCATTTGATTCATTTGGGTGCCTCAAACTTTTAGTGCATGAAAAATCAATTGGTAACGCGAATATACAGAGTATGGTAACACCATGGTTACCATGCTATCTAGATATTGACCCCTATATATCTTTGGAAATTTTCCCAAAATATTGAGACCTTCCATCGTATTATATCGTAGACTTAAAAATCAGCTATCCCTTGTCTAAACTCTGTAATTTAGTAGTATGTGCATTACATGTGGTAATGCCAACCCTGAATCTTAAAAGCAACATTATTACAAAGAAAACAAAAAATTGCAGCACACTTACTGGTCTATGTATATTCTAGAGGAGGAGAGATACAGGTAAGAAAGGATAATGACATTCAGTACCTCAAAGGTATAAATCAGACACAACATGCAAATATTTTTAAGAATATTCTAGAACAACAGGTCAGAGCACAAACCTCCAAGGTATAGACTCAGGAGCACAATCAGAAATGGAATCTATACCTCAGGAGCACTATGTAGCTGGTAGCCCAGTGTAGGTGGTAATGACAAAAATGGTAACAGCCAGGTGAGTCATTAGCCAGCAGGGTCATGGTTTAAGTTAAATTTCAAAATTGGCATTTAACTTAATCCATATCTTCAATGTTGCTATCTATATAAGTAGTATATTATAATCACTGAATACACTAGCTCGATGAAACAAACAGAGCATATGATTCAAAAGGATAGCAAGCCTATTTTTTGCTGGAATCCTTGCAGGGGCGGCTCTACCATGAGGCGAAGTGAGGCGGCTGCCTCAGACGGCGAAGTTTTAAAGGCGGCAAAAAATGCCCCCAAAATAGCCGCCTCACTTCAACTTCTAAAGTTAAAAAAAAAAAAAATCCAACCGCTCAAGTTGCTGCCACTGCCGAGTCTGCTTCTCGGCAGCAGCAGTCTCCGTCAGACTCACCTGTCTCTTCCTTCCTATAGCAGCCGTGGCTCCTGCTTCTTGGAACCGCGACTGTGCTAGCGACATCGCAAACCCAGGGCAGACTGTGGAGCCTTCCCATGCAGCGGCGTCCCGCCCCCAAAGGAAGTAACTTCCTTTGCATACAACTTCCTTTGGGGGTGGGACGCTGCTGCATGGGAAGGCTCCGCAGTCTTCTGCACTGGTTTTGCTTTGTATTTAAGTTGATGTCGCTAGCACAGCTGCGGTTCCAAGAAGCAGGAGCCGTGGCTGCTATAGGAAGGAGAGGCAGGTGAGTCTGCCAGAGACTGCCGCTACCGAGAAGCGGACTCGGCAGTGGCAGCAACTTGAGTGTTTTTTTTTTCCCCTGGGAGCTAGGACTGGAATTGGGCTGCGTGGAGGGGGGGGGAGGACTAGAAGTGGGCTGCTGGGGGGTGTTTAGGACTGGTAATGGGCTATGAGGGGCTAGGACTGGAAGTGGGCTGATGGGGGATGTTTAGGACTGGTAATGAGCTATGGGGGGTTAGGACTGAAAATAGGCTGATGGGGGGGTTAGGACTGGAAGTGGGCTGATGGGGGGTGTTTAGGACTGGTATTGGGCTGATGGGGAGGTTTAGGAATGGTAATTGGCTGATTGGGGGTTAGGACTGGAAATGGGCTGATGGGGGGCTTAGGACTGGAAGTGGGCTATGGCGGGCTAGGACTGGCACTGGGCTGATGGGGGAGTTAGAACCGGAAATGGGCTGATCGGCGGCCAGGACAGGAAATGGGCTGATTGGGGGGCTAGGACTGGAAAAGGACTCATTGGGGGGGTAGGACTGGTAATGGGCAGATGGGAGGCTAGCACTGGAAATGAGCTAGGACGGATAAGAGGCTGATTGGGGGGCTAGGACTAGAGTGGGCTGAAGGGGGATAGGACTGGAATTGGGCTAATGGGGGAGGGGAGGAGAATGCTGCTGGCCCTGGAAGAAAATTAGGGGCTAGGGCTGCAAATGGGCTGATGCGGGAGGATGGTAGAATAGGACTGGAAGGGAGCGGATAATGAGAGGGTCTGCTAGGGGAAGGAGGGGGCATGAAGGGAGCTGACACGGGGGAAGGAGGGGGCTGGAAAGGAGCTGACACCTGGGATGTACTGAAGGGGGACTGGAAGGGAACTGACATTTGGGGATGGGAGTGGTAGGTGGTTGGGTAATCGGGAGGAGGCTGGAAGGGAGCTGACATGCAAATGGCACTGGAAGGGGGTTGGACAGAGGGTAGGGCGACTGGAAGGGAGCTGACTGGGGGGGTGGCACTGAGAGTGAAAGTGAGCTGCTATCTGAGATGGTATTTTGACTAGAAGGTGCTGGACAATGGGGAAGGAGGGGGACTGGAAGGGAATGGACACCAGTTGCAGTCATGGGAATGCAAGGTGGTTGACATTGGAAAGTATTGAGGGGGAAGGGGGCTGATACTGGGGAGGGTTACTGGAACTGGAAATGGGCTTATGGAAGGAAGTGAAGAAAACAAAAGAAGAGATAAGAAATGGCAGATGGACCATAGACCACAGAAAGAGAGCTAAGAGAAGACAGGAAAGCTGAAGCCTCAGATCGGAACCAGCATGAACAGAGAATAAAATGATCAGGCAACAAAGGTAGAAAAAATAATTTAATTTAATTTTAGTTATTGGACTTTGTGCTATTTTTATATTTTACACAGTATTGGGGAACTGCATCTAGTATTTATCTGATATTGCACTGCATGTGGTCTCTGGCTTCTTGGTATTTCAATTTAAATTTAGTCTACATAGTTTTATTTTTACTTTAGATTGTGGTTACTTATTCTGTACTTGGTGAGGGTCGATGTTTGGCTGAGGTCAGGTGTTCTGTTAACATGGAGTTTGTACATAAAGATCTATACTGTACTGTAGTAATTTGACTTGTTCAGCTTTTCAAATAGATGTATGGATGTTCCAGGGCCCACTGTAGTATTTATGGTGATGCTTTTTTTGGATGGGCTCCTTATGTGAGTTTTGGAAGTTTGTGCTGATATGGTATGGTATGGTAGGTTTTCCTCTTTGTTGTGGGGTTTTTATTAGTTCACAATATGCCTGGTACTGGAGAATAGTGTTTGTTGCTGTTTTTGTTGTTAGTGAGATGATCAGAATCAGGTTTTTTTTCTTTAAATATTGAGTTCTCTGGGTGAATATCCTAGTTCTGCTCTGCACCTACTGTGGATGCAAATATATGTTGAAAAAGAAAAAGCAAGAACCATAACGCAGTTTATAACAACAAAATAAAAATTAGTTATAATTTAGTTTTATAAACTGTGCTGTTGGTTCTTGCTGTCTTTTAGTTCCTTGGTGTGCAAACGGGTCCGTAACTAGCCCTGTGCAAGCGGTGCAGCCGCACAGGGCATAAAGTTTTGGGGGGCGCATTTCGGCTGTCTGCTGTTGCCCTGCCGCCACTGGCAGGACAATAGCAGGCAGATGAAATGCGCTCCCCAAGCCTTTTTGCAGCACTTTAAGCAGGTCTGGTCCCTCCCTTCTCTGACGGTCCCTCCCTTCTCTGACACGATGTCAGAGTAGGGAGGGACAGATCTTCTTAAAGTGCCGGCGCCTTTCAGATTGGGTGCATGCCCCCCTCTTCCTCCCCATACCTCCGTCCAGCGGCGCCTCCGTGAAAAAAACAGAGGGCGGCAGCAGCAGGGAAAGAGCAGACAGTGCTGGACGGAGGTATGGGGGAGAGGGGGAGCGTGTGTCCGAGCTGCAAGTCGCACAGGGTGCGATTACAGCTTGATATGGCCCTGTGTGCAAACATCTTGCGTTTCCTCCATATAATCTAATCGGCTTTTGGTTTGGTTCAGTTTCTAATTGGATTTCTGAAAAAGCCCCGCCCCCCCACTAAGGTGGGGGGCGCCTTTTTATACTTCGCCTCAGGCACCAGATTGCCTTGAGCCGCCCCTGAATCCTTGTATTGAGGTGCTGTATGCCACTCACATAACAAGGTTTCTTATTTATTCTTTATTAGTAGTAGCATCATACAAGGCATCAAACTGTGAAACACCACCAAGGGAACCACATTAATTAAAAGAAACATTACACTTAGCATTTGGATGCAAAAAACAGGTTTTTGGAGAAGATCACAGTGGTAATAGCCTGGTGTAAATCCAACTGTGACACAGACTGCGTTTCAAGCTCTCTACACATTTCTAAGAGCTCTGCATCAGGCTTTTTCAAAAGCAGGATTTAGATCTCAAGTCATGATTCAAAGTGCGGTATAGGGAAAGAGGTCCACCAGATGCTCTTAAATGCCGTCAAAAGATGCAGAGCTCTTAGAAATGTGTACGTAGCAGGAGCAGAATGGGATGGTGTTGGCAGAAGAAGGTCACATTTCTGTGACAAGGGCAACAAGACTGGTATAACCTGTGCAGAAGAAAGGCCTGTCAATCTACTTCTGTATCTTGCCACTAAGACCCAATGGAAAGTCCCACCAAATATATCTTCCAGCAATATAGTGCTGGAAGATGAGACCTCCAAGTCGGAAAGCACTCAATGGAAAAGAGCTGAATATTCTTCAAAGTAAAGCCAACATTTATAATGTAATTAGAACAAAGCTCTTGGGATGTCTGACTGCTGATATAGCTGCACATGAAATGAAAATCAGAAGCTGCGAAGGTACCTTACATATTGGGACATGGAACATATGAAGTGTGAACTAAGGAAAGCAGGAGGTGGCCAAGAATAAAATGGAATGTGTACAGCTCGATGTCAGAGAACTGAAATGGACTGGTATTGGGTACTTTGATTCTGATAATCACATGATATACTATGCCAGAAATGAAATGCAAAGAAGAAATTGTGTTGCATTTACAATTAAGAAGATATTTTCAAGAACTGTAAAGGATTACAATGCAATCAGTGAATGCTTAATTTCTATTCATCTAAGAGGAATGCCCATCAACACAACTATTATTCAGGCATATGTGCCAACAACAGATGCAGAAGAGGAAGAATTTGATCGGTTATATAAACAAGGACAAGTTGAAATAGACAGAACACACAAACAAGATATACCGATAATAATGGGTGACTGGAACACAAAAATTGGGAACAAAGAAGAAGGAAAAGTGGTTGGAAAATATGGGCTTTGCAACAGAAACGAAGCTGAAAAAAAACTGTTAGAATTCTGCAAGACCAACAATGTATTCATCTCAAACACCTTCCAGCAATACAAGTGGTGACTGTACACACAGAATTCACCCAATGGGTTGTACAAAAATTTAATTAAATTGACTATATTGGTGGAAGTCAACAAAGTCAAAGCTCAATAAAATCAACAAAGACAGTAGTAGCTGACTGTGTTCACCAGCTACTAGTAAGCAAAAGCTTAAAAAGAGCAAGCCACTCATGAAAGTAGGAAAATCTGATCTTGAAAATACTGGAATTTAAAGGTTGCCTGTGAAATTGGCTCACTACTTTGGATACAAATGACAGAACAGTGGAAGAGACGGGGGATGACATTAAGAAAGTTGTTTATAAGAAGATGAAAAGTCTCTGAAAGGTGAAAAAAACAAAAATGGCAAAAATGAATGACTGCCGAAACTCTGAAAATTGTTCAGAAACCCAGTGAAGCTAAAATCAGAGGAGAAAAAGAGGTATTTATGGAACTTAACAGAAATTTCCAACATGCAGAAAGATGAGACAAAGAGTTATACAATGACGCAAGCAAGGAAATAGAATCAGAAACTATTAGAGGAAGAATAACATTGCTTTCCTAAAGCTATGAGATTAAAAGCAAAAATTCCAGCTTTGAATTAGAATTTTAAAAAATATGCTCAGAGATCCATATTGAATGATTCTGAGAAGATCATGAAATGATGGAAAAAATATACAGAGTCATTATACCATAAAGATGAAGTGGATCAACAGCCATTTCATCCTTCATCTTACAATCAGGAAATAATACTGATGAAAGATGACGTCAAAGCAGCATTGAAAGAGTTATCAAAGAAAAATGTACCAAGCATTGTTGGACTTCCCAAAAATACTATCTTGGATGTCCAGACCAGATGTATTTCACGCTTTAATAAAAGTGAAAGGAAGGCCAAAAAACTGCCAGAATGGTTTAAAGGGGAGGTCAGAGAGGCTGCTGTAGCCGAAAAAAGCAACTTTCAGGAAATGGAAAAAGGAGCCAAATGACAAAAATGGGAAACATAAGCACTGGCAAGTTAGATGCAGGGCATTGATAAGGCAGGCAAAGAGAGAATTGAAAAAAAGCTTATCACGGAAACAATAATGTATAATAAAAACGTTTTCAAATACATTCATAGCTAAAAACCTACAAGACAGTCAGTTGGACTATTACTACTACTAATCATTTGTATAATGCTTCAAGAAATACACAGTGCTAACATAAAGATGTAAGACACAGTCAATGCTTATCATAGCTTACAATTTAATCAAGATGAAAAAACATTGCAAAACTGGAGACTAGAGTATGGAAAGAAACACATAAGTAGTGAATGAGAGAGTGAGGGGCATTAAATCCCAATATGGGCCTTTGTGATCTAAGGCTAGTCACTTACTTTGCCATCTTCTCGACACTCTCGGGATGTTTTAAGGTAAAAACAAACACTTTCCTAATGCCTAATCAGGCCTGGAGCAGGTATAAACATTGATGTGCCTGTAAACATTGCCAATGTTTCTGAGATCGAAGGGGACATGTAAGTGTGTTGCCACTACCTGGACACACCTCCACCCTGTACCTACTTGGATGCCCCTGCACAGGAGACATCTGCTTTTTCATGATTCAACATACACGTGCCCATCTTCAAACATTCAAATCATGACTAAACCTTTTAAAATGACTCTCTATGTATGTTCAATGTTCCTTACATTCATATGTTCCTAAGTAAATTCAAGTATCAGTTAGCCTGTTAACTTGTAAACCACCTAGACAGTCTGATAAATCGGTATATAAAAGTAGCTAAATAAATAAATAAGAATGCTCTCAAAGTCCTCAATCAGAGGTGCCCCCCATGATGGAAGGAAACAACTCAATTTGTTTTATGGGTAATCCTGCATTAACAGTCTTGAAGGACTACAAAAAGGGTCTGCTACTTCTGGAGAGAATCTGCAATTGTAAGTATTTACTAATGGGAATTTTTCTAAATCCTAGGGAAAAATAAATTCTTAGATTAAAGTTGATTAATCTGTATAAATTAGAATCCAGTGTATTTATTAAAACAGTCAGGGCCTACTATCAGCAAAGAGTTTTTAGGTTGCGTTAAAATTTCAATGGATAGCTTTCAAGTTTATGTTTAAGCCCCAGCAGAGAGCTTTCAGTTTAAATTTAAAACCCAGCAGAGAGTTTCTAGTTTAAATGTAATACTCAGTAAGGGCCTAGTATCAGCAAAGAGTTTAAATTAAAATCAAATCAGAGTATAACTTAGCATAAAAGGAAAAACAGGGTCAGTATTTGAGCAAAAAATTGTTTCTAGAGACCTTTAGAAAGAGGCATTCAAGATAGGGGGCAAGAGACCTGTGAAATTGTTTTAAATAGATTTTAAAGCCAAGTGACAGATCAAAGGAGTATTTTGAAAAACTTCCTCTATCAAAGCAAGGGCTCTGTGAATCACCCAGGAAATTGGTCACGGATTACCTAAGAAGCACAGGACAATGTACTGTATAGCAGACAGTTTTTAATGTCTTCTTTACCTCCCTCCATGACTCCTACCCACCTCTCAGACAATCATAGCTTTATAGGCGCTTAATCATCTTAAAGGGAAGGAGGTGCCATATTCATTCTCAGGTGCAGCTGTTTATCCTTATCAGGCACACATTAAGGAGCTGAGATTAATTAATCTTGAGGTGAACAAAGTCCATTAAATGTATTGGGGTCATTCTGAGCAATGAATAGTGGGGATGGACGTCCCTACAGAGGACGTAAGGAAGACAGGGAGGTACATAGATGAGACCTACAGGGATGTAGTACTGAAGTACCGCCTTCAGTCTGTCAGCATCCTTGTTGCCATGGAGGAGAGAGGTCATGTGACAGAAGAGCATCACCCTGGTGTGCCAGGAAGTGATCCTGTAGCTAGGACCTGTCCTCCAGGTAATGTAAAACCCTCTCACATTGAGGAGTTTTTCTCCAAGGTCATGAGCCCATGAGGGAAGGGTTAGGACAGCCGTTATAGTTGGTGTTTCGATCATTAGGCATGTAGATTGCTGGGTGGCTGGTGGACGTGAGGATTACCTGGTAACATGTTTGCCTGGTGTGAAAGTAGCAGACCTCACGCGCCACCTAGACAAGGTCTTAGGTAGTGCTGGGAAGGAGTCTGCTGTCTTGGTACATGTCAGTTCCAATGACATAGGAAAGTGTGGTAGGGAGGTTCTGGAGGCCAAATGTAGGCTTTTACGTAGGAAGTTGAAATTCAGAACTTCCAGGGTAGCATTCTCCGAAATGCTTCCTGTTCCACACGCAGGACCCAAAAGGCAGTTACAGCTCTGGAGTCTCAATGCGTAGATGAGATGATGGTGCAAGTAAGAGGGTTTTGGATTTGTTAGGAACTGGGGAACATTTTAGGGAAAGAAGGGGCTTTTCCAAAGGGATGGGCTCCACCTTAATTGGGCTGGAACCAGGCTGCTGGCATTAACTTTTAAAAAAGAAATAGAGCAGCTTTTAAACTAGATAATAGGGAAAGCCAACAGTTGCCCGAGTGCATGGTTCGAAACAATGTATCCTTGAAGGGTACTAGCAAAAGATTGAAGTTAGGGCATATAAACAGAGAGATTCCAATAAAGACAAAAGTAACCCAAATGCCCTTAAATACAGAGTAGGTAGAGCTTAAAGATTCCAAATTACCCCTGCCTACTGACTACAGATTAATATTAATAAAATACAGCCTCTAAAATGCTTGTATGCAAATGCTAGAAGTCAATATGATTGGTATCACAGAGACATGGTGGAAGGAGGACAATCAGTGGGACACTGTGATACCTGAGTACAAATTATATCATAATGATAGAACAGATCAAATTGATGGAGGTGTTGCAATCTATGTTAGAGAGGGCATTGAGTCACAAAGGATTAAAGTTTTGCAGGAAACAAAATTCACTGTAGAATCTCTATGGATTGAAATTCCATGTAAAAAGGGAAGGGGATTGCGATGGCAGTGACTCCTTTTTAATGCAGCTCTTTTAATTTTGTTTTTTAAAATTCCCCTTTTTAAAATTATCTTGTCAGCACACACAATTTATTTCAGCAGTTCCGTCACTAGCATGGTCTTCTCAAGAATGCCAATAGAGCTGTCATATTCATTTATTTTGGTGCCTTGTTTCTTACTGGTCAGGATAGATCATAAGACAATATTAGATTTGAATTAGTCTTTTAAAGCCTCCTAGGTTCTGTATTCTCTCCTTTTACAATTACTGGTGATTGCAGCTGCTATAACGATAATCTTCGGAATAGCACCTCCAGTTTTCCTATACTGTTTTTTAGCAGTTTTTCTCCATACACATTTGTTTTACAGATTTCAATTTGGTTTCAAGAGTATAGCTCTTAACCTCCGGTGATAGGATAAGTTTTTCCACAAGTTTTTTCCATTAATAAATTTTTAGAATTAATAAACATACTTAGTCACTTTTGATGAAGTATAAGTATTTCTCATAATAAGGGATAATACAACATTACATTGTTTATTTTAGCTTTCAGTGGCATTAGCTTTTTTATTCAGACAGGATTTTATAAGGTATCTGTACACCTTTAAATATGTCCTCCTCATCTCTTCTCTTTTATCCATTATGTGGCACCATTTTAATTTCTATATTTATTGTTTTTACAGATATTATTAGTGTACTTATTTCAAAAGTTGTTTTTATATGGTCCATTGTGTACATGTACATTGTGTACAATACATGGGTATTTTGTTTGCCTTTTCCTTTATGATTGGTTTTATATCATTATTTGATGCTTTTATGTTTCCATAATTATTATTTTATTATTTTTCTTTTTTAAAGATATATGAATATAAGTTATTATGTATTCTTATTGTTTTTAATTGTACTTTTTTAAGGTTTGTCTCCTAAAATCCCCTGAAGAAGGCCTTACAGGCCGAAACACATAGGGGTTCAATAAAAGGAGTTTGTTTAAATCTGAAATCCGCCAGTCTGTGTACAGGCTCCTTTGGTTTCTATTAACTGCCTGGAAGAATGAGCAAATGGATGATGAAATGCTCAAAGAAATCATGGAAACTAACAAAAGCTACAGCACAGTAATAATAATGGGTGATTTCAATTACCTCGGTATCAACTGGGTCAGTGTCTTGGCAGGCCATGCTAGGGAGATAAAGTTTCTAGATAAAATAAATGAGTGCTTCTTGGAGCAGCTGATTCATGAACCGACCAGAGGGGAAACCATTTTGGACCTAGTCATTAATGGAACACAAGATCTGGTGCAAGAGATAAGGGTGTTGGGGACACTTGGCAATAGTGATAATAGTATGATCACATTTGAATTAATAAATGGAGGAGGGATAGTAAGGAAATCCACAGTACTACCTTTTAACTTTCAAAAGGGAGACTATGATATAATGAGGAAAATAGTTAAGGAAAATCTAAAAGGAGCAGCTGTTAAGGTTAAAGATTTACATCAAGCATGGGTGTTGTTTAAAAATACTATCTTGGAAGCCCAGACCATCTGTATTCCATGCTTTAAGAAAAGCAGAAGGAAGTCCAAAAAACTGCCAGCAAGGTTTAAAGGTGAGCTCAGAGAGGCTATGTTGCCAAAAGAGTATCTTTCAGGAAATGGAAAAGGAAGCCAAATGACGAAAACTGGAAACAACATAAGCAATGGCAAGTTAGATGCAAAGCATTGATAAGGCAGGGAATGTGAGAATTTCTGAAAAGGTTTGCTGTGGAAGCAAAATCACATAATAAAGTCTTTTTCAAGTACATTTGTAGCAAAAAACCTGTGAGTCAGTTGGATCAATAGATGATAGAGGAGTAAAAGTTGCACTAAAAGGGGACAAGGCCATAGCAGAGAGAATAAACTAATTTTTTGCTTTGTTCTTTACTGAGAAAGATGTAGGGATGCTACCCATGACTGAAATGGTATTTCAAGATGATGCTGCATAAGAATTGAATGAAATATCGATTCACTGGGAAGATGTATTACAACTATTTGATAAACTGAAGAGTAGCACATCGCCTGGACCAGATGGTATACATCCAAGGGTGTTGAAAGAAACTGAAATATGAGAGCAGACCTGCCATTAGTAATCTGTGAACTATTATTAAAATCATCTGTAAGAGACTGTGCAGGGGAGTGACTTGATTCTAAGATGGCAGAGTAAGTCTTTCAGCTGATCATGCCTAAAAGAAAGGGCAAACAAAAGGTTCCTCCCACGAAGCCTGTACCTGCCGTTCCTGTTGGTCCTATGGATCATTTTGTGCATTTGACAGAGGAACAAAGAGGGGAGATTCGAGCGGGCGCTGCAACACCCGTTCAGGTGGCTCCGGCATCGCTTGCCCTGGAGGTGTCTCTCTCCCCTGAGGAACGTTTACTGCCTCCACGGGGGTCATCCCCGATGACTCTTCTCGCGAGAGGAGAGGCTGCTCTGCCCAAAGTTGACGGTGCAGCGTCTTGTGAGCGGGACTTGCTTGGAGAAAATCTCTGAGATCAGCCTTCTGTATTAGGGGCTTTGGATATGGCCCCTTGTTCATCTTTGGAGCCGGATATATCTTCTCACCGAGTGGATAGAGTGGAAGTGAAGATTCCTCCTTTTCCTAGTGGTCTACTTAAAGGTACTTTTTTGAAACGCCCTAAAGAGATTTCTCTGGAGATAATTTGGGAGGCGATATTGTAGCTTTCTTCTGCGGTTAGCCAACAAGTAGAAATATCGACCGCGGTTGGAGAAACTGGAGACTATTTCTTCTGGCGTTCAGGGAGAACTGGTTGACCTTCGCTCAAAGATTGAAATTGGGGAACAGAAAGTGACTCAGGTTTCCTTAATAAATTATTCTATTATGAAAGATAATACTGTAATGAAAATGAAGCTGGAAAATTTGGAAAATGTTGTGAGAGCATGTAATATACGTCTGTTCAATTTTCCAGTAGTTTCTGAGCTTTTCTCGGTTGAATTGTTTAAAAAATATATGATACCAGCTGATATGATTCCCCCAGTGGTCAAAGCTTATTTTTTACCTAAGGGTAAAAAGGATGGTAAAATGTTTGTGGGTGCTTTAGATATGGATATCTTAGATGTTTCAGCTTTACTACAGTTACCTAAGGAAGTTAATTTAGCAGTTTCCACGATGTTGGTGACTTTTGCGATTCCTTCGGATAGGGATTGGCTATTAAAAGTATACGTTCTATGTTATTCATGGGGAGGAAGGTTATGATGTTCCCTGATGTCTCCAGAGAGACTCAGAGGCGGTGGAGAGCCTTTTTGCTATTAAGACCAGGTGTCCTTCATATTGGGGCTTCATTTATATTTTGATTCCCTTGTAAATGTGTCATTTTCTTTAAATCTAATAAGTATGTATTCTTTCAACCGGAGGAGTTATCTTTATTTGTCAGCTCTCGATTGTTAACATCATCTCCTCAGTGAGTGTTCCTTAATAGGGATTGTTATTTCTCTGTCCTCTGCCTTTGCTTAGTGTTTGTTTAAAATATAGTTTCTGTATGCTTGAATATTGGGGAGCTACCTCTCCTTATATTCTTTCCTATGCTGTTCCCCCTATTATTGTGGGCTGCCTATACTCTTGTGTGCTATATTTCATGGTATATTTTCCTTTTGTATTTACTTCACAAGTAGTTGTTTTCTGTACAAGCATTTGCTTGATTAATTGTTGTCAAATTACATAAATAAATAAATAAATAAATAAACATCTGTAATACCTGAAAATTGGAGGACAGCCAATGTAATGCCAAAAGAACATAAGATTTGCCATACTGGGTCAGACCAAGGTCCATCAAGCCCAGTATCCTGTTTCCAACAGTGGCCAATCTAGGTCAACCATATCTAGCAGTTTCCCCAAAAGACACAGGTTCCACAATGCTTGTACTGGGTCAAGCATTGATATCCTGGGTCCCTTCTTAATAATGCTTTATGGACCTTTCCCTCCAGGAACTTGTCCAACCCTTTTTTAAACCCAGCTACACTAATAGCCTTTACTACATCTTCCGGTAACAAATTCCAGAGTTTGATTACACGTTGAGTGAAAAAATATTTTCTTTTATTAGTCTTAAAAGGTTTATCCTGTAGCTTCATTGCATGTCCCCTAGTCTTTCTATATTCTGATAATGTAAACAATCGATCAACGTTTACCCGTTCCACTCCGTTCATTAATTTATAGATCTCTATCATATCTCCCCTCAGCCGTCTCTTTTCCAGGTTAAAGAGCCCTTTTTAGCCTCTCTTCATAGGAGTATCCTTCCATACCCTTTAACATTTTGGTGGCTCTTCTCTGAACATTTTCTAATAGCCCTATATCCTTTTTAAGATACGGCGACCAGAATTGCACACAATATTCAAGGTGCGGTCTCACCATGGAACGATATAGAGGCATTATAATATCTTTTGTTTTATTTTCCATTCCTTTCCTTATGATACCTAGCATTCTATTTGCTTTCTTGGCCGCCACTGCACACTGGGCCAATGGTTTTAACATGTTATCCACAATGACGCCTAAATCTTTTTCCTGGGTGGTAGTTCCTAAAGTGCAACCTTGCATCGTGTAACCATAGTTTGGGTTGTTCTTCCCTAGGTGCATAACTTTGCACTTGTCCACATTAAATTTCATCTGTCATTTTGATGCCCAGTCTTCCAATTTATCAAGATCCTCTTGCAATTTTCCACAATCCTCTTGGGTTTTAACAACTTAAATAGTTTTGTGTCATCTGCAAATTTGATAACCTCGCTCATTATTCCCCTTTCCAGGTCATTTATGAATATGTCAAAAAGCAGCGGACCCAGCACAGATCCCTGGGGTACACCACTATTCACCTTTCTCCATTGGGAAAATTGGCCATTTAGCCCTACCTTCTGCTTTCTATCCTTTAACCAGCTCCTGATCCACAATAGTACACTGCCTCCTATCCCATGACTCTTTAGTTTTGCCAAAAGTCTCTGATGAGGGACCTTGTCAAAGGCTTTCTGAAAGTCCAGATACACTATATCAACTGACTCACCTTTGTCCACCTGTTTATTCACACCTTCAAAAAAGCATAACAGATTAGTAAGACAAGAATTTCCTTGTCTAAAGCCATGTTGGCTGTCTCCCATTAGGCCATGACTATCTACATGCTGAGTAATTTTGTTCTTTATGATGGTTTCTACCATTTTTCCTGGTACTGACATCAGGCTCACCGGTCTGTAGTTTCCCAGATCACCCCTAGAACCCTTTTTAAAAATTGGTGTTACATTGGCGATCCTCCAATCTTCAGGTATTACAGATGATTTTAATAAAAAATTCACAGATTACTAATAGCAGGTCTGCAATCTCATATTTCAGTTCTTTCAACACAGGTGATTTGCCACTCTTCAGTTTATCTAATAGTTGTAATACATCTTCCCGATGTATCAATATTTCCTTCAATTCTTCCGCACCTTTAAATACTACTTCAGTCATGGGTAACATCCCTACATCTTCCTCAGTAAAGACAGAAGGAAAGAATTCATTCAGTCTCTACGCTATCGCCTTGTCGCCGCTTAGTGCCCCTTTAACCCATCTATCATCTAATGGACCAACTTACTCTCTCACAGGTTTTTTGCTATGAATGTACTTGAAAAAGTCTTTTTGTGTGTTTTTGCTTCTGCAGCAAGCTTCTTCTCAAATTCTCCCTTTGCCTGCCTTATCAATGCCTTGCATTTGACTTGCCAGTGCTTGTGCTGTTTCCAGGTTTCATCGTTTGGCTATTTTTTCCATTTCCTGAAAGATGCTTTTTTGGCAACAACAGCCTCTCTGAACTCACCTTTAAACCATGCTGGTAGTTTTTTGGACTTCCTTCCACTTTTCTTAAAGCGTGGAATACAGCTGGTCTGGGCTTCCAAGATAGTATTTTTCAACAACACCCAAGCTTAATGTAAGTCTTTAACCTTTGCAACTGCTCCTTTTAGTTTTTTCTTATCTTTATCATAGTCTCCCTTTCGAAAGTTAAAAGGTAGTACAGTGGATTTCCTTACTATCCCTCCTCCACTAATTAAATCAAACACGATCATTCTATGATCACTATTGACAAGTGGCCCCAACACCCTTATCTCTTGCACTAGATCTGGTGTTCCACTAAGGACTAGGTCTAATATGGGTTCCCCCAGGTCGGTTCATGAACCAGCTGCTCCAAGAAGCAGTCATTTATTTCATCTAGGAACTTTATCTCCCTAGCATGTCCTCATCACTCATTATTATTACTGCACTGTAACTTTTTTCAGCTTCTTTGATTTCTTTGAGCATTTCATCATCCATTTGTTCATTCTGGCCAGGCAGTCGATAGTACACCCCCACTGCCATCGCCTTCCCCTTTTTACAAGGCATTTCAATCCATAGAGATTCTACAGCAAATTTTGTTTCCTGCAAAACTTTAATCCTTTCTGACTCAATGCCCTCTCTAACATAGAGTGCAACCCCTCCACCAATTTGATCAGCTCTATCATTATGATATAGTTTGTACCCAGGTATAAAAGTGTCCCACTGGTTGTCCTCCTTCCACCATGTCTCTGATATTCCAATCATATCTAACCTCTCATTTAGTGCTATATATTCTAACTCTACCATCTTATTTTTTAGACTTCTAGCATTTGCATACAAGCATTTTAGAGACTGTATTTTATTCATATTAATCTGGCTGTTGGTAGACATGGGTAATTTGAGATCTTTAAGCTCTGTCTGCTCCATACTCAAGGGCATTTGGGCTGCTTTACTCTTTTTTGGAACCTCTCTGCTTTTGGTAGTACCCTTCAAGGATACATTCTTCCGAATCATGTGCTCTTGGGCGACTGTTGGCTTTCCCCTATTATCTAGTTTAAAAGCTGCTCTATCTTCTTTTTAAAGGTTAATGTCAGCAGCCTGGTTCCATCCCGGTTAAGGTGAAGCCCATCCCTTCGGAAGAGCCCCTCCTTTCCCCAGAATGATCCCCAGTTCCTAACAAATCCAAAACCCTCATCTCTGCACCATTGTCTCATCCACGCATTGAGACTCCGGAGCTCTGCCTGCCTTTTGGGTCCTGTGCTTGGAATGGGAAGCATTTTGGAGAACACTACCCTGGAAGTTCTGGATTTCAACTTCCTACCTAAAAGCCTAAATTTATCCTCCAGAACCTCCCTACCACATTTTCCTATGTCATTGGTACCGACATGTACCAAGACAGCAGACTCCTCCCCAGCACTATCTAAGACCTTATCTAGGTGGCGCATGAGGTCCACTACCTTCGCACCAGGCAGGCATATTACCAGGCGATCCTCAGTCCACCAGCCACCCAGCTATCTACAAGCCTAATGATCGAATAACCAACTATAAAGGCTGTCCTAACCCTTTCCTCATGGGCACATGGCCCTGGAGAAACTTTCTCGGTGTGAGAGGGTTTTACATCACCTGAAGGACAGGTCCTAGTTACAGGATCACTTCCTGCCACACCAGGGTGATGCTCTCCTGTCATTTGATCTCTCTCCTCCATGGCAACAGGGATGCTGCCAGACTGGAGGTGGGACTTCAGGACTATATCCCTGTAGGTCTCGTCTATGTACCTCTCTGTCTGTCTTATGTTTTCCAGGTCTCTTACTCTAGCCTCTAGTTCCAGGGGTGATCTGTGTAACTACAGACTGGTGATCCTGATATCAGTACCAGGAAAAATGGTAGAAACCATTTTAAAGAACAAAATAACTGAACATGTAGATAGTCATGGTTTAATGGGAGACAGCCAACATGGCTTTAGTCACGGAAGGTCTTGTCTTACTAATCTGTTATGTTTTTTGAAAGTGTGAATAAACATGTAGACAAAAGTGAGTCAGTTTATATAGAATATCTGGATTTTCAGAAAGCCTCTGACAAGGTTCCTTATGAGAGACTCTTGATGAAATTAAAAAGTCATGGGGTAGGAAACAGTGTACTATTATGGATCAGGAACTGGTTAAAAGATAGAAAATAGAGGGTAGAGCTAAATGGCTAATTTTCCCAATCTAGAAAGGTGAATAGTGGAGTACCCCTGGGATCTGTGCTGGTTCCACTGCTTTTTAATATATCTGTAAATGACCTGGAAATGGGAATAATGAGTGAGGTAATCAAATTTGCAGATGACACAAAATTATTCAAAGTTGTTAAAACCAATGAGAATTGTGAAAAATTAAAAGAAGACCTTGATAAATTGGAAGACTTGGCATCCAAATGGCAGATGAAATTTAATGTGGACAAGTGCAAAGGTATGCACCTAGGAAGAACAACCCAAAGTATTGTTACATGATGCAAGGTTCCACATTAGAAACCACTACCACCATCCAGGAAGAAGATTTAGGCATCATTGTAGATAACATGTTGAAACCCTCCGCCCAGTGTGCAGCTGTGGCCAAGAAAGTAAATGGAATGCTAGGAATAATAAGGAAAGGAATGGGAAATAAAACAAAGGATATTATAATGCCTCTGTGTCGTTCGATGATGTAAGCGCATCTTGAATATTGTGTGCAATTCTGGTTGCTGTATCTTAAATATAGCATTATTAGAAAAGGTACAGAGAAGAGCCACCAAAATGGTAAAGGGGATGGAAGCAGACACCAATTATGAGAGGCCAAAAAAGGTTAGGGCTCTTCAACCTGGAAAAGAGACAGCTGAGGGGAGATATGATAGAGGTCTATAAATCAATGAATGGAGTGGAATGGGTAAACGTAGATTGATTGTTTACACCATCAAAATACAGTAAGACTAGGTGACATGCAATGAAGTTACGGTGTGACCTATTTAAGATTAATAAGAGAAACATTTTTTTCACTCAACATGTAATCAAACTCTGGAATTTGTTACCAGAGGATATAGTAAAAGCTGTTAGTGTAGCTGGATTTTAAAAAGGTTTGGACAAATTCCTGGAGGAAAGGTCCATAAATCATTATTAAAGGTACCCGGGATATCCACTGTTTGCCCCAATGGAAGCATTATGGAACTTGTGGCTTTTGGGGAAACTGCCAGGTACTTGTGACCTAAATTGGCCACTGTTGGAAACAGGATACTGGGCTTGGTGGACCTTGGTTTGACCCAGTATGGCATATCTTATGTTCTTAACAATTGATAATAAATCCATATACTGGAGCCAGTAGGTAAAGCAAGGGATATGGCGTGGGGGAGTAGCCTAGTGGTTAGAGCACTGGCTTGGGAACCCAGAGACCAGGGTTCATTTCCCACTAGCACTCCTTGTGGCCTTGGGCAAGTCACTTAACACTCTATTGCCTCAGAAAAATCCAAGTTATCAATGTCGTTGTTTAATGTATAGTACCAAGTTTAAGTTTCAGTGTAAACCACTTTGATTGAAATGATAAAGTGGTATATAGAACCTGTTAAATAAATAAATATGGATTCATGGGAATATTATGAAGAGTGGCTTTGGTATCTTTTCCGCGATTAAAGTGGGAATGGGGACTGGTAACTCCCGGTTTTTATGATGGTTGTATTTGAGGCATTCTCTGAGGTTCAGGAGTAGTTTGCTTCTTTACAAGACTGACCAGGGGTGGCCTTACTTGTACCATTACCTATAAAGGGGGCATCCTATCTCCTTTTTTAAAAATAAGATATGGAGAAAGTAGGTGTTCAATAAGACCCCTGTGGTTAATTGCGTGTGGGAATCAGATTGTGCAGGTGGGGAGGAGGCAAATTAGATTGGAAATTCTGTGGAAAGCTTCCCCCTCAACAATAACCAGGGTATGCCAGAGGCCCTTCTCCTCACCCTATGTGTCACACCTACCCACCCCCTGTGAGTCTTACTGCCATGCCCACACACCATTAGCATAACAAAACACACATACACAAATTCTGGAACAACGTTTTGGTCGCAGCTTTATTAACCAGATATAAACACCGGCCCACAACCCAGGCCAAACATTTATAGACATATCAAACATAACCCCCACCTCTTTTCCGGACAATGCCCCACCAGCCATATTATTAGCAAGGTGGTGCATCATCCTCCCCCTAACACTGCCGCCTGCCTTGCCATGTTAGTAGCATAGGCCGGCTCCACTACCCTAGACCGGGCAGAGACCCCCAACCGAGATGTTTCGCCCCACCCTGGGGAGCACTTCGCTCCCCCCAATGCGCCATCATCTATTTAAGCCCCACCATCTCGGCGAGAGCTAGCTTTATACACTGCCACCAGCACAAGGTAGCCTACCTATCTTTGTGCCGCCCCCACCAACAAAGCTGCGACCAACAAACCCCACCAGTGCCTCCTGCCAATCATTTAACAACAAATCTTGTCCCACTGGAGATAGGTGCGCACCATCAGTGTGATATAAACCTGCACACTTCACCTCTGCCCAAGGATGCTGCACCTGGAAACTGCCGGTCTGCTGAACCCAGCGCCCAATCTGTATGTTGACCTTAGCCAGGCCTCGAGACCAACGACGCTGAGACTGGCAGGAAGGGTGTGGAATGATGTCTGACTAGACAATCACTACCCCAGGCAACAATTCCCGCAGCAAAATGATGTCTCGTTGGACAGCACAAATAAGCTGTCTGCAAGACTATCTGGAAAAATTGTTGCCACCCAGATGAATCACCACTCCCGCTGGCCGCTGCCGCTGTCCGGCCCTCTGCTGCACAAACGGTAGCAGCTGCCACCAGTGCATGCCATGTTCGCCCATCCATATCAGCTGAATGCTAAGGTCACCAGGCCCAAGTGCACTCCGAGAGGGTGCGAGATGGCCCTGCGCTCTGCCCAGTACACGTAGGAGTAACCTGTGATCCACCACTCGCCTGCATGGACTCCATCTGTAACAACACCCAGCGAACTGCAACCAGTCGGAGACTCTGCAAAACGAATACAATTATATTAATGCCCCCCCGCCATGCTACCTACCCCTCTTCCCCCGCTGTTCTTCCCCAACTCCCCCACCAGACACCCCACCCCCGCCAATCCACCAGAAAATTGACGAGCACATAAGGAACAGACCTAATACACAAAAAAAACCCAACGCAAGCTCATTCACAACTTCTCCGGGTGAACATAACCCGCATAGGCACTGGAGCGCCACCTGCCAATCCACTGAATCACCTCCCCTTCGAGCCCAGCCGCCGCTGCACTAGTAGCAGCCCCAATCCGGAAAGAATGTGACGCAAACTGTTTCTCATCACAGCCAAGCTGCCGCAAAGCCAAATGAAGTACCGCAGTAAACTGAAACTGCGTCACAGGATTACTGTCTTCGTGCAAAAATAAGTAGCCCGATACCTTCGTCCCCCGGGCAGGAGCACAATGCGGGAATTGCATTTAACACTACCCACCCACCTTTTCCAAACTGGTCAGTTTTAGAATGCAGGAGAAAAATGTGCACTTTTGCCACTGTCAGTACAACATGTTTGACGTCCAATCCCCCAAATGCCTCCTTTTTCTTTGATCGTGGCACAAGCTCACAAACGCAAATTGCACCAAAAAGGCAATGACGAACAGCGCCCTAAATAACACAGACTCAAAATCAGAGACCGCCACCACAGGCAGCACCTCCCAGATATGCAAAAGCAACTCATGCGACACTGGGTGATGCTAATCTTGCAACTTGGGGCGCCCTTTTGCCCACCCCACCAACAGGAGCCATACTAAAAAGGAAACTCTAGAGTTGCCCCAACCTGCAGCCTTACTAAAGAAGGAAAACCGAGCTAACACCAAAAGGACCGCCGACCTGGACCAGCCTTTCCCTTTTGCTCATACTACAAACAAGTCCAGCGTCCAATCAGCCACTCTCCCACCCCCCCCAACCCTTCCCCAGCAAAATCCCATGCACCTTGGAGTATCTATGCAGATATGGTGACCACGTCCCCTGGGCAACCGATGCACACAGCAACACCATCACTCCAAGGTCCCAATCTGCCAAAGATGATCCAGGACCGCCGAAGCTGCCTCTTCTGCCCCTGGGGCCAACAGATGAAACTGCGACCACTGAAAATGGAACAAAGCATCAGCAATTGAGTTCTGTATGCCCGGCACATGACGCGCCCTGGCAGTAACATTGAGACGCAAACAAGCTAATACGAACACTCTCATCAGAGCCGCCACCCGCGGGCACTTGGGTGAGTGCCTATTAATAATCTCAACCACCGCCGCATTGTCACTCCAAAACATGACCCTCCTATTCTGCAACGACTTGGGAGAAACCCAGAAAGTCACGACAATGGGAAACACTTCCAAAAACGCTATGTTACGTGTCAACCTGGAAACTTTCCACGTAGATGGCCAAGCTTCAGCACACCACGATCCCTGGCAAAATATGGCAAATCCAGAACTACCCGGCACATCAGAAAACAGCTGCAAATCTGCATTCGACACCTCGGACAACTGCACAACCGTGCAACCGTTGAAATCAGATAAGAACGAATCCCAGACCCGCAAATCCTCTTGCATCCCAACAGATACATGAATACAATGATAAGGATGCCGGACCCCCACCATCTCCAAAGACACTTGCCGTGCGAAGGGGAGCCCCATTGAGATAACCTGACAGGCAAAATTAAGATGGCCCACCAACGACTGCAGGTCCTTCAGCGTGACCTTGGAGGAAGACCCCACAGCCGCAACCAAACCTCGGAGCCGTTCAACCTTTTCTGCTGGTAAGTGCGCTAACATCGCCACCGAGTCTATCTCTACTCTCAAAAAAGAGAGGCACGTCACCGGGCCCACCGTCTTTTCCTCTGCTAATGGGATGCTGAAGTCACTGGCCATCCTTTGAAAGGATTTCAACAAGGTGGCACAAGTCTGCTGGCATCCAGTTTGTTCAATGTAAACCGCCTTGATATCGTGAAAGGCTGCATATAAGAAATGGTAAATAAATAAATAAAAAAACCTGTCTTGGACTCACAAACAAAAAATCATCCAAGTAATTAACAATGGAGAAACACCCTGTCCGCTGTCCCAAAATCCAATGCAAAAAAGAACTAAAGGCCTCAAAATAAGCACACGAAATAGCACAACCCATTGCCAAACATTTATCAAAATAAAACTGAGAATCAAACTGAAAAGCCAACAACGGGAATGCCGATGGGTGAACCAGCAATAGCCGGAAAGCAGATTCAGTATCCACCTTCGCCATCAGCATGCCCTCGCCACACTGATGCACCAGCTCAACTGCAGAATGGAATGACGCATAACGTACCATGCACAATTCGTGGGGGATATGGTCATTAACTGACTTTCCCGACGGGAATGACAAATTATGTATTAATCTAAAATGCTCCGGCTCCTTCTTAGGAACCACTCCCAAAGATGAAATAATGAAAGGCGAAAATGGCGGTTCACCAAAAGGACCAGCTATTCTGCCCAAAGCACACTCCACTGCGATCTTCCTATGGACCACATCGCCCAACATCCGTGGAATTCTTGGCCACCACATCAATCACCTCACCACAAAAAGGTATCTGAAAACCCTGCAAGAAACCCAACAATAACACCCTCCAGGCCTTACCCTGCTGAGTCCCCCCAAAACGAATCAACCATGGACGCAGCGCCTCAACCTTGATAGGCGTAGGCACCAATGCCGAACTCCATTCCTCACTTACCCACAGCCGGAGCACCTGCCACCCCTTTCCGACTACACTTCGTGGCTGGATGTCCACCCCCACAAAGCGAACAGGCATGTCGGAACTTACAGTCCGGGAAGGGACAGGAGGATTTGTTGAAATGCCAACACAGGTCCCCCTCTGCTGGCCCTCCTTTCAACAGCGCGGGAATACCTCCTGGCACACGAAAGGACCGAGGGCCCGCCATTGCTACTTCTTGAGCCGCCCTAGACGTACCACCCACCCCATCCCCAGTCCCGTTCTTGGCGGACATTTGGGTAAGCCACAAGTTAATGTCCTTCATCCCCCATGATAACTGCGTATTTTCCTCCATCATATCACAGAACTCCTCATCATAGTTTAGCCACGTCCAACCCTTGTGAGCCTGAGACGCAACCAATATAGCATCAGCGTATGCCAACAAAGCACCATATTGGCCAGGGTCATAATGCCCCTACACACTTGCTATTCTTAAAAAGGCCTGCATCCAGTTCAGGGTTTTGCGGGAGACCTTCCGCACCCTGCCCGCCTTCTCATCCCATTTATGCTTCTTTCTGCTCTCACCAGACCGCTTCCTCCCATCTAACAGGCAAAATATAGCAATATACCTACGCCTCCTGATCCGTCGCCTCATCTTCGGCGGAACACCTTACCACAGCTCAGTGCAGTGAACTACAGAGGGGGCCACACGATCACCCTTATCGAAGGTTGCCAATGCCGATCCTACCGAGGAACTCCTCGAAGATGTCGACGAGGACGATGAAGATGAATCATGATGACAACTACGCCCGTGCCTATGCTT
Organism: Ichthyophis bannanicus; assembly: GCA_033557465.1. Classification (NCBI taxonomy): domain Eukaryota; kingdom Metazoa; phylum Chordata; class Amphibia; order Gymnophiona; family Ichthyophiidae; genus Ichthyophis; species Ichthyophis bannanicus. The sequence goes on from CM066034.1 coordinate 756,779,467, forward strand.
CGACTTAGCCTTGCGGCCAACTACAATCACAGCCCCGGCCAAAGGAGCCACCCCACCTAGGCTACCACTTTCCCCTGCATACTCACCATCTGCCAAATTGCCAGCAGCTCGCTCACATGTGGCCTGCGCTTCCAAAACAGGACTGGACTGCCTCGGTATCAGTAACATCGAGGCCGCTGCACCTGCCCGATCAAGGCCGCATATACTGGCCCTCGCACTTTCACTCGCCAGCGCCTGCATAGGGAGAGAAGTACAAACACCAGCAGCAGCAGCCCCAGACCTGCTAGCCCCCCTCCCCCCCCACCTCCCCAACTCCATTGCTGAAGAGCCCAAAGCCCCGGCCGCCCACATGCCCCCCCCATCACAGGTGATGGCTCAACACCACTAAACCCTTCTCCAGACCAGTCTCCCCAACCATAACCCCATGGTCCCGCTCCACCTTGCTGACCCCACCCAGAAGACAATTGCCCCGGGACCCCAGAGGATGATGGATGCATAAAATGCCCCCAGGAAGCCACGCAATATAGCTGCCCGGAAAATATGTAGGGAATGGGACTCCAGTGGCATCGAACCCCACTGTATCAGTACCTGGGCCTGCTGGAGTTTCACATGAACCCCCACTCCCCACCCCTTTCGTATCCCGACATTCCAACGCCCAACGCCTGCCCCACAGCATCTGAAGCATCAGGCACGGCCACAGCTGCCTCAATCTCCTCCCTATGCCCATGGCCTACCTGCTCCATTCGCGGGGACTCCACCAAGGAACCCCTAGCCACCCCCCTAGTCCTTAAGCTTCGCCCAGGCCCAGTGCACGACCTCCTCCTCCCTCCCCCATGGGAACAAACCACAGGCGCCGCTGCTCGGGAGCAACCAGGCGACCCGACACCCTGTAACCTACCTGCTTTCCCCCCAGACTGAGACCCTGCACCCCCCCCCACTGCCCCTGCACCCCCTGCCCCTTCTGAGATTGCACCATGGCCACACAAGCCCACGCACACCCTGACTACCCACAAGTAGATAAAATCCGCCTGCTTAGGACGTCTGCAACACTAAAATTGAAAGGACTCACAAAGACCACCACAGACCCCACCAGAAGACCGCATATGACCCCCCCCCCAATATGGCTAGCCCTAGCCCATTAATTAACCTTGTCACTAAATTACCTTAAGCCCTTGCACCTACCCTAAGCTAAATCTCCAGCAACCTAACCTCTTCTTTTTGTCCTTTTTTGTTTAGAACTTCAACAAGCCCTCCCCCACAGTCAACCCTCCTGCACAATTAATCCACCCCCCACAGCCAAAACTATGAACCCGCAGCACACCAGCACCCCCCCCCCACCACAACCACACTCCCCTCCCCTACGGAGTTGCCAGAAGACCTCCCCCCGCTGGATGCAGCCCTCAGCCACCACGCACCTCTTTCCTGCACCAATTACGCTGGGTTTATTGCCGCTAGCTCGGCCCCGCCACCGCAGGATTCGCCATTACCAGGCCAAGCACCTGCCATGGCTAACCCCCAAACCGCTGCTGCTCCAACGATCACCCGACGCCTCCGAATTCACCCCACAAGGCCCCCTGCACTGCTCACTTGCCACCGCTGCCGAAAGCCTGAAGGGAAGCCACTCACCGTGGTCTCCCTCAGGCTCTGCTCGCTCTGCCCACCACCAGAGCCAATGAAATCACCTCACGCGCCTGACGTGGGGCAATTTTTAAAAAACGCCTGTGCGTCCTCACGCCCTACCCCCCCCCCCCCCATGCAACGAGCACGAGGCCGAGGACCAGGCCCCGGGAACTTTGCAGCCTTGGGACCTGGTCCTGCGGCCTCGATCAAGTATGCAACAATCTGCATATGTTTTGATACACAAAACTCTCTGGATTCCTGTGAAAATATTGAGAGCTGGATTATTCACGTTGAAACTGCTAGGTACATATGACCTAGATTGGCCACTGTTGGAAACAGAATACTGGGCTTGATGGACCTTGGTCTGTCCCAGTATGGCATATCTTATGTTCTTATGAATATATTTTAGAGTTGTAAGGGTGCCTGAGGACATTTTCTCACCTGTTTGCTAATGTCCTAACATTCTGGCCTTTTGGCAAGAGATTAGGAAGATTCTGCAGAAACTACAGTATTTGAGGTTCCTATACCAATGACATATAAAACTGTTATATTATTAAGATCTATAGTAGTCAGAGAATATCTGACCTTTGAACAATGTACATTATTTGATTTCTTATTGAAAGTGGCAGCTCATTTAATTCTTCCAAATTGGAAAGACAATTCTAAATTGAACATTCAGTGTTTCATGGAAGTCTGCTATTATGTATAGTAAATATAAAATTTTTATGACGGAAAAGCATAATAGGATTTGTCAATAGTTCAAATCTCAAAATTCTTTTATCAATATATGAAAGGCTTTGAGAGGAAATCTGATGGACCTGCATAAGTTGTGGGTTTACTGTGTTACATTGGCTACAGAGAGTTAATAATTATGGTTGTTTTGCTGTCCTGTTTTATGGATTAGCAAACTATTAATAAACAGATTAAACTAAAAAAGGAATATACTCTTTATACTCATGCATAAGTAGATACATTTATGTGTAAAAATTTTCCATAAAACACATGTTTGACATGCCCAGGTCTTGCTAAATTTAAGCCATCAGCACAGGTTAGGATGATGCTCATCATGTGGAGGGATGTGAATAGTGCCATAACTGTGAGTATGGTCGTCATTTCAGCAATACTCATACTGACTGTATCATCCATGTGGTTTGCATCAGATGCATGCAGTGATAACTATAAGTGGGCAGGTCTGGCCGTAGAGTTGGTTCAAGGTTTTGACACCCTAGACAAACCTTAAGGCTTATGTTCCCCATGCAGCGGGATCGATTGTATTCCAGTCAGTTTTTGGTTTACTGCTGATAAGCTAAGTGTTTATATTCAGCTCTGACTTTAAACATTTGATTTATCATCGGATAACATATGAGCTGTTTAAGGACTGTTTTCCTATTGGACACTATAAGAAGCTGTTCAAGAAGTTTGTGATCTCAACAATAGACTGACTGGAGAATGTACTAGAGTCCAGTTTTCTGGCTATCATTGGTTGATCATTTATTTATTTCTTCAGCTCTAATGAGAATTTGATGAGTAATTGATAGCTGAGGAAATGTGTTACAGATTAAGCTTCACAAATATATCGTTGATTTTGTATGTATTCCTTCAGCTCATGTGAGAATTTTGTGAGAGATAAATAGCTGAGGAAATGTGTTATAGGTTAAGCTTTATAAATATATCGTTATAAGAAACGGGCCATTGATGTGATGAGAGGCACAGTTAATGGGTTAACACCCTTGCTGTAGTGCTATAAGATTCTACTGAGGCCTGTATTCTATATAGTGATATATTTTGCACAGTGATATATGTGAATGGTTCTTGGTTGGTGGGTTTAAAATATTAAACGGATTTCAAGTGATCTTTACTAAGTTATACCGTTTAACAAACATTAGGCTACTCCCTCGGTTATGTTCCCCCCTGGCTGTCAAAATCTATTGTCTAGCTTTAAATGCCTTGTTCTTTGCTGCCCCCTAGAAGCTGCCACCCTCGGCAACTGCCTAGTTTGCCTAGTGATTTGGCTGGCCACCTGTAGGTGGGTCTAGGGCTCCTGGATGGCTGCTGCTGCATAATCTCTGTGTAAAGCTCAGGCTGGTAAATTAAGGTGGAACTGTAAGCATACTATAGAAGCCATTAATTAACAAATATTATGCTAAATCTTCACACATAAAAAATGAATCAGCTATATGGAAAGCAAAAGCTGATTTTTATATTCTATTTGGACTTTCTGATGATGAGGATTCACATACTGATGGCTTTGATTAAATACATTTTATAATAATTGTATTTATTTTTAGTGTATATAAATTTATACAAGTAGATTTACAGGGTGGCTCAAAAAAAGTGAGAACATCTCGTATCATATAAGTTATTTAAAAATTCAAAAAGACATGTAACAATTGACAAATTAAAAAATATGGCGACCAGAAATTGTCGAAATAAAGATGTTATATAGCTAAAAAGGGTAAATAAGTAAACTATTTAAGCTTTTAATTTATGAGATGTTCTCACTTTTTTTGGGCCACCCTGTATATTGTTTTCTGATGTATGGCACGTCACATGTTATGTTAGATGTCTTCACATAGTTTCAGCATGTATTCCTGATGAATTCCCAAATCAAAGGACAATTTATTTTATGGTCTATAAATGCCTATTTGAAATCTGTGGGTGTAAATAGTGCCTACCATATATACAGTATGAGACAGATTCCATAACATGCATGTCCAGCCCGCGGACACATCAAAATTGAAAACGGGCCCCATTTGAACCTAATTCCACATTCGTGGGTCTAGACATGTATGTGGGTCTGGAATTGGGGAGGTAGATGTGTCCGGCATGGGCAAAGCGCTATTCAGCCAAATACTATCAGACATAGGTAAACATTTTGGACATCCCCGCATCCACCATATTCTGAAAAGTTGCACGTTTCAGATCCTGCCCATCTCCGTGATGTACCCACAGACACCACGCCGCCTCGGTAAAACGTGCATGTCCTAAACTGCTCTTCACACTGACAGTAGGTTGCTGATGCAAACTAGACATAAATACCAATGAGAAATGACTGCTGCTGTAACCTAGACCGTATACCAGTCTTCTTCAGGCCCTGAAAAGTGCTAGGTAATCCCAGTGCACCCTAATATGCTATAAGAGAATGTAGATATGAACATGTATGTCAGGACATACCTTGTATCAAATTATACTTGGCATTATGAAAAGGCCCCAGTGATCCATGCCTCGGTCATTTCTACAAACACACTTTAAACTGCTAAGGATGAACCCATCCAAGTACACAAACCTGAAACTAACATTGTAGAACCCCAAAAGATGTATAATATTGCTGAGCAACAAATGTATGCCCTTTTCATGCCTATGGCCTATAAGTGCACTCATTCTACTGCTCCACACTACCTTTCCTCTCTTATCTCTTTCTTCACCTCTCCTCTGGAACTCTGCTCTTCTGGCAGCTCACTTCTCTCTGTGCCCTTCTCTTCTACTGCCAACTCCAAACGTCACTCCTTTCACCTTGCTGCTCCCTATACCTGGAACAAACTACCTAAGTCTATAGGCTCTTCTCAAATCCAAGCTGAACGCTCACCTCTTTGTTGCTGCTTTTGGATCTGATCTGCCAAATCTCCCTTTTGTTTTCTCACCATTCCCCCTAGATGTATCCTGTCAACAGCTGCTGCGTTGTCTGTCTTGACTAGATTGTAAGCTTTGCTGAGAAGGGACCATCTTTTACATGTGTCTGTCTACACTGCATATGCCTTATAGCACTATGCTGAAATCAGGGAAGTCATCAAAAGTGACAACACAGAAATAATGAGTGATTTCAATTACCCCAGTATTGACTGGGTCAGTGTCAAAGCAGGATATGCTAGGGAGATAAAGTTTCTAGATGAAATACATAACTGCTTCTTGGAGCAGCTGGTTCATGAACTGACAAAAGGGAAGCTTTTTTGGGCCTAGTTCTTAGTGGCATGCAGGATCTGGTGTAAGAGAAAAGGGTTTGGGGGCCACTTGGGGGCCAATTTATTATTTGATTAATAAACGAAAGAAGGATGGTAAGGAAATCCACAGTACTATTATTTAATTTTCAAAAGGGAGACTGATAAAATGAGGAAAAAGACTAAAAGGAGTAGCTGCAAAGCATAAAGATTTACATAAAGCAAGGGCATTGTTTAAAAATACTAACTTGGAAGCCCAGAACAGATGTATTCCATGCTTTAAGAAAGATGGACGGAAGGCCAAAAAACTGCCAGCATGGTTTAAAGGTGATGTCAGAGAGGCTGTTGTTAACAAAGAAGCATCTTTCAGGAAATGGAAAAAGGAGCCAAATGATGAAAACAGGAACCAATGTAAGCATTGGCAAGTTAGATACAAGGCATTGTTAAGGCAGGCAAAGTGAAAATTTGAAAAAAAGCTAGCCATGGAAACAAAAATGCATAATAAAAACTTTTTCAATTATATTCATATCAAAAAACTGTGAGAGAGAGAGTTGGACCATCGGATGATAGAGGGGTAAAAGGGAGACTAAGCGAGGAGAAGGCCAAAGTGTAGAGACTGAATGAATTCTTTGCTTTGGTCTTTACTGAAGAAGATGTAGGGAATTTACCTATGCCTGAAATGGTATATAAAGGTGATATGTCGGAAAAATTGAAAGAAATATCGATAAACCGGAAAGATGTGTTGCAACTATATGATAAATTGAAGAGTAGCAAATCACCTGGACGGATGGTATTTATCTGAGGGTATTAAAATAACTGACATATGAGATTGCAGACCTTCTATTAGTAATCTGTGAACTACCATTAACATTATCTGTAGTACCTGAAGAGTGGAGAATGGCCAATGTAACGCTAATATTTAAAAGGTTTCCAGGGGTGATCCAGGAAACTACAGACTGCTGAGTCTGACATCAGCACCAGGAAAAATGATAGAAACCATTATAAAGAATAAAATTACTTATCATGTATATAGTCGTGGTTTAATGGGAGAAAGCCAAGGAAAGTCTTGTCTTATTAATCTGTTATATTTTGTGAAGGTATGAATAAACAGGTAGACAAAGGTGAGCCAGTTGATATAGTGTATTTGTTTTTTCAGAAATTCTTTGACAAGGTCCCTCATGAGAGACTCTTTGTGAAATTAAAAAGTCATGGGATTGGAGGCAGTGTAGTATTGTGGATCAGGAACTGGTTAAAAGATAGAAAGCAGGGAGTAGGGCTAAATGGCCTATTTTCCCAATGGAGAAAATTAAATAGTGGAGTACCCCAGGGATCTGTGCTGGGCCCACTGCTTTTTAACATATTCATAAATGACCCAGAAATGGGAATAACGAGTGAGGTGATCAAATTTGCAGATGACACAGAATTATTCAAAGTTGTTAAAACCCAAGAGGATTATGAAAAGTTGCAAGAGAACCTTGATAAAATGGAAGATTGGGCATCTAAATGGCAGATTAAATTTAATGTAGACAAGTGCAAAGTTATGCACCAAGGAAAGAACAACCCAAACTTTGGTTACACCATGCAAGGTACCACCTTAAAAACCACCACCCAGGAAAAAGATTTAGGCGTTAACATGGATAATACACTGAAATACTCCTCCCAGTGTTCAGCAGCGGCCAAGAAAGCAAATAGAATGCTAGGAATCATAAGGAAAGGAATGGAGAATAAAACCAAGGATGATTCCATGGTTCGACTAGTGTTCAATTCTGGTCACTTTATCTTAAAAAAGGATATAGCAGAATTAGAAAACGTACAGAGAAGAGCAAAAATAGCAAAGGGGATGGAAGGATACTCCTATGAGGAAAGGCTTAAAAGGTTAGGGCTCTTCAACCTGGAAAAGAGAGTGCTGAGGAGATATTTGATGGAGGTCTATAAATACGGAGTGGAACGAGTTAATGTAGATCGATTGTTTACACCATCAAAAAGTCGAAAGACTAGAGGACACGCAATGAAGTTACAATGTAACCCATTTAAGACTAATAAGAGAAAATATTTTTTAACTCAACGTGTAATCAAATTCTGGAATTCATTAACAGAGGATGTAGTAAAAGCTGTTAGTGTAGCTTGGTTTGAAAATGGTTTGCACAAGTTCTTGGAGGAAAGCTACATAAATCAGCCCAGATGTGTCCCATAGTGGATCGGGCTCTTTATGTATAACATTTAAAGGTGTGCAGGCAAAACCAATTTGTTTTATTTCCTGTTGTGCTTGCTTTTTTGTGTTCTGAATCTGTTGATTACTATTACTAAACTACTACTTATCATTTACATAGTGCTACTAAGCATATGCAGCGCTGTGCAAATAAACATAAAAGACAGTCACTGCTTCACAAACCTTACAATGTGCTACAAGGCAAGCATCTTGCAGATGAGCAATCATGTCTCCCTGATGCCATCTGTAGCAAGCATTTCTGTATTGTTTGTAATTTTCCTTCCTGCTAAAACAGACACACAGAACAGGGGACTAGGGAATCTTTTCTTTCTCACGATCAGAGAGGCTGGTCTCAACTTTGGACAACCAGATGTTTAGGCAATCAGGAAACAAGAAAGATCATCAGCAGAGTGCAGTCTGGCTAGAACCAGCCCCCATGGAGACACGATGGCTAATTTGCAAGAGACCTGCCTTCTAACCCAAAGGTCACTGGTTTAGACCAGAGACCAGCCCAGCCTGTTATGAAACTGGGGAGAAAACCCCAAATTTTGGATGTTGTGTGCCATGTTTCGGATTAAAATGATAAAAAATGAAATAGAAAGTGTCACTGATGTTTCTCTTTTCATTTTTAATGAATATGGATCCCTAATAACATTATATAGCTACCCATTGAAAATTTAAATCATCCTGGTAGTCTTGAAAAGGGAATTATGTATGAGACATAGGACATAGGTCTATGTTTTGTGCATGCTTAATACATGACAGTAAGTTGTTTGCTACCGTTTTCAAAGCCACCAACCCAGCTAAATGACAATGCACCTTGGTGCAATAGTTTTATCAGTAAATTGATCTTTTACTTGACTAAAAATCCATACAAGCTTCCAAGTGCATGTACTTTTACCCAGGATAAAAAGGCATTCTCATGGGGATGTTAAGGTTACAGAAATACAAAACTATTTTCAGTTTAGGTGCATTATTGTGTCCCTCAACCAGGGCTGGCTCAAGGGTTTCTGATGCCCTAGGCAGAAACCCTGGCCCTGTCGCTCCCCCCACTGATGCCGCCCTCTCCAGCTGCCGCCCCCCCTCCTCAGCTGCCGCCCCCTCCAGCTGCCACTGATTCCGTCTCAGGAGGGGAAGGCAGGCAGCGGCAGTATTTCCAAAAGCGGCGGGAAATACTGCCGCTGCTCCCCCCCCCCCCCGCAAACAGAATCGATGGCAGCTGGGCGGGGCGACACAGCCACCCATGTGTGTTGCTGCTGCCACCACCACTCATGTATGCCACTGCTGCTGTCTACCCGGGCCAGTCACCCTAGGTGGCTACCCAATGGACAGACTGGCCCTGCCCTCAACCCACCCACTCACAAAAATAAGAGGTGCAAAGTACGTGAGAACTTCTAACATGCATATATGCTAATTTTCAAAGCAAAACCACCTGTCAGTGCAAACTTCTCAAGATCTTTAAAAGAGCTCTGGGCCTACTTCCACCCAATGCTACCAGATGTCCCAACTGCCTGTTTGCCCCATCCATCCACATACAAGGGTCTTTGCAGTAAGAACACATGGCGATTTCTTCTGAAGGCCCTCATACAATTTGAAGAATTTTGGTCATACGGTCTTTAAAATTGATCCACGTTTATTAAAAAAAATTGCAGAACCTAGAAACAGATATCACAGCAAAATGAATAAAAAAAAGAGTTACCAGAGCCACAGCAAATTATGTCTTCTTTATCTTTCCAGTGTTCTTATAGTCAAATAATTCTATATGTAGTATAAAAATACTAGGGCTCATAAAATCACTACTTGTAGTTTTGGCAAACTTTTAACTTTTGTTATACACTAATGAGGTTTTAATGCTTTCTCTTTATCCGAGAGAAACAGGCTCAGAACCCATTTAAAAATGTATAATTAGGTAATTGAAGACAGTTACCTAATCTATAATCTAGCTCAGTCGGGCAACCGGCATGACGGCCTCGGGTTGCTACTCTCCCCCCCCCCCCGGACATATTGACTGTACTCTGCCGGATTTCAACCAAACATCATTTATTTAATTGACAACATTGGAAATAACAGTAAAAAACTATTGGCCACAGTTTAATCCACATAATCATAAAACATTGATTATAATTTCATAGCACACATTATAACAACTATACATTGCCATTTCTTTGTAGAGCTAGCCTATTCTAGTTCGCCCTTCCTCCCCTATTTAGAGGCACAGCCCATCCTATCCAGTCAATGATGCCCGGCAGGGATGTTTGGAAAAAATTGCCGTCAAAGCCTTTTCCCCACTGCCCGCAGTCCTGGTTACCATACATTAGGTAAGGGGCACCTGCCGTTAAAACAGGCCCTTTAATGCTCCCTTCCTATTCGCAGCCATGTCCTGATCTGCCTCTGCCCACAGCCCATCAAAAGGTAGTGAGCAGGGCTCCGTTACTCATTTCTATGTTCGTCCCTCCCTGCCCCCTCGTGCCGTGAAAGCGTAGGGAGGCCCTCTACACACTGTTGCTGCTTCAACTCTGCGTGCCATCGGGGGACAAGGCGGCTCCTATATGACCACGCCCCCCTTTTCCTTGTCTGGGCTGTGCGCTCTCTCCTGAAAGGGGTCCTAGCTCCCCTGCCAAACCCCCACGGCAGCGACCCCTTGCTTGTCGGCTAAAATTACCTAGCAAGTTGCTATCTTTTATTGTAACAAATTGTCTTTACTTTATTTAAACTTGCCCAAGTTTTACAGTGTATTGTCATTTCTTCTCCGTTTGTAAGATAATGAGCAACATTTCAGTATATTTTTGTTTTAAATCTTGCTTTGTGCTTGCAAAAATGAAGAACGTTGTAATGTTTTGACAATTTGTGTAGATTTTTACTATTTTTTTTCCAAGATGAAAACTGCACATTTTATTGAGCACGGTCTGTTTGTAACTAGGGCCCATGAATAACATGGGACCACTTAGTTACAAATAGCCCATGCTGTTAGCTCAGCTTAGTGCCCCTTAATGTAGGTGGTTTGGACAAATCCATAAACCATTCTTACGGCAGACTTGGGGGATAGCTACTGCTTATTTCTGAGGCTAAGTGGCATAGAATTGTGCTCCTTTTTGGGATCTTCTCAGGTGCTTGTGACCAGAACTGATCACTGTTGGAAACAGAATACTAGACTTAATGGGTTTTTGGTCTGACCTATTATGGAAATTTGTATGTTCTTATATTCTTATGAAGCATCAATTGAACAGCTCTTCTGCCTTTACAGGTCTCTGTGGTCAATCAGTTGGACATGCAGGTCATTGTTTCTAATGTCCCTCCTACTGTTGTGGAAGAAAATATAGATGATCTTATAAGGTAAAAGAAAACTGTTTTACTACTTATATATCTGCATATGTTCTTGATTGAAATGTATTGTGTGCAAAATGAGTATAATTCTGAATGTTAGTTTTACAAATAACTGTCAGAAAAATGGTATGAGCAAAATGGGCTGGCCCACTCACAACTAGATTCCACTATCTCCTCCAGCCTGAACATTTCTTCTACATCCTTCTTGACCGTTTGTTGTTTGGCTTGTGGTAGCCGATAGGCTTTTGTCATACAACCATTCCAGGATGGGTCACTATCTGGGGGGCTCGCAATCGTCTGCCCAGGAAGTGGCGAGAATACATCATGAAACTGAACAACCAACTGTTGCACCTGAGCTCACTGCTCATGGGTTAAGTCCTTCCTATTGGTATGGAGTACTCCTCATGCAGTACCAGGTCCTAGGTCTTCTTCATCCCCTTCCTCCATGTCAGCACCTAACCCCTCGCAATCCACCCAGGGTTTTAGCATATTCACATGGAACATTTTGGATTGACCCTTCCCCTGGAATACTTTGTAATCGACCTCAGGGGCGGCTCAAGGAAATCTGCTGCCTGAGGCGAGGGATGAGATGGTGCCCACCCCCCTGTAGTTGGGGGGGGGGCTTTCTCAAAACTCAAGTCAGGTACTGAACCAAACCAAAAAGCCAATTAGATTATATGAAGGAAATGCAAGAGTTTGCACACCAAGGAACTAAAAGAAAGAGTGAGAACCATAGCACAGTTCACAAAATTAAATTATAACTCATTTTTATTTTGTTGTTAAAAACTGTGTTATGGTTCTTGCTTTTTCTTTTTGAACATATATTTTGCATCCACAGAACCCCCTTCCTCAACAGCGGGTGCAGAGCAGAATCACGACATTCACCCACAGAACTCAATACCTTAAAAAAACAAACAAAAAACCTTATACAACAGCAGGCATATTATGAACTAATGCAAAACCCTACAACAAAGTCGCTGAGTATCTATAGAGCAAATCTACCATACTATACTATACCATACCATATCATGCCTGCACCAACTTCCAAAACTCACATAAGGAGGCCATCCAAAAAAAAGCATCACTGCAAATAAGTACTAATACACTGTAAGATATCCAGAGATTCTATGTAAAACTGTATTTTAGTTCTAAACATGTTCAATGTATATAGTTCTCAACTATCAACCTGTTTCTGATAGTTTGAACCCATTATTGTTATATAGAAATTGATTTTATTGTTAACACCGTTATATGTAAAAACAGCATGATGCTTATTACTGTTCCTTGTAAAACAGCCTTGCTTGTTAATTGTTGTTCATTGTAAACCGCAACTGATCTATGGAAGTGGCGGTATATAAAACCTGCTAATTAAAATTAAATTAATTAAAATACTACAGTGGGCCCTGGAACATCCAAGCACCTATTTGGGCAGCTGAACAATTCAGATTACTACAGTATAGATCCCTACGTACAAATTCCATGTTAACAGAACACCTGGTCTTGGTCATACTTTCAAAATACAAACCCTCACCAACTACTGAATAAGTGACCGTAAACTAAAACTAAACATATGTAGATAACAATTAAACTTCAACCTCAAGAAGCCAGATTCTACATACAATGCAATACCAGAGAAATAGAAAGAGATGCATTTCCATGTAATTTATAAAATATAAAGATAGCACCAAGTCTGGTCATTAAATTGAAAATAAAATTCTCTTCTAATTTTGTTGTCTGACCATTTTATTCTCTGATCATGTAGGTCCCAATCTGAAGTTTCTGCTTTTCTCTTTCTCCCAGTGCACCCTGCTGTCTACTTTCTCCCAGAGACGGCACGAGGGTGATGCAGGGCCATGTGCAGAGACTCACTGCGGCATCATTTACATAAATTCAGTATACTTTATTTTAAAATGTATATGCCACCCATCTAAATCTTAGGTGGCTTCTGAAAATACACATGCAATTTAATAAAACAATGTTACAATAAAACAAACATAATAATAAAACATGAAATTTGATTAATGAAAATTCACTTACACAGCCCCACCCCCCAGTCAAAGTATCTATACATCAGATTTATTTTGATATGACCAGATTGTTGATGAGGAGGGAAGATATAAAATGAGAAACTAATCCTGGTAGCCATGAATTCAAACGCTGGATTGGATTGTGTTAGAGCTGGAAAAGTCCGGAACTCAGCAGCGGTAAAGCTATGAGGTTACTAAACAAAATTAAACTGAGACGTCCCCTGAAAAATTGAAATTTCCTTGAATCTGAACTGACAAAATATTTTAAATTTCAGTCTGGCAACATAAAGAATGCAAAACTGCAAATCTCAAAAACACGACCTTCCCCCAACCAACACCCTACAGTTGACCTCATCAAGAACCCAGAGTACAGGACCCATAGAGCAAATCTACTATTCCATAATAGCACTAACTTCCAAAACTTACCCAACATGGAGTGTACCCAGAAAAGGGCAACACCATAAATATTGCAGCGGGCCCTAGAACATCCATACACCTGCATGAAAAGCTGAACAAGCCAAATTACTACAGTGCAGTATAGATCCCTATGTACAAACTCCATTTTAACAGAACACCTGGCCTCAGTCACACACTCAGAACACATACCCTCACCAAGTACAGAATAAATGACCATAACCTAAAATAAAAAGATGTAAACAAAAATTAAACTGAAACCCCAAGAAGCCAGACTCCGCATGCAGTGCAACATCAAATAGAGATGCAGTTCCCCATACTGTGTAAAATATAAAGACAGTGCAAAGTCCAATCACTAAAATGAAAATAAAATTATTTTTTCTACCTTTGTTGTCTGACAGTTTTATTCTCTGGTCATGCCGGTCCTGATCTGAGCTTCTGCTTTCCTGTCTTCTCTTGGCTCTCTTTCTATGATCTGTAGTCCATCTACTGTTTCTTATCTCTTCTTATGTTTTCTTCACTTCCTTCCATCAGTCTATTTCCAGTCCCAGTAACCCTTCCCAGTATTAGCCCCTTTCCAGTCCTCCCTCCCAGTAACTTCCAATGTCAACTTGCATTCCCATGATTGCCACTGGTGTTCATTCCCTTCCAGTCCCCCTCCTTCCCCACTGTTCAGCACCTTCTAGTCCAAACACCATGGCAGCCCCTCTCAGCATCAACTTCCTTCCAGTCCCATTCTCCCATCCCCCCGCATCAGACCATTTGTAGCCCTAGCCCCCCAGTTTTCTTCCAGGGACAGCAGCTCTATCCTCCCTCCATCAGCCCATTCCAGTCCTAGCCCTACCCCATCAACCCATTTCCAGTCAAAGCCCCTCAGTCTTCTTCCAGAACCAGCAGCTCTCTCCTCCCTCCCCCCTCATCAGCCCATTCCAGTCCTAGCCCCCCTATCAGCCTATTTCCAGTTGAAGGCCCCCCAATCAGCTCACTTCCAGTGCTAGCCCCCCTCAATGTGATTACCAGTGCTAGTCTTCCTTAATCAGCCCATTACCAATCCTACACCCCATCAGCCCATTACCAGTCCTATCCTCCACTAATCAGCCTATTTCCAAATGCTAGCCCTCCATAAGTCCATTACCAGTCCTAACCCCCCCATCAGCCCATTACCAGTCCTAGACCCCCCACCCTGATCGGCCCATTTTCAGTGCTAGTCTCCCCTCAGCCCATTACCAGTGCTAGTCGCTCCACCATCAGCCCATTACCAGTGCTAGTCCCCCCTCAACCACATTACCAGTGCAAGCCTCCTCTAATCAGCTCATTACCGGTCCTACCCCCCCATCAGCACATTACCAGTCCTAGTCTCCACTAATCAGCCCATTTCCAATGGTAGCCCCTTTCAGTCCATTACCAGTCCTAACCCCCTCCCATCAGCCCATTAGTAGTCACCCCCCATCCCGCATCCTTCTCATAGGATCACATGCGTGTGGTGACCAGTGATGTTTTAAGGCCCGCTGTCTCTTCCAGTCCCTTTCAATTGTTTCCCAGGATAAAAGGGTAGGGGAGGTACTCCACCACTGCCACTCTGAGTCACTTGGACTTTCCATCCCACTTAATTGAGACCTCAAAGGTTTTTACCTCCCACATATCCACATGAACACAGCAGACCTGCACTTCCCCCTTAGGATACCTTCTCCCCTGCTAGAGAGCAACCACCAAGGAAACCATCCGACCTTAAGGGATTGATCAGTCCCAGTGTCAACCAAAGTCTCCATGTCTGTCCCCGCAATCCAGATTCCCTTCCTTAAAGGACTGACAGGCTCCCAACCCCACCCCATCCTGAAGAATGAAACAGCCCTCTTGGGGCAGTTCCACTTAAAGTGACCCTTCTCACCACATGAAAAGCATCTGAGGATCCCCTGGGTTTTGGGAATGGGTTCTTTTCCCCATGTTTCCCACTTCTTTGGGGTTCCCACTTGGGGACTTCAAGGCCCTTTCATGTTCCTGACCCATTTTGACTTTTCCCTTAGTCCCTCCTGGGTTGGGGTCTTCTGTTCCCCTTAACTGGACTTCCCACACCCTCCTTTGGCATCTAGGTACCTCGCAGCCCATAATGTGGTCTCCTCAACAGAGCTGGGCTCCTGGCAACTAACCCACATCTGTACTTGGACTGGTAGGATACTGATGTATTGTTCAAGCACTACCCACTGTACTCTATCCGGGATGCTATTTAATTCTGGCTCCAGCCACTTAGTGGCCAGGTCCACTAGCTATTGGGCCACTGCTCATGAGATAACCCTAGCCTGTACTTAATGGCTGCCTTCACAGCTGTATAGTCCAAAGCATGTGCATTGTCGAGCACCCTGTATGCGGCTTGAGCCTTTTCCATCAGATAGGGCACTAGGCAAACTGCCCATTGTTCCTGTGGCCACCCAGAAACCTCTGCCAGTCTCTCAAATGTCATCAAATAAGCCTTGGGATCATCTCTGGGCCCTAATTTGATGAGGGCTAGCCCTCTAGTCCCTTCATCTTGTGTCTCTGTCCCAGTAGCTCCTATCTATGTGGATCACAAGTTCCCATCTGATGATAATCCCAAGGTAATCTTCTGGAGTTCCTGGGTCTGTGCCTCCAGTAGCTGATACAAAGGCTGCTGAAACTGTTCTTGATGTTCCAGAGCTTTGGCAAACCTCCAATCACTGGCTTCTTGCTGGACCATCATCTGCTCCATCATCCACTTCAGCCAGTCAGAAGCCTCTTTGGTCTTGGGAACAAATGAAAACACAAATCCAAGAACAGAAGATTCCAGTTTCCCAAGCCTAGAGGAGCTACCTAGACTGACTACTTTCTCTTCCCGTCTGGTGTCTAGATACCCTTTACCTCATGGACAGGCAAGTCTCCACTTTATCAGTTGGGCCCAAGAACATCAGAGCTCTGTGCAGCTAGTTGTTCCACTGGCAGTTTCAATATCCCAGTAGCCATTGCAGTCCAAAGAGCTTCACAACAGTCCTCAATCCAAACAAGTAAATACAATTCAAGTTCAAAAGGCTCAATACAGCTGTACCCCCCTCCTCAAGCTTTCCAACTGACTACTTTCTTCCTGCTCCCTGTGCCCAGCTACTCTTTACCTTGCACATAGGGGAGTCATCATTAAAGCAATTGAGTAGGCCGATGGGCCACAGTGCTTCCCAGGGCTGGTCTCCTTTCTGGTGATGTTTCAGGATCCCATTCCTGACAGCATATGTTGTTTGTTGCTGCCTCCAGTACAATAATCCCTTTTGGGTGTAATCCTCCTCCCGTTATTGCCCTTCCCCTCCCCTTCTATCCTTTTCAAGAGGAAGGTTTTCCCCTGCTATTTATCACTGGGGCACTTATATGTAAATAAGGGTGAGTATTACTCTACCTGCAATTCCCTACTCACCCAATGGGTGGCTCTAAGAAGCCCACCTAGTTTGTCTTCATTAGTAGCCCACTATTTGTCCAAATTCTGAACTTGACACAAGTGTTTACTTAGCTAGTTCCCCTGGCCAGCCCACCACCACCCTCATTGCTTCTTCACTAGCTACATCCATCCACATGCATCCTCTCTCAGTGGGCCAATTCACCTTTGTGAAAAGCATGCACAAACACGTCCATACACACTCCTCCTACCTACTAAAGAAGTGATCCCAGAAAGTAAAGTCTCCATCTCCTCCTCTTGGGGTGGGTCTACAAAGGAAGCTATGCTGTTGTCAATATCCATCTCTGAGATGTCATCAGTTGACACCTGCTCTATCCCTTGTTGGAGGTTGCCCACTTCAACCTCCATCTCTGAGGTGTCTTTCTCTATCTCTTGGGTAGGGTCCCCTAATACCTCTGGGGAGGGTCTGGGCTTAGGGATCCATTGTTGGGAACTCCGCCTAGAGTATGCCTGCTGAGAAGGTCCCTTTGCCTGGCTTTCCCTGCTCCGGGGCTTTCTCTGTCCACTCAGCCTTGTGATGGGACGTATACCCCGTCACACCAGGTCAACTCTATGGGGCATGTTTACCAAAGATTAATGCCTGTTAAGTAAAGTTAACATGCATTAACCTTTAGTAAATATGCCCAAATGGGTTTCAAAACAAATAGGGTCCCTCTACAACTTAATCCAAGCTATCCTTCAAAAAGACAGTAAAGTTTCAAATTTCAGCTTGTCTGACTCACCCTATTAAAGACCATAGCTTTTGTACTTTAGCCTGCCTAAATGTCAGCTTCTCAGCCACTGATTGTCACTTTTCTACACAGTAGAAACAGAGTTAAGTTACAGCTTTCAGCTAGTTTCACTCTTTATAGTACAGAATCAAGCTAAGTATTTCAACTTGTCCAAATGTCAGCTTTTCAAACTCGGTCTGTTACTTAATTAGCCAGTGAAGGTCTACAGCAGTAAGATATTATTATGTTCCTCAGACTTCTACCTTACAGCAGACAGAGTAGCACATCACAGTTAAGACCATGGAACTATCTTTTTGATAGATAGATAGATAGATAGATAGATCTGTGTGTGTGTGTGTGTGTGCATTTATATTACTCCTGCTGAAATTCTGCACAGAATAATTAAAAATGTTTCACCTTTTTGCAATTTTTTTCCTGTATTTTATTTTAAATTAAGTATGGTTTATGGTATATTTGATTTGCAATACCACCTTTTTCAAAGCATACAAAGTGGTTTACAATTCCAAAAATCAAAATAATAAAAAGTGGTGAAAAGAAATCCTAATGTTGACAGGCGAGAAGAAAAGATAATAGCAAAGAACCACACGGTCCAGCAGCACACAGGAATTATTTGCAAAATACATAGAACAACATTTATCCCATGGATGTGCCAGTAGGGCTCATCTTTCCTGCTTATTTAGGGTGTTCAAAGGCTTGTTTGAACAGATGCATTTTCAGATCTATTTTAATGCATACCTATGGATACTGGAGATGAAGCTGTGATGTTTATGTTTATGCAATTTTTTGACATACTGCTCAGGCTGAAGGGCATCAGAGCAGTTTACAATCACTATAGGGAGGTACTGGATATATTCCCATTTCCACCGAGGGCTCACAATCTACATCTGTACCTTTACCTTTATGTTTATATATCTTGCTATACCACCCACTGTCAAGGCGTCAAGGCGGTTTACAATATAAAACAAGTTAGTACAAGAAACAGGGAAAAGGAAACAGAAAGCCATTATAAGGACAGGAAAGAGAAGAGCAGATAAAGGAAGTAATAGAGTGCTAGACTAGAGGGGGCAAGGGCAGCAAGACAGGTATTAGGAAAGAGAGGGGGGGTCGGTCAAAGGCAAGGGAAAAGAGGTGGGTTTTTTAACATTGCCTTAAAGAGGGAAAGGAGAGCTCGAAGCGAAGGTCTGATGGGAGTGAATTTCATAGAACGGGGCCCAAGAAAAAGAAGGCAGAAGAATGGGTGGATTCCAGATGAGCAAGTGAAGGTGAGGGGAGAGAGAGGCGATTGGAATGAATCTGATGGAGGGGGCGGGAGGAGGTGTGAAGGTGAATGAGATCAGACAAGTATTGAGGGGTATGAATGTGGATGACATAATAAACCTGAATAAGAACCTTATATTGAATATGAAACTTAATGGGTAAAGTATAGGTGAAAAATCAGGAGGATAATATGATCCGAGCAAGAGGCATGAGTGAGAATCCGGGCAGCAGTGTTCTGAAGAAGTTGAAGGCAGTGGAGTTGATAAGCAGGGATGCCAGCCAGAGCACTATTACAGTAGTTTACATGTGTCATGATGAGAGAAAGGAGAAGAGTGGACGAAAAAGAAAAAGAGAGAAATGGGCGAACAGAATGGATCTAGCAAAGGGAATAAAAGTACCGTTGAATGACTGAAAAGAGGTGATCATGGAGGGAAAGAGAAGAGTCCAGAGTGACACATAGGTGAAGGATGGAGGAGACCAGTGAGCAGGAGTCTGCGCAAGGAAGGGTGCCATAGAAGGAGGAGAGCTAGAGAAGAAGAATCATATAGCAGCATTCTTGGCGGGGTTGAGGTGTAAAACGTTGGCTGACATCGAAGCAGAAACAGAGGAAAGACAGGTGTTCAGAAGCAACAGGTCAGGAGCAGAGGGGCTAGTATGATGAACAAGAAGGATATCATCAGCATAATATAGCAGAGATTCCATGTTGTTGAATAATGAGGGAAAAGGATGCCAGAAAATATTGAAAAGGAGAGGAGCAAGTACAAAACCTTGGGAAACACTGCAGGACAATGGAAAGGCAGAGGAGGAGGAAGACTCGGTAAAAGATAGGGAAGAGAGGGAAGTGTGTAACCAGTGACGAACAGAACCAGCAATGCCAAAGGAGCAGAGACGTGAGAGAAGAGTGTGATGGTCAACCACATCAAAGGTGGAAGAGAGATCAAGAGAGACAGCCAGTGAAATATTACCACGATCCTGAGAAGATAGGGTGACAGTTTCAGAACTGTGACCAGGATGAAAGCCAAATTGATGGGGGTGGGGGGCAAGGGTAGCCTCAAGGTAAGAGGAAAGCTGTGAAAAGACAAGTTTCTCCAGAGTTTTAGAGAGGAACGGCAAGGTAGAGATAGGACACCAGTGCTCAGGAATTGTAGTGTCCAAAGAAGGTTTCTTGAGAATTGGTCATATGAGCGCATGCTTCCAGGGAAGTGGGAAAGAACCAAAGTGAGGAAACAGAGCCAAGGAGGAAGTTGTGAGTCAGGTGGAAGTGATAGGATCCAACGGCAAGTGATCTTACAGGAAGAGGAGAGGACTTTAAAGAGCTCAGAGGAGGTGATGGGGAAGAAGGATGACCAGGAGAGGGAGAAGGTAGGGAAAGCAGGGAAGGGTGGAGATGCTGGGAGAGAGAAGGGCAGAGGGGAGGGGAAAGGGGCGTGGACAGTCAGGGAAGGAACAACGTAGGGAGAGAACTTTGTCAGTGAAATAGGTGGCTAGAACACTAGGATCAGGAGAGATGGAAGGGTGGGCAGAGGAGGAGAAGCGGAGTGTGGAGAGGGAGTACAGAATGGAATAGACTTGCTGGGAAGAATTAGTGGATGAGGAAATGAGATGGGAGTAATGAGAGAGCTTAGCAGAATGGATAAGGGAATGACACTGGCGAAAATAAGCAAGATAAACAGCAGAGGGGCATTTGTGCCAGTGATGTTCAGCTCGATGAAGATAGGAGCGATGAAGGTAGAAGCCAGAGTGATACCATGGGTGATAAGGGACTAATGAGCGAGAGTGAGTTGCTGGGTGGAGAGGGGCAAGGGTATCAAGGGTGGCAGTCAAGGTAGAATTTCAGGATGCAACCTGAAGGTTGAGGGAAAGGGAGGCAAAGTCAGGAGGGAAGAGCTGATCAGAGGGAGGGAGGGAACAGTTGAAGGGTGGTGGCAGAGATACGGCAGACAAGACGGGGGGAGGTTGAAGTGGCCTGGGAGGTCTGAGGGAAAGAGGAGAGGGCAGAATGGGGAAGAGAAGACAGGATACAAAAATGATCAGACCAAGGAACAGGAAAGGTTGAAAGACCAGCTGGGAAGAGAGTAGGGGATTGGGAGAGGATAATAATAAGATCAAAAGTGTGTATGGTGGAGTGAGTAGGACAGAGAACATGTTGATGGAGTGAAAGATCAGTGAGGAGGGACAGGAAGGAATTATCATGAGGGTGGGAGGGGGAGTCCACATGAACATTGAAATCACCAAGGATAAGAAGATGAAAATAAAGGAGTGAGGCCTCAGAGAGGGTCAAGAGAAGAGAGTCCCAGAGGGAATCTGAGAGAGAATGAAGGAATAGATGAGCAGAAAATAAAGGGGGGTTGCCATTGAGACAAAGCAGCAGGGCTTTGGGGTAATGAAGGGCAGTGGACGAGACTTTCATAAGGGACAAGGAGGAGTGATGAAGAACTGCCACCCTACCACCACTATGCCCTCCCTGAGATACAGAAAAGGCAGAGTAACTCAGTTGGAGGCAGCAGTTGAGGAGGGGCTCCTCTCCATCTTGGAGCCAGATCTCAGTGAGAAAAAGGGCATCAAGGGAGCGTAGAAGAAGGAGATTGTGAATAAGGAGGGACTTAGCATGCAGACCGACAGTTAAGAAGAGCAAGCATAAAGGGCAGCAAAGACCCTATGGAGATGTGAGCATGAAGGAGAAGGGCAACAGAAGACTTTAAGGAAATGTGGGCAAGAGGGGGAAGGCGGCAGAAGGAGCAGACACCATGGTTGGGCAATAAATAAGGTTGCTAGGGTTCCTAGTACAAGTAGACAGCATAAGAGGAGCAGAAGAGACAACAGCATGAACAGAGCTGCTGCTGCTGGGCGTGAAGGAAAGGGACCTGGGCTAATCATTAGAGCTGTTAGCAGCTTAGCTTCTCCCTTTACAGCTAATCACAGTTCATCATCAATAGCAACAGCAGCAGCAGCAGCAGCATCATTTAAACAGTGTTGCTGATGGGCGCGCCTGCGCCTGGAGGCCTCGCCAGAGGGCCCTTTGGCATGGCTCTTAGGCGTGGGCCAGTGGCCTATATACCATTACTCTGCTGTCCAGAAATCCACAATATCCTGCTGAACTATTCCTCCCATCTTGCCTCTGCTGTTGCTCAGCCATCCGGGAGTGACGTTTCTCCCAGGTAATCCTGGACTATAAAACAGTTTCTTATGTGGCGTTCTGACTCCTACAACCTTCCTGACCTGATTGCATTGCCTCTCTCTTGTGTCCTGCTGTTGCTTTGCTGCTGCTTGCTATCCTGCCTACTTTGCTGTTCTCTCCTCCTGGATGTCCTGCTGTGCTACTCCTCCAAGCCTTCCTCTGCTGCTCCTCAGCCATCCCGGAAGTGACGTTTCTCCTAGGTAATCCTGAACTATAAAGTCCTGCTGTGGCACCCGTATACTTGCCTCCCCTGCCTTACACCACACCATGGGTACGTTTCTTGCTCTCTCTCATTCTTGGCTTCTTCTGCTTTTGTGTCTGGCCTTTCTCTTTGGTGCCCTGTCCTTCATCCCAGTCCGCTGGGGCTGGCATCCTATTCATATATCTTATAGGTGCCGAGCACTAACCGTGCAGCTTCCAATATCGGTGCTGCATGGTTAGTACCGGTCCCCACCTCTGCTCTGCCCTGGAATGCCCCTGACCCACCCTGATTCTAGCCGGCTAGCATCGGGACTCGTAGGGGCCTTAGTTGGGGATAGTCGGCAGCACTGGCTGTTAACCATGTAAATTATTTTTGAATATCGGGCCCTAAGAGACCAGTTTTTGATTCCCACTAGCACTGCTTGTCCTTTAGACAAGTTACTTAATTCTCCATTGCCTCAGAAGAAAGGTCTGGCAATCTGCTTCTTCTCATATTGCCATGAAAACCCAGGAGCTGCTGTGTTGACAAGAGTCATCATTGACTTGAAGGCACGCATTGCATATTATAGATAAAAAAATCCATTATACACAGCCAAGCAACACGATACTACTCTATAGGGTATGTTTACTAAACCATCTTAATTTTACTGGCGCTAGTTGCAGCGATAATGTGAAGAATGCCATATAAGGAGTGGGCGTTACGGTGGCAAGGTAGCAAGAATCTGTATCACGCGATAGTGGGCGCCGTGGCACGTTAACGCGCATTAACCCTAAGTTCATGCCAGCGCAGTGTTAGAAGCAATAAAGATGTAGCCCACTGGCTACTGCAATAACTGCGGAGGCAGAGGTCATGGGTTTGATTCCGAAGTGGTGTTATGTAAGAAGGCTGTCTGAGGCATTTCCTTTTAATTAAAATCAGTGTTGTCTGAGGCATTTCCTTTTTATTTAAATCAGTGCTGCCAACAAAAACACCCTCACAGTGCCGTAACCTAAGGTGCTGCATAAGGCGCCCTATAAGGCATTCCATAGGGCACATTATAAAGGGCCCTGTCCGCCAAGGCACCTTATAATAATGTGCCCTATAGGGTTCTTTATTGGGCGCCTTCTGAGGCACCTTAGGCTACGGCACTGTGAGGGTGTTTTTGCTGGCAGCACTGAATTAAATTAAAAGGAAATGCCTCAGACAGCCTTATTAAATAACACCACTGTGGGATCAAACCCATGACCTCTGCCTCCGCATTCATTGAAGTATCCAGTGGGCTATATCTCTAAAACATCTAACACACTGCTGGCTGGCTACAGAAAGACTGCAGGTCACCACACAAACTGTCTGCTGTGTTTACCAGGATAGGGTAAACCCACCCGTACCCATGATGCACTGCACATGCAGTTCAGCAGCCTACATCTGATCACAAGATGGGGTATGCGCCTCTATAGCACCACGGCCTGGTAAGGGGAACTGACTGTGTGTGTTACTGGCACAGAGTAGCTACCGACCGTGACATTGTACGGGTCCTGTGCTCAAACTGAGGGCGAGGTGGGGCGCCCAGCACCAGGTCCGCAGCACCTGGCTTGGCTGAGGTAGGCTGCGCTGCAAGTTCCTATCAGTGCCAGTGTATGATGGGTAGTCCCTGCAGACACACCTAGGATACACCTGTGTCCATCTGTATTTCCCAGTCACATCTAGCCCTTGTGGACTTTGATGCACCCAGAATAGTGCATATCCTGTGTGGGTGCCATGGTCACATGTTATAAGTGAAGGGTGGCATTTGGACCCCAAAGCGGATTATGTAGCACCACCCAACCCGCCCTCTGTGGGTCAGGGTGGGGGACAGGAACCCCCACCAACAGATCCACATTCTACATCTCTGCAATGGTGGCAGTAGAGGGGGAGCATCAACCCCAGTCCTGCTGGGGAATGGGCACCCTACAGGGCAGTCAATGCAGATCTGTACACATCACATAGGGCAGTAGGCCTGAAAAAGCTCAGCTGGCCCCCACCCCTATCTGACATTCACCAGCAGAGGGCACAGTCAGTCTCTACCTGCTGCACCCTGCAAGGTGTTCCAGCCATACACATGCTAACTGCAGACAGTCTGCTAGCTAGTACATAGTGCATGTTCCTGGAGGAACAGTGTGCACCCAAAAAATGGGATGTGAGCACACACACCAAGCAGGTATGTCAGTGATTGGGCCCCAGAAGAGGGAACCCATAGATATCACTTGAGAGAAATACTGTATAGCACTATGGGGGAACCTAGCCATGCCATGGTTACTGTTCAATCAGGATGAGAGTGATCTCCCAGCATGACATGCTGTGGCCACCCTGTCTGTGCAGGTCGTGGCCAGGCACTACAATGTCCCAGCCATTGCCCTGTGCAGATGCATCCTGCTCAGGTCGCCGTGTTCGTGCCATACCCACAGTACCTTGCTCCTCATTAAGCACATTGGCAGGCTAACACTGGAAACAGTGCAAGCATTGTGGGCTCACTAAGGTGTAGGCAACCACATAACACTGGATATACATACGCACACTCCCACACCTATTTCAGCATTGTGCAAATATAGAGGTGGTTGGCAGCCCTGTCCGCCACACCAGTCCTGGGCACAGTGCAGGCATTGCTTTGGTACTCAATACTGTTAGGGTCACTCCCTGGGGTGCTAAATAGTGTCAGAAACAAAACCTGAAACACACACCACAGATATCAGAAATGTTGCTATGATGAATCTGTCAACAAATTGTGTTTAACTTAGGATTTGCTATCTTGACATTATTCATAGCAACCTTTTGATATATGTGGAACATGTTTCACATTTAAGATGGCATTGCTAAGGTATGCAGGTGCTGGTATTGGTAGATGCTGCTCCGCGCAGGGCCCAACAGCCTGACTCTCCATGAGCTGCTGGATAGTGGAGCCTGTGGGTGTGGGTGTTTGTGCCCCTGTTGGCCACTGCTCTAGGGCAGAGGTTCCCAACTCCGGTCCTGGTGGGCCAAACGTGGTTCAAGTTTTCATGCTGTCCCTAATGAATATGCATGGGTACATTTGCATACAATGGGGGCAGTGCATGTAAATACATCTCATGCATATTTATTAGGGACATCCTGACAACCTGAATGTTGTTTGGCCCTCTAGGACTGGATTTTGGGAAACTCTGCTCTAGGGACTGCACATGTTTATGGTGTATGTGCTCTGTAGGGTACAGTATAGGCGTTTATGGCGTGTTTCTTTTATCAGCAATAAAGACTCCGTCTTTATTACCACAGTTTAGTACTGGGTAAAATGAGGGGACATGGTTTGCAGGGACCACAGCTGAACTTGTGGCCTTTTGCCCCTGAATATACTGGCTGTGTGTACTGCACCACACTGTTGTCACAGAGGCACATCATTCCCTGGGGATACCATGACTGTTTTTGTCAGACAGACCTTGTCTGTTGCAGTGCACGGCACCCACCTGAACAGGGCTTGGTCTTGGTGTGTTGTGGGCAGATGCCACTGCCCCCTCCACCACCAGCACCCCTCCACCACCATGCTGACATGCCCTTATGCCGGTGGTGCTGGTGGTGCGCAGTTCCAGGCCATCCAGTGTGCCAGTAGGCGGCTGCCTATGGTGTGGTATCTGGAATAGGGGTGCCTTCATAGACATCCGCCCTTCCCCTTGGCACCGCCTGTCACTGTTATGTGCCCTTTGTGTTACCTGCTGGGTGATGTCCCCTGGGACACTGTGGGACACACACACTCATGGGCATGTTTGACCTTGGTCAGTTGCTGGCTTGCTGATTTGAAGTTTCTGTGTTCCTGTGTGCCACCTAGGCATCTGCCTAGTCCACCCTGTGCCCCAGCTGCCCCACTGCATGTCCCGCCTTCAGCCCCCTGTACCCCATTTGCAGCCTCGCCATCATGCCCTTTGTACTTGGCCACTATGCTGCTGCACATATATCACTACTATCACTTTTCTTGGTCTCCCTGGCTTTGCTGTACATTGCTGACTGAGATGGTTTCTCTCTCCTGCAAATGTGCCTCTAGCGCGAGGTTTTCACTGGCACTAATTTTCAGACCTTCATTTCACGGCATTAGTGTGCATGGAGCCTCTCCCCGCCCACTCCCCACCCATTGACCCCTTATCTCCACCCCTGGGGAGCCTTACTCTACCCTCTGCGCACCTTAATGCCACCGGAGACGTTAGCACGCGATACATGACGTTCTCACATGGTAATGTGCCATTATCGCGCAATAATGTCACAGCTGCGATTTAGCGCCATTTAGTAAACATACACCTATGTGTTGTGACCTAAAAGACGGGATAAAAACCTCAAAATGTTTCATACAAAAAGGCTACAACTCCAAAATCATTTCCAGAAAGATTGCTTCCCCCTTGTAGTGACATATAATCTTGAGCTGGAAAACAGGAGAAAAATCATGAAAGACCTGCAGCTATTATTGCAGGAGGATGAATTATTGAGAAATCCCCTATTCCACCAATGTTGGGCTTCAGGCAACCACCTAATCTGAAGCAAAAATTTGTGGAAAGCAAGTTCTCAACAGAAAGTCCAAAAGAAAAAATGACACAAATCCCTGCAATCAGGGCTGTGCTACCATGCAAACTAGTCAGCCGCCTAGAGCACTGGCACTCCAGGGACACCCATTGCTACTGCTGCCTCCCCTTTCCAGGACCTGCAGTGGCAGCAAAGGCCTGAAACAGTCCCACAACACTTAACCTTAAAACATCAGTGCTGCAGGCTATTTGATTTTGCTCCCACCAATGCTGATGCCAACTTCCTGTTTGCATGGGGAGGAAGCAACTCCCTCCCACATTCAAAAGGAAGTCAGCATCAGTGGGGGCAGAAGCAAACGGACCCGTGATGCTGAAAATTTAAGGTAAATGCTGCGGGACTGTTTCAGCCCATTTCCACTGATGGAGGACCAGGAGATAGGCGTCAGCAGTGTCAATGGGGGGGGGGGGGGGTGGCACAAGGGATGAGGTTAACCTAGGGCACCTCATCTCCTTGCAGCCTCCTAGCAGCTGCAATTTGTGCCAGCACATATAACCTATCACAGGTCCCCACAGTTACTCACATGAGAAAATCTTTCAGCATAAGAGGATCCTACTGGTGCTTTCCCTCTAGTATAGTATATATTACTTAATGCAGGAAATATAAAGAAGGCTACTACATTAGAGAGACAGGCCAAATGTTAAAGGCAAGAATCAATTCACATAGACACAATATCAGACACCATGAGGCAGATCAAGGTGACACCTCTGTCTGGAACATTTTCCGGGACCAGAGTACTGCATAAATGAATTTATGGTTAGAATACTAAGAAGAAATTTTAGAACCAATCCAGGAACATAAGACTTTTGAAGTTAAAATGATAAGACACTTTGAGACTGACAAGAACAAATTTAACTAAGATCTGGGTTTCTATCACATTATAGCCATAAATTGTTACTGCTTTGTCAACTTCTGATCAACCATCCATCTCTTCCACTGTCTACTTCACTTTTTTCAATCAAAATTAAAAGAATGAAAAAGACCTTAGAGACGCACAAACCATAATATCAAAACAAGCTTCTCTCACATCACAGGTCATAAAAAACTTCTTGTTTTAAATCAGTTTTCAGTTTTCAATTATAAAAAACAATTTTATTAACAAGCATCTCTAAACAAGTCTCACATTTATCAGCAAAGGGTTACTTTCCTGAAATACTTCTGTCATTAAGACCATTCTCATCAGACTTATTTGAAGTGTTGGGAAATTATTTTATTTCCAGAAAGTAGCGCTTTGCTGATAAATGTGAGACTTGTTTGGAGAATTTACATTGGGATTATATTCTTGAAAATTGTTTACAAAATTGTTTATATAATTGAAAACTGAAAATTGATGTAAAACAGGAAGTTTTTTTAAGACCTGTGATGTGAGAGAAGCCTATTTTGATTTTACGGCTTGTGCAACTTTCTAAGGCCTTTTTCTTTCATATAGTTTTGAGGCATTCTAACTGTACTTAATTGAGGACTTTATGAACAGAAGGGATCCCCATAGCAGAAGCCAATCGGGCCTTTCCAGTCAGCCATTTAAATCTTCAAGCACCGGGAGGCACGAACAGAGCTCCTTCCCTGCACCTGATCAGCAGCGGCCACCAAGAGCGGGTAGGTAAGCCCCTCCCGTTCCCCGCAGCAAAAGCCAATCAGGCCCTTCTAGCCGGCCATTTAAATCTTCAAGTGCCAGGAGGTGAACCCATGCCTGGCGGCCCATGCCTGAGAGCCTCGCCAGTGGCCCATTTGGTGTGCCCGTTAGGAGGGGACGCAAACAGCACTCACAAGACTATGAACCAACCAACAGGGACTCATAAACAAATGGCTAGAAGGGCAACGGAATACAGTCACCAAACAATAGACAAGCAACAAGGGAAGTAGCAAGGCGAGCCAAGGACCAACTTATGAAACAAGCAGCTACTGACACCACAGAACACTACAAAAGAACGCTGCTGAAATCTCCATCAGTGTAACGGCTCTCAATTAATAACTCCCCCTTCCCTCCGCCATTAGACCTGACATAGCATGGAGCTATACCAAAAAACCCAAACACTGCCACTACACAGAGAAGCCCAAGTACTCAGGTTGGGATACCAGAGCAAAACAAAAAGGCTTCAATAATTTCTCAAGCGCTTTATTCTACTTATCCTTGCACTCACCCAGATAAGAATAACTAATACTGACATAATTACAACTGGAATCAATCCAATAGTACACAATTAGAGGAACCTCACGCGGTGTTAGCAATTCCTGCATATACTTAGGCGGCAACCAAGACTAATAAAAATCATTAGATTACCCTGCCCAGGTGACTGACAGAATTACAGCCATCCACCCAAATATATGAAATGTGCTATGGTGAACACATGCTCTGCACGCAAGAAGATGCACCTTATTAAAGACAATGACAACAAGCTGGACATTATGTTTGTAACTGAGCCATGGTTCACTGAAACAGATCAGGTTCTCACAAACCAGCTCATCACATCGAAGATGGACTTACACAACTGCCCACAGGTAAATAAGAGAGGAGGAGGAATATTTGTCCTCACTAGTAAAGATCTTAAGTTCCAGGTTTCCACATCCTTAACAAACAACACCCTAAATGCACTTCTGATCCAAAATGACCTTCTATCCATATGCTTAGCTTATAGATCACCAACTTCAACAGTTGATGACCTATCTTCATTAATAGAGCATGCATGCTCCCAGGCAACAATGGACAAACCATTCATCCTGTTAGGAGACCTAAACCTAAATGCAGCACCCACAAAACAAGTTTCATCCTTCCTCGAAGCAATAGATGCACTGGATCTATTACAAATCTTAAGTCCCCTACACACAAAGGAGAAAACATCTTGGACATGATTTTCATACCTAAAATGATGATCGCACAGAACACCTGGGCCACACTGTTACCATGGTCCGACCATCACATGATTTCATTAGATCTCCTACTGATCAAGACCAATCACAGATGGGAACCACAGCACCAAGGAATACACAGATTCCGAGATCTCAACAAAGAAGCTCTCCTTGAACACCTCACCTCTCTAATAGAATCATCCCCAACGGATCTCACAAAACTTGTAGATGATTGGAATAGTCTGATGTCTACATTCACAATACTCCCACCAAAGGGAACATCGAATCAAAACTCCACAGCACCCTGGTTCTCAAAAGATATAAAAGAAGCAAAACTCAAACTGAGACAATTGGAGTGCAGAACACAATACCCTGAACATCAAAAAGAATACTCCACCAAGCAAGCAGACTACAATAACCTGGTAAATCTGAGAAAACGAGAATACCACAGTAACCTCATTTCCAAATCTCTCAACTGGCCTAGAGAACTGTTTGATATCACCAAATCACTCATACAAACCCCACCTGTTCCGAAAGATGCAAACTTGAGCTCACACGATTACGCTTCCTACCTCCTGAACAAATTCCCTCGGGCTAAGCAAACAATTGTATTAGATCAAATAACAACATACACAGCCAGCAGCTCACCAAAATGGATCCTGTTCAACTCAGTATCAGAAAATCAAATGGATCATATGCTATTCATGATGAACACCACCACATCACCATTAGACCCATGTCCAACTGCATGGATCAAAATGATCAAGAAAGAGCTAACCCCACCACTTCTTAAAATAATAAATACTTTTCTCACCCAAGGGCTGATGTCAACTAATCTGAAGACGACTTCGGTCAGACAAACTCTAAAGAAAACTATGGCTGACCCTGACCTACCCACATCTTACAGAACCATTTCAAGTATCTTTCTCTTAGCTAAAATAATAGAGAAGGCTGTCCAGCTACAGCTACAGGACTTTGTAGAGTCTCATGCACCCCTTAATGACCAACAACACGGGTTCTGACAACATTATGATACTGGAATGCTACTCACTACCCTCCTTGCTAAAAGGAATTGAAAGATCCAAACAGGCCTTCATTCTCATTTTCATTGATATATCAGTGACTTTTGACTCCGTCAATCACAAAAGAGTCCTTGATCACCTTGTAGAAATTGGAGTTGGTTCCACTTTTATTTATCCAATTGCACGCAACAGGTTAAACTGCAATATGAGACCTCAAAGTCCTTTCAAGTACACCAAGGATTACCTCAAAGATCAACGCTCTCAGCCCTATTATTTAATCTATACATCCAGCCCATATGTCACATCCTCCAGAAGCATAGCTTAATGTATCACATTTATGCAGATGGCATTATGTTATATACTTCATTCGCAACAAAGAATCCAGACTTCTCTACCATCTTCTCATGTCTCAACGAAATGATGCACTGGTTACATGAATATTTACTTATATTAAATCTTAGCAAAACCGAGGCACTAGTAGTTAACAGAGATCCCACCTACATACCACCAGAGAAAATCACATTCAACAACTACGATATCCCCATCAGATCTGAAGTCAAATACCTAGGTGTGACTCTAGACCAGAAACTGAATTTCCAAACCCATATTAAGAAAACAACTGCAGCGACTTATCAAAGAATAAAGATCCTTCACAACCTCCGCCTGTTACTGGACCTTGACCTATTCCACACTGTTTGCCAGGTGATCATCCCTCCTATATCAGATTACTGCAACTCTATACTTTAAGGACTACCAAAATGTACACTCCTTCCACTTCAAATAGCTCAAAACATTGCAGCCTGCATGATCACATGGACATCTAGACAAGAGCATATCACCCCGGTCCTAAAAGGACTATATTAACTGCCCATCCAAGCATGCATAAAATACAAATCAATTATGAACACTTTCAAGAATATACACAGCATAACTGCTGGCTGCTTACAGTCCCTCATACACACATCCACCACAAATGGACCAAACTACAAACCTACTTAAAGGTCTCAGGCATAAAACATCCAGCATGCAAGAAACATGCCAAAATACCTTTTCCATCTACAGACCTACCTTATGGAATGCCCTCCCAAACAAATGGAGTGCTACAACAGACCTAAAGGAATTCAGAAAGAATCTTAAAACACACATCTTCCAAGAATGTTATAGGACAAACTATTAAATTCATCCCCCTCACAGCCAAATGACCAAATATGCTCAGAACTGGACCCAATGTTGCTCAAACTGTAAATAATTAAATGTATTCAAACTAATACCCTGTTCCCTTAGGGCCCATTTCCATCCTGCATGTCCGGGCTCTTTGTACATCCATCTGGAACCAGACGCACATAGGGAGTTGTGGGAGCAGAATCGCGAAGAGTCCTGTACGTGCAGGCCAGGACCCCAATTCCATCTGGACTGCACGTACAGGTCTTTCCCGGCTAACTCAGTCAGGGATCTTCAATGGAGCCGCGGCGCAAAGGCATCCGGTTGCCATGGCACCCAGTTGTCATGGAATCGTGGCGCCAAGGCATCCGGTTGCCATAGCACCTGGTTGTCGTGGAACGGCGGTTCCATTGAAGAGCCGTGATCCCTTGCCGCTGGCTCCAGAAGCAAATTCCTCACAGCTTGACCCCCCGATCTGGCCTCCTAAAGCAAGGATCGGGCTGAGTGGAATATCCTCAGCCCCCTGCCCCATCCAAGACCCGGGCCCGCTATCCCCTGCCAAATAGGTGAATTTATTTTACCTCAGCGGGGGCAGAAGGTGGTGCAAGTCGCTGGCTCTTGACGTACAGGACCAACATTAGAATCGGCCCTGTACATCCGGGACCAACAACCACCTACTGCCCGCCCTAATGCTGCCCCCAATCTGCCCCTTTCCTGCCCCCGCAGGGAAGGTAAACAGGACCGGAAGAGGCACGAATAGCGGGAATGGACATCCCATTGTGATGTCCATTCCCACTATTCATGCCTCAGAATAACCTTGTTATTATCTAGATAGTAATAACTAATCATTGTTCTCTTGTAATTAGTGCACATATTCCGCTTACTGTTCGATGTAACTTATATTCAGTTGCGTTTGATGTAAACCGCCTTAATACATGGTAATGTCCACATTACCATCCAAAGATTCAGGCCCCCTGCACAATATAAATGCTAAAATAGGCTGTAGGGGCCCTGATAAGCCTAGATAGATAGATACAAAGGTAGAACCCATATAGAATCCCCTTTTACACCCCCCATTCTCTCAAGCCACATCATGGCATCTGCATGGGAAACAGAGATAAAAAGGTTAGCATGTACCCTCCAACATAAGAACATACATAGCTGACCCATCACACATCTCTCATTACCTCTGCAATACACATTTCTATCCATTGTGAAGGAGGCAGTTTCCTGTGGATACATGCAGGTGAGCAACCAGTCCATGACAGAGTGCACCCCTTATACATATGGGTTCTTGCCAGACTCTGTGTTCTTCAACGTTCAGTGAACAATGCAATTAATGAAGCCAACTTAGAGATTTTTCTTTCAAGGTGAAAGAAGTGGAGGAGTGGCCTAGTGGTTGGGACAAGGTACTTCAGGCCAGAAGGTCAGGGGTTCAAATCCCACTAGAGGACAGCAACCTTGGGCCGGAAGGACTGGGATTTCTAGTCCCACAGGTGCTCCTTGTGGTCTTGGGCAAGCCACTTAACCCTCCATAGCCCATGTTCCCTGTAAAATAGTTATCTCCAAGTTATAATGCCCTGTTCAATGTAATTTCAGTTTGATCAATGTAAACTGCACTGATGCAGAATAGCACGGTATATAAGAAAATAAAAATAAATACTTTAAATACAGCCTTGGCAATAACGCAGATTTAAATAAGTACTAGTAATTAAGGGGAGGATTAGTCTAGTGGTTAGAGCAACATCTTTGTAACTCAAGAGATCAGGGTTTGATTCCCACTAGCACTCCTTGTGATCATGGGCAAGTTACTTTACCTTCCATTACCTGGGAAAAAAGGCCTCGCAATCTATTTCTGATCACACCAAGCAGACACAGGGGCCACTAAATTGCCAGGAGTAAGCACTGACTTGACAGCACTTTAAAAAAAGGGGGGGGGGGGTTGTATTCAAAAGGGTTTGTAAAGTTTGTATGACCTGCAAACCACATAAACTATCCTCTGCCCAATGTTCAGTGACATTAACTGATTAGTGTTGATCATCAGATGTGGTCCATTGAATATTCCCACAAACCATCCTAGAAATATGCATTCAGTTTTGGGGTGGAGCTGGAATGGACTCAGTTCCTATCTTGTTAGCACTGATATTCAGACACTAACTGGATTGACAAACCACATAAAGCTAGGACAGGTCAATTGCTATCACAACTTAATGCAGATCTTATTATCTGATTAGCAGCTGAATATCATCACTAACCAGATACAGCATCAATCAGCAGCAAAACTAGGTATTCAATATTGGATCCAAAATAGGCTTTGGTGCTGAATATCCACTTTTATTTTTGGCCACAACATTTTCTCACCATGGTGGTCTGAATATCTATTCCTAAGAGGATTGCCTGAAGAAAATTTAATTCAGGATGTTCCAATGTATTGTGACTGCACTTATGATTTGCTTCAATGCATACAGTAGATAAATGGTCATTCCTGGGCCAGTTGAACAAAAACATAAGGGGTGTATTCAGTGGGAGTTATCCAGGTTCAGTGATGCTGAATATTCTCTCCTAAGTGATCTAAATGTCTCATCACTAACTGATTAACAAAAGGGCATTTTGGGTATGGAACAAAAATGTCATCATTAGCTTAGCTGGTTCGCAGCAATATTCAAACTGTATTTGACATCACAGGCTCTTCACACACTACTGCATGCTTTGGTATTATCTAAATTAGACTACTGCAATGCTGTCTTTTCCTGTCTAAGATCCTCTCTCTCTCTCTTGAAGAAGTTACAGTCTGTCCAAAATAGAGCTGTATCTTAACAAGTGCTTCAAAAAACAAGCATGTAACTCCACTGTTTTACCACTTCCATTGGCTGCCTTTTATCATTTCGCTTTCATTTCACAATTTTGATGCTCACATTCAAAGCTTTGCATACAGGTTTGCTGAGCTATTTGTCTGCTTTCCTGATTCTCTATTGCCCTACCAGAACACTTCAGTCACAGAACTCAAATCATTTGTTTCTTCCATCAACCTCACTTGCTTATCTCTAGTCTACTCTTAGATCAGCATTTTATGTTCTGGCTCCAGAATGAATCATCTTTCAGAACATTTAAAACACATTTGAAATGCTTCTTTTTGGAAAAGGCATTCCGGATTATCGGGGACAGTGATTGGTGCTCTTGGTTTGTCAGTTTCCGTTTGGTTTGGCAGTCTCTTTATCTGTTTTCTATTGCTTCACCGTGACTAGTTGGTGTTTGTTTCTGTCTGGCAATATGTTTTTATTATAAAGCGCTTTGTTACATACCCATGTCTATGGTGGTATATGAAAATTTTAATAAACATAAACATTCAGCCTCTAACTGGTTAGCAAAACCGCCTAAAGTTAGGATAGGTGAAAGGCTGTCCTAACTTTAGGAGTTTTGCAGTCCGGTTAGTTGCTGAATATCCCCTCTAGCCAGATTGCAAAAGAGCAATCTGACCAACCCAGATATTCAATGTTGATCACCAGATATGGACCAGCATTGCATATCTGGGTTTATTTTAAAGTACTGATAGCCAACCACTTTAACAGCGTTGGCCACCGCCATAGTCCTACAATTATTTCAGCCACTGAATGGAAAAAGTGTCAAAGGTGCTTCAGTCTTGCAAGATGGCAACAGAAATGCTTGGGTGTGAAAACTATGCATCATGCTCTCTTGTTCTGCCAATGATTTCACATCACCACCTCAGAAGGCAGTTCAACATACATTGTATGATTTCAGGAAGCATTTTGTGCTGACATGACTGCCAGAAATGTGACTTTCAGTTTGGAATGCGTAACAGTTGCATCTGCTATGGACTCAGGGCCCGATATTCGAAGGCCTTTACACAGGTAACCTCCTTAGTTACCCATGTAAAGGCCTTATCCAGGATTTTCAAAGGGCCCTTCGAAAATGCTGGCTGAGTCCCTAACGCACTCAGATGCTATCCGCATAGCATTGGGGCTGTTAGGGTCATTCTGGGAGCGGAGGAAGGGACTACATGGGTAGCAGGGAT
The DNA here is from genome assembly GCA_033557465.1 of Ichthyophis bannanicus. Lineage (NCBI taxonomy): Eukaryota > Metazoa > Chordata > Amphibia > Gymnophiona > Ichthyophiidae > Ichthyophis > Ichthyophis bannanicus. The sequence goes on from CM066034.1 coordinate 756,815,429, forward strand.
TTTCATTGCTACCCACGTAGCCCTCTGTGCCTTAATGAAAGGCAAGGTTTTTCCTCGCCTGTCTATAAGATGCAGAAGCTATGCAGGTAGCATCAAAAATCCCTTTGCGGCTGATGGGGCATCCAGGTTAACCCGGATTTTCACTTTCGCTGGCGCGGAAGTGAAAATCCGGGCTAAGGGGGTCGGCGGGCAGCTTATGCACTGCTGCGGTGCATAGCCTACCTATCTCAATAGCTCAGGCCCCTCCTTTTCCACTGATTGCTGACTTTTGTTGGAAGCCATTCCTCTGCTCTATGCTCTCTATTGCTCCATTCATGATTTGCTGCAGTTTTATAAAGCTTTTCGCACATGCATACTGAAACCTCAGGAGCAACTCCATTGATCATCTTGCAGTATCATCAATGAGATCTGCTGCCCTTGAGGTTTCAATGTGTGCATGCACACACAGCTTTACAATGTAGCAGAAAACTACAAATGGAGCAATGGTATGCATGTAGCAAAGGAATGGTTTCTAATGGAAGATGACAGTCAGTGGAAAGGACGGAGGAAAGGCACGGGGCAGGTACCAGTAGTCTGATGTAGACAGGATTAAAGGCACAGAGCATGAGCAGTGGAGGGAGGGAAATGGGGTAGCAGGTGGAAAGGTGGAATCTAGACATAGAGATACGAGGGCAAGATACTGGGGGAGCTAAGGGGGGAAGGATGGGAGAATGAATGCTGGGACATTAGATTGGGTGGAAGCAGGTGAGAGGAGACAGGCAGGTGCATGAAAAAATAGAGAGGGAGAGGCAATAAGTTTAGAAGCAGGGGATAGAAGCTTGCAAAGTAGATAAGGAGAATGGAGAATGGATGCAGGGGAATGATGTAGGAGGTGGATGCTGGGGCGTATGGGGATAGGGAAAGCAGGGGCTACGAATTAAATAGCTACTTGGGGATTGGCTATGAGAACAGAACAGACTTGGCTGGGTATTGGATATGTTAGGGAGATTATGGACTTGTAGCCTGAGTGGGTGAAGATTGGTTTTTGAGTTTGAATAGAGACTCACGGACTAGGTCAGTAGATACTAAATGATTGAGTGTGAGGGGTAAGAGTAGGGATGGGTTAGATGGAGTGAGGAAAAGTGGACACAGAGTTGTGAGTCAGTAAAGAGGAACAGAGGGATATGGAGGAGAAGAGACAGAGGAGGGGGCAGAAAGGGTGGAAATAGAGGAGATGAAAGGCAGAATTCAGAGGCTGGGTATTGGGTAAGAGACAGAAAAAAGAGTATGGAGTCAGGGGAGGATATTAATGACAGGGAGAGAGCTAAGGATGGTGAAAGATAAGAGAAAGAGAAAGGTATGAACTATGGAGGATGGAAAACGGGGACTATAGAAGGGTAAAAGGGCTAGATTGGAAACTTGAAAAAAAAAAGAAAGGCAGAGAGGGAAATGGGAGGACTGGAAAGATGAGAGTGAGAAATGGAAAGCAGGTCGATAGGGTGGACGTGACAGAGGGAGATTGAAGATTAGAGGATGAGAGAAGGGGAGATGGATAAATAAAATCCTGCTATGGATGTATAAATAGGCAAACAAGAGAAAAGAAAAAAAATGAAAGAAGAATCATTGTCAGAGATATATGTAAAGAAGGAAAGGGAGATGATAAGGAATGAGAATAAAAAGAAAATAGAAAAGCTAGCCTGGGAAAGCCATAGAAGAAGATTGAAAAGTGGAAAAGGGAGACAAGGGACAACCTAATTAGAAAAACATAATGATCAGATGCAACAAAGCCCAAAGACACATTTTATTATGAGATTTTATTGATGGCAAAATGTCAGCTTTATGAATGTGCATTTCTTACAGTTTTTGTTTTTGCTCAGTACAAGAAGAAATGCATTTTCTTCAGTGCTATAGTTTATTCTCTGGTTTCTTGTGGATCCACCTATAATTTTGTCTGTATGTTTCTGTTGCTAATTTGCAGTCCCTTATTCTGTTTTAGATAAGAGTCGGAGATATTCTGTGTATGAGACCGAGGTGCAGTATTTCTGCCCTGCATGCAGTTTCAGTGTAAGGATCTGTGATATTCTAGTTTGTTCAGTATTCACAGTAGGAGATATATTGGAGTTCTCAGGCTTGATATAATATTTGTAGTGCTGCCTTTTCTTAAGCCAAGCTGCTTCTTCTAGAGTCCACCCATGCTAACGACAACATTCACAGTTAGCATGTGCCCATAATGCCTACGCTCACTGCAGTGCTCAATAAATGCCCACATTGCCCCCCTTAACCTGCGTAGTCCCTGTCCAATTGCACACTAACTGGTTAGCACAGGGCTTTTACTGTGGGGGTCGATGCTAACAGCATGGTGTGCTTAGCTCACAACAAACCCCTCACTAATGGTTAGTGCAGTTTTGTAAAAATGCCCTAAAGGTAGCTTACATCATTATTTTTTTTACTTAACCTTTGAGAGGCCGCTCATAGAAGCAATTGCTTCTAATACTTAATTGTTATGTATTTTAGTACACTACATGTAAATATGTCAAATATAAATTTTCAGCTAATTTGGATATGTACTTCCTAGGAAAAAGCATGTTTTATTTATTTTATTTATTTATTTAACTGTATTTCTATACCGCTTTTTCTTACAATCAAGGCGGTTTCACAGCAAACAATCAAAAGGGGTGATAGTGTTTTTCATGCAGTGAAGGATATATCGTGACTTGTGTGTATGTTGTGTTGTGTGTTTGATTATGTTGAGCTATGTACATTGTGCGCTATGATACATCGTGTTTTGTGGAACGTTGGCCCCTCCAAGCGTCATTTTTTAAAAAAATTTAATTGCTCTTTTTATTGAATATCGTATACTGGAAACAAATACTTCAATTAAGCAATTTTTTAAAGTAATTAGACACAAACGGAGATTACTGTACAGAATAAAGCTTGAAGGGAAAATTTCAGCAAGAGTGAAAATCCGGAAAACACTTCTCGTGCAGGCGCTTGCTACAAAACTGGCACCATTTTTTGTATTCTTTGAGCAGACAATGCAACGACCTTGGCTTGTAGAAGACAAATAGTGACTGGTGTTAGCTGAAGCTGTAATAGCAGAGGGAATCAAAGCTGTTGGGCCACCTTTTCGAGAACGATAGCCCTCGAGTCCAACTTTCATAGCCACCAAAGCAACCTCGCGGCGGAAATCCAAGTGACTCAGGGCTTGTTTGCCCAAAAGATGACATTGCAAATGCCAGGCAGCAACAACGGCCATATTTAGACCATTGGCAAACAAATTCCACCACCATTTTTTGCTTCGTAATTTAGGACGGTAGCTACCTAGCAAACGATCTAACAAGTCGACACCACCCGTACTTTGGTTATAAGCTCCAATCAATTTTGGCTGCTTGATAATGATTTTTTGCTTTTGTTTGACAGAATATCGATTGGCATTTTGAAGAGGTTTTGGCTGCATCCAATTTGACATGACTGTAAGCACACTGTTGTCATTCCAACGGACACACACCACATTACCATCACCACGGTAATCATATTCGCCACGAGGCTTTTTGGCAAGCTCCTTTGAAGAAACCAAGGGGCACTTGCTGGTACGGTTTTCACGAACAGTTCCAACAGCATGAAAGCCTTTTGCTTTCAGATCAATCATGAGATCATATGAAGTGAAATAGTTGTCAAAAAACAAGCTGTGATGATTTGGATTTTCAACAACTGATATCAAATCAAGAACAACTCTAGTGCCAAGTGGAACATTGTACTGAGGACCATCTTTTTCCTTGGCACCAGTGTAAATTTGCATCGAAAATGGATACCCAGCAGGGCAGCACAACATCCACACTTTGTAACCGAATCGAATTGGCTTACCTCAAATAAACATCTTGCAACTGTGGTGCCCGTAATATGGCACCATTGATTCATCAATACTCAAGTTTTCACTGAACACTCCACCGACTTTCACAAACTGTGCTATGACGTGATCGTAAAATGGCTCAATTTTTGCTACTTTTCCAGGTTGCAAATTGAGATTAATCAACAATGTGGAAGTAAGTTTTCAAATTCCGGAAACGTTTGGGACTCATCTTTGGGACAATATTATTGCTCAAATCCTCGGCGGTCGACCAATAGTGACTTTCTTTGGGCAACTGGTGGTATCCACTGAGGAGTAAAATGCCAAAAAAATGAATCAACTCGTCCCCATTTGTAGCAATATTTGCCAATTTCTGCTGAGCATAAATATTGGTCATACTGGCAAGATGATCAACGTAATCATCACCAAAAATTTGCATAAAGAGGTCAAAGGGAGATTTATCAATCAAATCAGTGTGAAGATTGGCTAATTTTTCGGGAGATGCTTCTGGCATTGGAGTCAAAAAGTCATCCCTCTTCATCCATTTTGGGGTTGATTTTATCCACTTACGCTTTTTTGCTGGTTGAGCTGATGGATAATTAGATAAGAGCTCACTGTCACTGTCACTTTCTACCAGCTGATCACTTCCCTCGGATTCCACATTAGCAACTTTTTGAATATCCAGATCTAATTCACCACACACTTCGCCAGGCTCAATAGACTCCAAATTTTCTTCATCAATTTCTTCAATGTCTGAAGTAGCCATTTCATCATTGGGTGGCAAAATCAAAATGTCTGCTTCTTCTACATCTGAATCTTCCGCAATGCGTGTTACTGCTTCTTGAAGCATCAGGCAACGGTATTTAGGCATTATAACTATATAGAATTAGTTGAATAACAATCCTGCAAAAAATACGGCAGAAATTGTAAAATGAAAAAAGTGACACCCGGAAGTCCCAACGTTCCACAAGTGGAACACATGGAAAGAAGTAATCACCAAAACATGAATAGGTTACCGACATGCATAAAACCTGACCAACACACTCATAAAACATTCCAGAATATGAATCTCACCCTAATAAGACAGACTGACATGTGAGAACAAAATTGTAGAGGGATATATTACATAAACAATAAAGTGCCAACTTTGGTCTACTTTGGCATACTGTAGAAGGGGGTATATCGCCAATTGGAAAAAAAAAATATTGCTCAAGAGGGTCAATGTCTATAAACTCATTGACAAAGTTTCATCTAATTTGCTTGAAAATTGATAAAGCTATATCATTGCAAAAATATGTTCCACATGTGGAACGTTGGCGCCTAAAAGGTATATAGGGTACATGTGAATAATTTCTAGTACATGTCTAATATTAATACAATATATGGTAGGAATTATATTTCAAAGCATTCTTGATGGCACTTTAAAAGTGTCCAGCAAATACTGCAATATCTCTCCATGGTATCCTGCATAGCTAAGATTTCAAAATAACTAAAATAAAAAATATTTTAATGTGAAAGGAGCAGGAAAGTTGATCTTTAAGGGGGTCATTTTATAAACCCTTTCTATGCATACAATTCTGAAAAGGGCTCTTATCAAGTTTTGTCGTACATAAAAGTACGTGTGGTGCCATTAGTTGCAGACTTGTGAGTAGTGTGTTCAGGAGAGAGGTTTGGGTGGAGTGTAGGAAAAGCCATGATTTATGTGTGCACTTTAAAAAAATGCACTCATGGACTTTGTGCTAATATTTAGGTTTGCTCATGAGCAGCTATAAATATCAGCACCCTCAATCTAAATGCTCTTTCTACAGGATTTGTGCTAGTATTTTAAAGAGATACCTAGATGCCTTTGGGGCTCTTTTACTAAAGGGTGCTAGGCAATTAGTGCAGCTTACAGCACATGAAAAACCCGCACAGGTACCCATGGTAACTGCTAATGCTGGGCCAGCATAGTTAACACTGCCTGATTTCCATGCTAGCTATCCTGCGTGTGTTGGGGTAGTGAGTGGGCAGATTAGGGGTAGAGAGTGGGTAGGGTGAGCAACTGGCAGTTTAGCGAATGCCACTCTAACTGCAAGGCCTGCAATTAGTGTGGTTGCACTTACCACCACCTCCGTAGGTGGAGGTAAGTGCACCCATGCTAATTTTAGGCCACTTTAGGGCAGGGTGCACTGTGTTAACTGCTGGGAACATGATTTTCATACCCGCGACAATTAACATGATGATGCTGCACCTAACACGCTATGGGTTTGAGCACTATCTGCACATTAGATGCAACACCGTAGTGCCCTTTAGTAAAAGGGCCCCTATGTGTCTTTATAAAATTACCTGAAAATGGATGCTTTTTTGCCCTTTCACACAGACAACGTTTTATAAAGTTACCCTCTAATGGAACAAATTTCAGACAAACTGAATATATGTGACGTCTACAGGTAATTTTTACCCACGGACTTTACAACAGGTTTTGAAAGGAAAAATGTCCTTTGAAAATTGATTTAGAAAAAGCATCCACACAAATCTGTATCTGCTATTTGTATGGGTACTTTTCCATGAAAACCTATGTATATATTTATGGAAATTCAAAAGTGTATATGCCAGAGCATTCTCTGCCTCAGTCCCATGGTGAGGAATGCAATTGCTTACACGACATGTGTATTCATTGTATGCAAGCTTGTGCACACACATAGTGGTGAGAAATATTTAAACGTGTTAAACCCTGTTTTATGGGTTGAAATGCCTTTCAAAAGTGCCCTCTATAAATACATAATCTCACAATTTAATAAATTATTTAAATTATTTTTATTGGTTTCTATTATTAATTTCACAGCAATGTTTTATGGTTGAAATGCAATATCATTTGTATTGCCCTTTTTTACAGTCTTTTCAGGTAGATAACTTAGCAATATATATATTTTTAAAAACCCTCAACTGTGTTTCTTTTTCATTCACAGAATTTTAGAACGCTATGTCCAGGACCAGATTCCTGGTGCAACAGTTGTGGTGGAGTCCATTGGTGCCCGAAGGTTTGGAGATGGATTTTCAGAAGAAGATTATACCAAAAGTGACCTCATGATCTATGCAATTGACCCTCAAACAAACAGAGCTATATCAAGGAATGAATTATTCAAGTATGCATCTAATTTTACTGCAGTCGATATTCTAGTTAATTTATCTTTCTTTTGCCAGGGAGGAGAATGGAGGATTTGTGGGCTTCAGCTCCATTTGAGCAAGCCTGGCTTGGATAGGGCACCATGACTAATTATTTTTCGCTAATTTGTATCTACTTGCCATCAAACCCAGCCCAGCTATCACAGTTCTAGATTTCATCTGCCTGGGGCCACAAATCATAGTTCCCTCAGGAACCTGTCTAATGTATACTTTGAATATGAACACTAGGGGGGTCTTTTGGTAAAGTGGCCAAAGGTGTTGCACCTAATGCACCCATAGCACCAAAACCATGTCATATTAGGTGCAACACCACTGCATTAACTATTAGAGGTGTGGACACCATTTTCCTAACAGTTAACATTGAGCTCTGTCCCCTAACATGGGTCATATTAGTGTGGGTGCATTAAACTCCACCTGTTGAAATGGTGGTGTTTCATTTCATTAACAATTAACCCCATTCTGGCCTAGGACAATCAGTAGGGTGCAAAAACATAATCATAGGACATACAAAGCAACCCCTAGCTCACTGGCACACACGGCATCCAGAAACCCCAATCAGAGGGAGCAGAGCCCCATCCCACAGTTCCCCACATATCCCATGTGGCCAATTCACCCTCACCCACAACCATCAGGAAATAAAGCATCTTCATCAACTTACAAAACACCGACAGGCTAGTAACTGCCTGGGTCTCCAGAGGCAGCGAGTTCCATAGCTCCGCCCCGGCGACCTGGAATACACAGCCCCGCCCACACGCCAACCAAACCTTCTCTAGGCCAGGGACCTGTAACAAACAGCCCTATGATGACTTCAGTGACTGCGAAGACTCATATCAACACCAGAGCCCCTCCAAGTAATCCAGGTGGCCCTCCTGAAGCACATGAAAAATGATAGAATGCTCCCAAACCGGGAGCCAATGTAGCAGATGCAACAGGGGAGAAGCTCAGACCCAATGTGAGGCACCCAACAGGATCCACGCAGCTGCATTCTGCACCAATTTCAGTCTGCATATCGATCGCTTAGGGAGGCCAGTATAAAGGACACTACAATAGTCAAGCTACCCCTGCACCAGTGCTTGCATCACAACCCTAAATGCAGAAGCCTCCAGGTAAGGGCACACCTGGCAGGCCAGCCACAGCTTCAACAAGGCATTACGTATCTCATGTGCCACCTGCCTGTTCCCCACCCCATCCTTCTCTAAAGTCACCCCTAAAGAATGCTGATACTACTACTACTGAACATTTGTATAGCGCTACAAGATGTACGCAATGCTGTACAATCACATGTAAAAGATGGCCCTTGCTCATCAGAGCTTACAATCTAGTCAAGACAGACAACACAGTAGCTGTAGACAGGTGAAACAACTAGGTGGAATGATAAGGAAATACAAAGGAGATAAGGTGAGCCAAGATCCGAAAGCAGCAGCGAAGAGGTGAGTTTTCAGACTGGATTTGAAAAGGGTCAGAGAAGGTGCTAGACGTACAGACTCAGGTATTTCCTTCCAGGCATAAGGTTAACCTTTCCCAGCAATCGCGGCTTCACAGAAAGAGCCGCCAGCGTGAAGGAAAAGGATCTTCATGATGGCGGTTGTACAGAGGGAGTCGGGGCCTCACGCGGGCTTCCCCGGCTCCCTCTGAAACTCTTTGGTGTGCGGGCTGGCCCTGGGTCTTCTGTTTTTTAAACTCTGTGGACTTCGGGTCAGAAGAAAAGCCATTTTTTTGCTCTGGTCACTCCCGATCTTACGGCCAGAGCAAAAATAAACAGCTTTTCAAGGGCCAGTTTTACATCTGCGCCAGCAGCCGGCCTGGCCATGGAAAAACCGGCCAAACCGGCCAGTTGGCAACCCTACATAAGGTGCAGCAAGGTGAAAGGAGCGAAGTCTGGAGTATGCAGTAGAAGAGAAGGGCAGTTCATCTACCCATGGTAGAACCACATCTCCCACCTGCGGAAGCAGGCGGAGCTCAGAGAGCTAGAAACAGACTTGCCAGTATTAAGCACCAGCCAAGCATCTACCTCTGCCAAACAGCATTAAGGGCATCTACCTCTGCCAAACAGCATTAAGGGCAGCCAGAGCCCTCTCCCGATCACCTTGCAAAGCAGCCAGAATTTGGATATCATCTGCAAAAGTGTAAAAATGGAATCCAAAGGGACAGACCAGTGCTCCATGTGGCTGGAGGTAAACATTGAACAAAAGAGGAGCTTTCCTACCCTCTGGAGGCTGTGAATGCAGGCCTCAGCAGATTTTTCACCTCCAGCTGCTTCAGGAAGTGGAAAACCTGATGGAATAAAAACCAAATCTTCAGCTGATCCACTGGCTTGTTCCTACATACTAGTTAAACTTAAAATATAATGAGGCTGATATTCAGCGGAGTCACTTCCATTTAAAAGTATCTGTACTCCTTATCTGGATATTTGATGCATATTTTATGTTATACTGTCTGTTCAAGTTGAATTGCATAACATGTGTTGCTGAACTTAAATGGATAAGTTACCTGTTAAAATTAGGACAGATCATTTAAAGTTTTCCAGATAACATTGAATCTTGGTGCTGTCACTATTACTTGTAGCCTCATCCCCAGAATGCCTTTAGTTCTCTCCCTAAATGAGATGTCTAGCCAAAACGTATGTGAATGGTGGCCAGAAAAGCTCTTCTCAACTTATCTATACTGTACATTTAAAGTTGGAGATCAGCATATACTAATATAAAAATGTAATCTAACAACTATTATTTTCTTCCCCTCAGCTTCAGCACACCCTCAGGAACTCTGCCTCTAAACTTGTCTAAAAGTACATGTGTTGTAAAACAGTAAGGGCCTAATCCAGGAAGGCGAATAGTGGGGCTGGACATGCCGGGGGGATGGAGGCAGCATGGGGGGTGGAGAGTGCACAAAGCATGGGCGAGATCGACCCCTGGATGTACAGGGCCAATTCCAGTCATGGCCTTGTACATACAGCGATCGCCGGGGGATGGCCAGCTTATTCCACCTCAGAGAAAGAATAAGCACTGGCCACCCCTCTGATCAGCTGACTAGCCCCTCCAGCAGTGACGGTGGCAAGCAGGTGAGTCCCTGCCACCCAATCCGGGCCCCAACTGCCCCTGTCTGTGTCAGGCGGCAGGGAAAAGGGGCACTCCAAGGCAGCGGGCAGATTGTGCCGCTGGGAGGATATCCCTGTGATGATGCAGTGGCATGCCAGGCCATCTCCCAGGACCTGATCCTGCACCCGCAGGGCCGTCTTGCTCCCGCAGTGCAGAATCGGTCCTAATGGGCTGTCCTGGTCAGGTCTGTCCAAATGACCCAGACATTCCCCTTCTAGAATCGGGCTCCACATGTCCTTTTTATTCATTTAACAAAAATAATTTTCAGGCAGCCAGTTTACACAGGTCAATCTTTCAGAAAATCAAAAGTATCCCTGGTGAGGAAAGTAGGGATGAACAAAAGTACTAGCAAGTTAGATATAAAATAGTGGTAAATCAGGCCAAGACAGACTTTATTTAGTAATACCATAAATCTTCCACTAGGGGGTCAGAGGAACCATTTTGGGCAGGGAACCCAATGGGGCAGGAGCAACTGGAGATCACTTCTGCCCTCTGTTAGACACTAATGTGACTCCTGGGAAGAACCAGGAGTGTTTGGGGATGAAGAAAGCCTTGTAATTGATGGTGAGGAAAGTCTGAGAGATTGGAAGAGGTTGTTAATGATATTGAGGAGTTCCACCGGCACTGGGAACAGGGTAGCATCAGTTTTTACACATGCCTCTTAAATGAAACCCCTAGATATTTTTCAAGCTAAAAGTGTCATCTCATAGAAAATTAGAAAGTACGCATCTGCAGTATATTGAGGCATCCCAGGTTATGTCCGTGCCACTCACCCATTATACCCCCTTTAAATCTCCACATCCTGGAGATAGACACATCCAAATAACAGTTTTCTAAAATTGCTATTTGGATGTATATGTGCATCCAGATGTATAAAGCTATTATTTACATATCTAGAGGTTTCTAAAATGACTTTCTATGTCTCACTCTTCATTTACTGCCAAATGTTCTAATTCTCCTGTCTTATTATTTAGATGTCTGGCATTCACATACAGACAATTTAAAGAATGCTCTTATTCATATTTACAACTACTTAGGAGTTGATGGGGATAATTTGTTATTTAGAAACATAAACATAGAAATATGACGACAGAAAAAGACCACATGGCCTATCTAGTCTGTCCTTCCATAACAACTACAACAGTCCCCTTTTTATCTTTAGAGATCCTCTGTGTTTGTCCCATGCTTTTTTGAATTCAGTTACTGTCCTAGTCTCTACCACCTCCACTGGGAGACTATTCCACGGAAACACTACTCTTTCCGTAAAGAAATATTTCCGCATATCACTCCTAAATCTATCTCCCTTCACCCTCATCCCATGTCCCCTCGTAGCAGAACTTGCTTTCAATTGAAAGAGGCTCTCTCCCTGAACATTTATGCCACGGAGGTATTTAAACATCTCAATCATATCACCTCTATCCCGCCTTTCCTCTAAGGTGTACATATTAAGATCCTTCAGTCTGTCCTCATATGCTTTATAATGAAGACCACTAATCATTTTAGTAGCCACCCTCTGCACCGACTCCATCCTGTTCACATCCTTTATCAGGTGCGGTCTCCAGAATTGCACGCTATACTCCAAATGAGGTTGCACCAAAGACTTATACAGAGGCATTATCACCTCCTTTTTTCTGCTAGCCATTCCTCTCCGTATGCACCCAAGCATCCTTCTAGCTTTTGCCGTCGCCTTTTCTACCTGTTTAGCTACTTTAAGAACATCAGACACAACCACGCCTAGGTCCCGCTCTTCTTTAGTGGACAAAAGTGCTTCACCCCCTATACTATATTGCTCCCTTGGATTGCTGAAGCCCAAATGCATGACCTTACATTTTTTAACATTAAATCCCAGCTGCCAAATTCTAGACCATTCTTCAAGCTTAGCTAGATCCCTCCTCATGTTATCTACCCCTTCCTGGGTGTCTACTCTATTGCAGATTTTGTTATCATCTGCAAAGAGGCAAATCTTACCCGAAAGCCCTTCCGCTATATCACTAACAAAGATGTTAAAAATAATCGGACCAAGGAGAGATCCCTGGGGCACACCACTGATAACATCCTTCTCCTCAGAGTGAGCTCCATTTACTTGTATTCTTTGTCGCCTCCCACCCAACCAATTTCTAACCCAAGCAGTAACTTTAGGGTCCATCCCTAGGGTGCTCAGTTTGTTTATAAGTCGCCTGTGAGGAACAGTGTCAAAGGCTTTACTGAAATCTAAATATACCACATCTAGGGCTCTCCCTTAGTCCAACTCCCTGGTCACCCAGTCAAAGAAATCAATCAGATTTGTCTGACAAGACCTGCCTCTGGTGAATCCATGCTGCCTCGGACCCTGTAATCCGCTGGACTCCAGAAACCTCACTATTTTCTCTTTCAGCAGCGTTTCCAATACTTTACTCACCACCAAAGTTAAACTAACCGGCCTGTAGTTTTCAACCACATCCTTACTTCCGCTTTTGTGTAAAGGCACCACATGAGCCTCTCTCCAGTCCTTTGGCACCACTCCCGACTCCAACGAGGCATTGAAAAGGTCAGTCAGTGGAGCTGCTAGAACGTCCCCAAGTTCCCTCAGTATTCTAGGGTGTATCCCATCCGGTCCCATCGCTTTGTCTACTTTAAGTTTATTTATTTATTTAACTGTATTTATATCCCGCTTTTCACCGGGTCAAAGTTGAGATAGTTTCTCACGAACACAGTCTTTTGAAAATTGTTCAAGATGTCCTTTGCTTCTGTTCCTATTTGTGTTTCAAACATAGAAAAATTTCTGTTCTCCATTTACACATTCCTAGGTTACTTCAGCTTTTATCATCACCCTTCTATCTGGATATTCTAACTTCCACATTTTTCCAGTATCATTTCAAGATAATTTACACTGAACAATTCATTCCTGGATGATCATCATTTTTTCCCCTTGGTTCTAGTTTAAAAACTGTTCTGTCTCCTTTTTAAAAGTTTGCAGCAGCAGTTGTGATTTCACCCTGGTTAAAGTGGAGCTCATCCTTTTGAACAGGTTCCAGCTTCCTTTAATATTGCCCAGTTCCTAAAAAATCTTAATCCTTTCTCACTGTTCATGTGCTCATCTATGCATTGAGACTCTTGGGTCCTGCATGGATTGGGAAACGTTTCTGAGAATGCAACCATAGCGTTTCTGCATTTGAACTTTTTATCTAGAATTCTAAATTTGTCTTTCATAGCCTCCATCTCTCACTTTCCAGACAACTGACTCCTCCCCACCTTTGCCTAAAATCCAATCTAAGTGATGCATAAGGTATTCCACTGTTACACCAGGCAAGTAAATTATCAAGTGATCCTCATGCCCACCAGCCACCCAGCTACTTTCCTAATGATTGAATCACCAACAACAATGATCATCCTAATCCTTCCATGTGCTCTGGGGAAATATCCTTCATGCAAGAGGATATTTCATCACACAGAATGCAGGTCCTGGCTACAGGATCACTTCCTGCCACACCAAAGTGATGTTCTTTCTCCTACCAGACAGCACTGAGACTTCCCGACTTGAAGTTTGACTTCTCTACTCTGTCCCAGAAGGTCTCTTTGATGTATCTCTCTGTCTTCCCCATTTCCTCTAAATCTGGTAGTCTTGCATCCAGAAATCATACACATTCTTAGAAAACCTGAAGTTCTTTGCACCAAGTGCAAACATGTGACCTCTAACCAACTGGTAAATATTCATACATGTGGCGCTCATTTCAAAAGACTGGATAGCCTCCATCTGGCTGCTAGATTGCTTTCTGAATCTTAGTATTGGTGGGTTGTTTTAGTTAATTATTGTAAAGTTACCAAGAGAACTGGGATCTTAAACTAATATAAAATACCTTAAATGTATTAGATATATTTTATTCTGTTTGCTTCTCAATGTACTAATGGAAAAATTGATGAAAATTGGCAAAGTTGATTAATTACAGGACCAACTAACCAACTGCTCATGGTAGTCAAATTTGAACAAATCACTTTTAGTGAACTTCATTTTCATCATGTGCGCATGCATGGTCAGACACACTGGAACCAATCTGGGGGGAAGGAACGATAAAGAGGAATAACAACAAGGCCAGCCCAACAGGTAAACTAGGTGGTCGCCTAGGGCATCAGCATCTTAGGAGGCAGGAAAGAGAAGCTACAGTCAAAACAAAGCAGCCACACAAAATCGGATTCATCATCGCATACCTTAACCTACAGGAAGAATAGGCCATATGCCAATAGTCCTTTTTGCCCTGTTAAGTGGCTTGTTTAAATGTTTCTCATTATACATATATTTACAAAACAAAGTTCAATATTTAAAAGTGTGATGGCCAAATATGCTTTTTTATAGGACTGTTCTGGGAGGAATGGTGTTGAGATGAATACACTTGAGTTCAATAATCAAAACTGCTGGGGGGGGAGGGGAGGTACTAGAAGTCTAAAAGCTACTTACAAGGCAGTGCAAGGGTGAAATTTCACCTAGGATGTCTAATACCCTTGCATCACCCCTGGGTGATAAGCATGCAGCACAAGGCACTTCTGCCAATCATCCTCAGAAATCCTTGACAAGCAACCATAGAAACATATCCCTGCCCAAGTAGTGCAAATACCAAAGGTCAGGAGGGTTGGAAGACACAGGCCAGCTCAAGTGCCAGAGAATCATTTTGTGTCTGACATTGAGGACATAAGGAAGGAGTACATGGCTTAGGAGTGCCAAAGAAAAAAAATGATTGAAAAAAGAAACATCTTGCAGTGAGCAAAGTATTCCTGCCTCCCTGTTTAAGCTTAGAAGTGCTTCTGTGACTATCTGGTTTAATAACTTAGGACTCGAAATTCAACTAGGCAGGCTATGAACCATTACGGTGCATAGCATTGCCCACTCACCCCTAACCCTGGATATTCAATGCCACGATGATGGCATTGAATATCTGGATTTGCCACTCAGGGAAAAGAGGCCGCAGAGCCTAATTGGGTAGTGGCAACATTGCATCACTACCCGGTTAGCATATGCGGCTAAAACTAGGCAAGCCAAAAGCTGGCCTAGTTTTAGCCACAGATTGCTAACCGGGTAGTGTGGCAATATTGCCACTACCTGGTTAGGGGCAGTCTCTGCCTTTGCTCTGCCACACAATGCCCCCACAATGCTAACTGGTAGCATCGGGGATAGGGGATTTAGGAGGAGCACTAACCCTGTAAGTGCCTTTGAATATCCCTGTTTAAACATTTACATAGTTTACCAGGCTATAGGAGTTTAGAGTTTGGCAGAGCTTTCTATCTGCTTCTATAGGGAATGTCTCTATGGAATGGGGGGAGGAGGGCATAAAGGGAGGAGAGATCAAGAAAGTCAGAGAGAGGCCAGGAAAGTTCTAATTTACAGTTTGCCAATTGCTTACGTCCCTAATTGAACATTGGTAGAGGAGTATTTCTATACCAGATTTGCTAATAGGCTGTGGCACTTGAGAAAGACTGTGTACTATATCTATCTATATGCAATACTATATACTATGGGGGTCATTCTGTCCCACGAATAGCAGGGATGGACATCCTGTAAGGGCATTCATCCCCGCTATTCGCCCCCCTGCCTTCCCTGGCAAAAGCCTCCCCATACGAACAATGTGTTTGTAGGCTTAGATAGGGACGGGAGGAGCGTTCCAGAGGTGGAGCGAGGGTGAGGCATGGATGGGCCATGACACCGGTTGTGCAGGGCTGATTCAGAGGTCGGCCCTGTACGTCTGGGGCCGTGAACTTAGATGAGGGACTTATTCGATGTGCATGGACCAGGAGAAGGATCTTGGTGTGATTATTTCTGAAGATCTCAAGTTGACAAAACAGTGTGACAAGGCAGTGGCAAAAACCAGGAGGATGTTGGGTTGCATACAACGAAGAATTACCAGCAGAAAGGAAGAGGTACTATTGCCACTGTATAAGGCACTGGTGAGGCCTCACTTGGAATACTGTGTTCAGTTTTGGATATCATATCTCGCAAAGGATGTAAAAAGACTGGAAATGGTTCAGAGGAAGGCAACCAAAATGATTTGGAGCCTGCATCAGAAGCCTTATGAGAAGAGACGTGAAGACCTAAATATGTACACTGGAGGAGAGGAGGGATAGGGGAGATATGATTCAGACCTTTAAATACTTAAAGAGTATTATTGAACAAACAAACCTCTTCCAAAGACGGGGAAGCTGTAAAACTAGAGGGCATAACATGAAGCTGCAAGGGGGTAAATTGAAAGGCAATCTCAAGAAATACTTTTTCACTGAAAGGGTGGTGGATGCTTGGAATGCCCTCCCGGTAAAAGTGGTGGGGGCAAATACAGTGACAGAATTCAAAATGGCATGGGGCAGGCACAGTGGATCCCTTTATAGCAACAGGATAAAATCAAAATAAACTTAACCATCTAATTTCTCAACCAACAGGGGTGCTCTATACAGAGTGGTAGGTTCACCCCTAAACAAAGATATGGGGAGGGGTGACCTGCTCGGAGCGGCAGGTGCACTTACTCTTGCCACCTTGCTAGGTGGACTAGATGGACCATACTGGTCTTTTTCTGCCATCATTTACTATGTTACTATTCTACCGCAGAGGTGGAATAAGTCCCGTTGGATGTTGGGGGATCAAGCTGCCAGGCCGGAATGGAAAGGTAGGGAGATGCAGGAAATTTGCCGCAGCCGGACCCTGGCCATGGGAGGGCGTATCAAGGGTCCAGCTGTAGGGAAAGAAGAACATTGGTGGCAGCAGTATCATGGTGACGAGTTGTCATGGCACTGTGGCTCCATTCAGGAGCCTGACTGAGGTAGCCAGGCATGTGACTGGGTATGTAGACTGATCAGAATCGGGGTCCGGCCTATGGGATCAGAATAGGGTCTACCTCTGGGCATCCCAATTCCAATTGCCTGGGCGACCACATTAGAATGTGCCTCCACATCTATATCTGTAAGAAATATAAAAGCAACTCCAAGATCACATTGACTTGCGTGCTTCACTGAACCCACAACACAGCTTTAGACCACAACATGGAGTAGAAATACTCTTAACCTCTCTCAAGGACAGAACTATAAAAGGCACTCAGAAATAAAAGTAGGGATTCATACTAATATTCCTGGACATAGCAGCAGCATTTGACACTGTCTGCCACAGCCTACTGTTAACTGTGACTTCAAACAATTGGAATGCAGAACAAAATACTGTAATGTTTTAACTATTACTTAAACTGTCAACAACAGGTAAAAATAGGATTTAAAAAATCAGCCCCATATTTACAAAACCAGGGTGTTCCTCAAGCCCCAGCACTATCCTCCCTGCTCTTCAACATATATATACAACCATTATGCTCAATCACAGAGTCACACAACGTCTACTTCACATATATACAGACTACATCATGTTCTACGTACCCTTCAACAGGGCCAGACCACTATATACTGCAATAATAAATTGCTTCAAGGATTTGTTCATTGGCTATCAGAACAATCACTATCAACAAGCTACAAAAAGACAGAGGTACTATTTATCACTTAAGATGAGAAATGCATCCCACCATCAACTTTAAAACTAAGTTACCGTACATTGATCTGAAAGTCAAATACTTAGGCATAACACTAGACCAACGGTTAAAGCTGAAGTCATATGTTAAGAAAACCATCAAGATTTTATATCACAAACTATGAACACTACAACACTTACATCCTCTACTTGAACCACATGATTTCTGTTCAGTATTCCAGGCAGTAATCTTCCCACATTTTGGCTACTGCAACATCATATACCACAGATTACAAAAATCTACCCTGCATGCATAACAAATGGCACAACACACAGCATCTCATCAGGGGCGGCCCAAGGGGGGTGTGGGGCCATGTGCGGAGACTCGGTGCGTGGCCTCATTTGCATAAGTGGCCTTATTTGCATAAATATTTGCATAATGTTACCATACACTAACTTTTAGTAAACATGTCTCTTAATGAGTGTATGGATGAAGAAAGACTAAAAGATTTCTACATTACTATAATCCAGTGCCAACCGCCAGGCACATTAGGAACTACTACAAACGCTGCCCATTTAGAACCCATAGTAAACCCGCCATATCCTGACAGCATTACCAGGACTCACAAAGCACCATACCCTACCTATCAAAAGGCAACACTGCAAATATTAAACCAATACATTTCAGAGAATACTGGGGAAAGAGAACAAGTGGCAATGTCAAATAGGAATTACATAAACAGAATACCTCAGCTCAGTTACACATGCAGAACATAGACCATCACCAAACAAGGAATCACAATTTAGAAACAGGAAGGCAATAATTAAACTGGGAACCCCAAAAGCCAAACTTGGAATGTACAACAACACTGTAGAAATAAAACTATACATTAATTTCCTCTTGTACCAAAGAATGCGCGGACGTTAATGATGCACATTTCCCAGAGCTTTCATATTCCAGTTAATAAATTCAAAATAAAGAGATATCTTTCTACCTTTTGTGCATTTTTTTTCAGTTGCAATAGCTCCAGCCACTTTCTTCTGGTTTCTTCATGTTTTCTGCTAACTCTCCATCGTCTGCTGTCCATTTGTCCTTTCTTCTCTATTCTAGTTTTTTTTTTCCATTCTCTCGCTCTACATCTGCTTTAACATACTAATCTTTCTCCTTTTGCTCTTTCCTCATTCCTATTTCATCCACACAAATTTTACCCCTCCATCCTCAATCCCCACATACTCTCCCAATACCCGGCCAATTGTAGATTTTTCATCCCTCCCACACAAAATATTTTTCCCCTCTCCATTTTACTCTCCCAGCCCCATCCCATTCTAATCCTCCCCCAACATCAGCTCCCTTCTAGTTCCAGTCTCACCCAGCATTCATTCCCTTCTAGTCCCTGCATCAGCCCATTTCCAGTCCTAGCACCCCATCAGCCCATTTCCAGTCATAGCTCCCCCATCCATTTCCAGTCCGAGTCCCTTCATCAGCTCATTTCCAATCCTAGTCCCCCCATCAGCCCATTTCTAGTCATTTCCTAGCCCCACCATCAGCCCATGTCAAATCCTAGCTCCCCTCCACTCAGCCCAATTCCAGTCCAAGCCCCCCCATGAGCCTACTTCCAGTTCTAGCCCCTCCATGAGTCCATTTCAATTCAAGCCCCCACCACAGCCCATTTCCAATCTTAGCTCCCCCCAACAGCCCATTTCCAGTCCTATCCTAGCTGCTCCATCAGCCCATTTTAAGTCCTAGCTCCCTTCCCTCACAGCCCATTTCCATTCCAAGCCCCCTCCCCATCAGCTATTTGCAGTTCAAGCCTCCCCTTCCACTCAGCCCATTTCCAGTCCTAGCAACCCCCCAACCCATTACCAGTCCTAGCCCCTCATCGACCCACTTCCAGTCCTAACCCCCCATCACCCCATTTTCAGTTTAAGCCCCCCTATAACCCATTACCAGTCCTAACCCCCCATCAGTCCACTTCCAGTCCTAACCCCATCAGCCCATTTCCAGTCAGCCCCCATAGCCCATTGCCAGTCCTACCCCCCCCCATCAGCCCACAGCCCATTACCAGTCCTAACCACATCAGCCCACCTCAAGTCCTAACCCCTCCCCATCAGCCCATTTCCTGTCCTAGCCCCACCCATAGCCCATTATCAGTCCTAACCCCCCCATGGCCCATTGCCCGGCCTAGCCCCCCATCACCCCATTTCCAGCCAGCCCCATCAGCCCACAGCCCATTACCAGTCCTAACTCCCCCATCGCCCATTACCTGTCCAACCCCAACAGTCCACAGCCCACCTCAAGTCAAGTCCTAACCCCCCCCATCGCCCATTACCAGTCCAAACCCCCCCCCCCCATCGGCTCATGGAAAATTTAGAAAAAAAAAAAGCTGGCTGCTGCCGCTGCCGCCGCGGCAGCAGCAGAATGGAGTGTCCCGCGGGGCCCTCTCTGCCCGGCTGAGCCCCTCTGCGCCGGCTTTCAGATACGCGAAGGGAGAGTATCTCCCTCACGTCTCTGTTAAGCCCGCAGGGGCAGATGGGAAATTTCCCATCAGCCCCTGCTTCCCATCAGCCCCTGTGGGCTTAACAGAGACGCGAGGGAGACACTCTCCCTTCGCATATCTGAAAGCCGGCGCAGAGGGGCTCAGCCGGGCAGAGGGGGCCCCGTGGGACACTCCATTCTGTTGCTGCTGCGGCGGCAGCGGCAGCAGCCAGCTTTTCTTTTTTAATTTAATTTTTAAAAAAAGCAGAATGTTCTTTGCGCGGGGCCCCCTGAAACGCGGGGCTCTGTGCAAAAA
The DNA here is from genome assembly GCA_033557465.1 of Ichthyophis bannanicus. NCBI lineage: Eukaryota > Metazoa > Chordata > Amphibia > Gymnophiona > Ichthyophiidae > Ichthyophis > Ichthyophis bannanicus. Next base: position 756,835,772 of record CM066034.1, read on the forward strand.
ACATTCTTGCTCAATGGACGGGCCAGCCCTGCATCTCATATCATCCAAAGAGCTTCAAGATCTGAATATAACATACCAGTACTGAAACACCTACACTGGCTCCTAATATCAAGCCAAATTAAATACAAAATTCAGTTATTAATATTCAAAACCTGTAAAAATCAATCATCTTCCCAGCTACAATCCCTGCTACAGAAGACTCAGAGCAACAGAATCAAAAGACAAAACACCCAAAATATGTTGCTAGTTCCACTCAAAAGAACAAAAAGCAACCAATATGTCTGCACCCTTTCATTTGTGCTCTATGCTCCAGGTTGGTGAAATGCACCACCTAGAAAAATAAGAAACATTACAGAACTTGCAACATTTCTGACAGAACCAAAGACTCAAATATTCATAGAACACTTTGGAATGAATACAAAAGTGGCCTAATGGTCTTATCATATGGATTCTACTCCCACCAATCACTTGCCACAGGTTAATAATCTAGCAGCCTTGCTAAATATAACCCCTCCCTCCACCATTTGAAAAAAATGTTTAATAGCTTACCAATGTAAGCATGTTGACAGTTCCTTGTAATATATAAAAGTAGTTACTGTTACTTGTAAACCATTTTGACCTGGCAAAAAGTGGTATAGGAAAATAAATAAATCTATCTATCTATTGGGAAGATCGGGAACTTGTGCTTGAGCCCGGTAAGCTGTGCTGACAAGTGGAGACGTAATCAGTTGGGACCAGATCGCTGCAGGCACCTTGGCGGCTGACTCCTTCACTCTCCCCCTGACATCAGCAATTAAGGTCCTGAGACAACATTTAAACTGCACCAGAGGCCCTCAGGGGCATGCCAAAAGGGGCAAGACACACCCCTTATGTTCTCCTTCGGGGTATGGGTGGTGAGCTGGTGGGAGGTTTTTTCATCGTTCTGCAAAAAGATACTGAGTAATGGCTACTGCAAACTGAGTAATGGCTACTACAAACTGAGTATGTTTGTCTGATGGGAAAAGGAAGGCGAAAAAATCTGCCTCTGCACAGGTTCCTTTGTTGCAGTCCTCCCTGGATAAACATTTTGGTACTGTTAGTGCTTTACATATTTCTGCTGATGGGACTTCTATCAGCTCACTAGAAAGGACCCCCGTTCCCTACACCGCAACTTTCATCTACTGCCAGTTCACCTGTTTCATCTGAAATGACTGTCCTCTTTGCCCCACCACCGATACCTAACCTAGTAGTGTATGCTGACGGGGCTTCTGCTTTGACTGAGCCAACTCAAGACATTACCTTAAAGGACTTATGGGTAGCAATTGCTAGTATTGATTCTAAACTTTCTAATACTGTTCAATCTGTGTTTGTTTTCTGATCAGTCTGCACAAAAGTTCCAAGAAGTTGATAATAGGATGAAAGATGTTTCTAATAATATTCTTAGATTGGAGGGTCATTTGCAAATAGTTAATTTTCCTGTCACTTCCTTATTGTCAGCTGAAATTGTGTTAGAGAAATATCTTTGTGACGTATTGTTTTTTGCAGATATGTTTTTTATTCAAAAGTGTTACTATTTGCCTGCTGGGAAGCTATGTCCGGATTGGGGGCGGGGTGGACGGTGGGGGGGAGAAGGGCTTGATATTTTGTCTCCTGATATTAATCAGGATTTGACTACATTTCTGGAAGACTCCTGTGATGAGATAGCTAAGAGGGCAACATTGTTGGTTTATTTTCTATCGATTGCTGATAAGATTAAGGTCTTGAAATCCTTCTTTATGTATAAGAATTCAAAATTCTGTGGTCAGAAAATTAATGTGTTCCTGGATGTTGCCAGGAATACTCAGATGCGTAGAAGGAGTATCTTGACTTTGAGGTCAAAAGTTGTGGAACTGGGTGCTAATTTCTTTTTATGTTACTCCTGCAAGTGTATTGTTTCTTTGCTAGTTTTAACATATGTTTTTATGATTCTACTTAGTTGGAAACATTTTTGGCAGATAAGAAAGTGTAAGGGGTAAGCAGATCCTTCTAAGTTTTTTTTTGTGCCCATAAACGTGACAGGGTGGAGGGGGACAATTTTTGGTTTCTTTCTCCCTTCCCCACTGTTTGATTTTCCTTATGTATATTTTTTCTTTTTAATATGCTCTTTTTTTCTTTCCCTGATGTGGGCTATAGTCATTAATTTTATAAAGTCCCTTCTTTATTTCGTGGGTTATTCCTAGTTGCATTTCCTTATTTTATCGTGTGTTGGTATATGTAAATGTGCAAAAGCCAAAAACCAAAGCATAATAAGATACAGTGACATTATTATTATATTTTTATAACAGTCTTTCTCAACTGTTGGCTATAAAAGCAGCTGTAGGGGTGGGGAAGGAAGGACACCTCAATGTATCTATTCCATCCTGCATTCCAAGGATAGAGAAAAATTATTTGTTCGTAACAATCTTTCTTACTTATGGGCTATACAGAAATATCATAATCTAGTGGAAATAAACTATATTATGCAAAAATAATTGTTGCCTAGAGGAATGTGGATTTTTTTTTATTTGGAGGTAGAGTTGCTGGGCACTCAAGGGCCTAGGCCAGGCAGGACAGGGGACAATGGGACAAATATCTGAAATAGCACAGTTGGGGTGACAGTACTCCCAATGATCAGAGGACTAGTGAGTGGTACAGGATGTTAAAAGGCAAGGAGACCCTGTTCCCATGAGTTGAGAATCCAGTCTAATCATATATTAATGCTTGTGATGGGTACATGTGAAAACTTAAATGGTTGTAGAAGAAAAAAAGGCAGGGGGGAGGAAGGTGAGAGCAGCACTGGAACAAGTGCGTAGAAGGAGACAGGGCATTGCCAGGATATACTTATGGAATCTTATAGTCCGTAGACAAAGTTAAAGAGGAATTTTTTTAAAGGGAGATTAGAAAGAGCTGAAGCTTCCAGTGCAATTGTGAAAGAGCAACTGTCTCATACCAGTTCCACATAGGGTCAAAGGGAGGTTGAAATGGTGCAGTGTTGGAAGGAAGGAGAGAAGCAGCAAGTGAAGGCAACTGAGAAGTGAAGGAAATGCATCATATTCCCTGCTATAAACGTGTGCAGAGATGGTCTTCACAGATACAGAATCTGAGGAATCTACATAAGTGAAATTTGCAACAGAATCATCAGATATTGAAAGTTTAATGGCTGAAGAGGGTGTTGAAGAGGCCATTGTTAGCAGTGCTAGCTGCTGAGGAAATGGAAAGCAATATTGGCAGTGTCAGGGTCAAGAGCACTCTAAAGGTAGGGGAGAAATAGTGAGAAAGATGTGCTAGTTTTTCATCTTCTCCTCTGTCCCCAGCCACAGGTCTAGCAGTGGTATCAAGAGCAGAAGTCTCCCCACAAGGAAACAGCAGGGACATATCATAAAAACTCACAGGTGTGGAGGCATTTTAAAGTGCTTGAGGATCAGTGGTATGCAAAATATAATTTTGGTAGGAAGCACATTAGTAGAGGATAGCTGATGGGCCATCTTATGAACCATGGCATGTGCACATTTACTAAAACAACATTTTTTCTAGTTTAGTACAAAGGAAAACACGAATCCTAGGCTTGGGACTCAATGCAGGAGGGAAAATAGCAGTGGTGAGAAATGTACAGAAAAAAAATAGTCCTTTTCCCAAGTAGAAATCCTAGCTTTTTCCGCCAGTGAGATGGCACAGCAGCAGGTCCAGCTCATATCAGCAATCCATCATGGAAGAGATGGGGTGGTCTTTGGCAGCATTGTCATGAGGCAGCATCAAGCATGGTCGTGATACAGTGCATAAGGGAAATGATATCCTTAGATGATCATTCACTGAAGATGGTTAAAATAGTGGGGGAGGTGTGCTAGATAGCAGGGTATTTTCACCAGAATGTGAAGGATGGGCATGAGCTGCATGAGAAGCAGGAAGCAACAGGAGCAGTTTAAGCAGGATATTGCTACTAGGTGGACTTCAGGTTATGAAATACTGGTGAGGCTAGTGAAACAGGTGTGTGGTGACTGCCTGGACACATCATGTGACCCCCTGATCCCATGTATGATGTGATGTGTTCAGGGTCAGTCACCAAGTTTGGCCTGTGTGTGTGTGTGTGTGTCCTTATGTCTGGACATGGTCATCCCTGGCATTGCACCCATGGCTGATGTACCTGGGGTGCACATATCACATGGTCCAGCTGCCCCTTAGCCATCTGGCACTCATACTCTGCCTGCTGAAGATGGTGCACACCTGTGTGCTATCATAGGGGGCGCAGGACAGGTGTATGGTGTGCCACATACACATGGAACTCCCAGCATAGCCCTGTCTATCTGCCCTGGCCCGCGCTACACCTGTGGGTCACTGGCTGTGCTACTGCCACATGTTTATGGCACCTCCATTCCTGTGGCTTCTCCCCAGTCCCCTTGGGTGTTTGCACCATCATCTGCAACTGTGGTGGCCAGTCTGCTTACCTATATGCCTCAGACATGCAATTACAGTCTTTTCCATGTGGCATGCAGCATGGTGTAACCCCTGTGGCGCGACACATGTCCAGGTCCAATGATGGCCAGGGTCTCATTGGCCAACAGGCACATAGGCACACATGGCACACACTTTTAACTGCGTAAAACTTTATTTTCCTAGCCAACATGCATGGGACAGACAGAGAATATGGGCAAACAGTGCCCACACACACTGGCCAATAGGTGTGCTCCCTGGCACCAAGCCCCACCCTTTCCACACCTACATGGCCATGAACATTGATTGCCAGTCTGCCCTGGTGGCTGTCACTGCACCAGCTGCCATCAGGGCTGACCATACGCTTAGTGCTACTGCTGTCCCTTTGCACCTTCCAGGTAGCGTGGCCCCCTCAGTGATCCACAGGGCTAACTGCTGTGTGATTGTGGGTGGTGTGCAAGGCTGCAGATGGGCCTCCAGCAGCAGGTGCAGGTCCCTGAACTCACACCTCAGTCCTTGCACCTCTCCCCTGAGACTCACCACATGGCACGAGAGGTGTGAGAAAGGCCAGGGCTGGCATATCCTTGGGACCACCAACTGTATCCTGAGCCCCTCATCCAGTCCCACATCAGATTGAGGTGGGCTACATGGCCCACCAACATGCCACACTGCTCCCACATAGCCATGGACAATGGCACCTCTGCAGCATCGCCACCCTCATCACTGTTGTCACCTGGCACTGCCACTGCCTCATGGCACCCATGACTTCCATAACATGGGCCCCCTATTATCTCTTTGCCATCCGCATCCCCCTCCAGCTGCAATGGCACATTCCTCCCCACACCCCTGCTCGGATCATACATCCACTCTCCCCATCAACCCTCACCTCCACGCACATCCTGCCTCCCCTCAATCCACACACCCTTGCTCCCCCATCCTGCCACTCACACAGCCTCATATGCTCTCCTGCATGCACTTGGAGCCCTCCCCTTCACTACCTCCCTCCCACCACTCACACACCCCCACACGTTCCCCCTGCATTCACTCCAAGCCCTTCCATTCACTACCCCCTCCTATCACTCACACATACCCACACGCTCCCCCTCCCCCTCACCACCACCCTCCATCACTCACCCTCCTGCATGCACTCAGTCGCAACACCCTCCCTAATCCTGTCTGGTCCCTCAGTCAGGGTCACTACAGCCTCACCGAGTACACTCTATGGGGCCTCACCAGCTGCCTGCCCTGCCATGCCACATGTACCCTCCACCAGAGGCTGGAGGATGAGGGTCCAGAGGTTGCCCCCTGTCTCCGGGCCTTCTGCACATGACACCTGTGGGACCTGCCCTGCTGTGCAGTATCTCTCAGGTGTGCTGTGGGACATAGACCCCCTGCTCTCTGCCATCTGCTCTTCCCCTTTCAGGGTGGATAGAGGGGGAGAATGTTGCCTCCCCTTCTGGCCCCTCATTGTCCTCCTCATCATCTGCAGATGGTGCTGGGCTGGAAAGGAGGATGAGGCTCTGCTTTGCACTGCTGCTGCCCCCACTGCTGGTCTGGGGGGTGTTTCTGTGCCATCATCCTCCATGGTATCAGGGGTGGAGCTATCTGGGGATGGCGGTGGGGAGTCCTCCCCCTGCTGTGCTACCGCTGTGGGGGACAGAGGTCATAGTTAGCTTCATCACTGTGGTTGCTGGGGGGGCAGCCACATACACAGGGTGCTCCAGCATGTCACATATCTGCAGGGGGTGGAACAATGTGGGGTGGGATTATGTGTTGTGGGACCCTGGGGTGGGGACATGCTGTTTCTGTGGTGTCCATGTTACAGTGGTGTCCACTCTTACATGTGTTGGCCCACCTCAGTGTTGTGGGGCCTGTTGGCCGGCTACTCACCCTGCTCCTCCTGCAGCTGCTCCAGATACACCATATCAGCCATTGGCATGTATGGCGGATTGTTCGGTACCACACATGGTAGGCCTCTGTGTCATGAAGGACCTGGAAACATCTGTGGGGTGGAGACACACCTCCTCATTCACCCATGCTAGGGCACAGACCTGCCTATTCTATGGGATGATTCTGCTTGCAGTCTGCACATGGCCATCATGTGCCGTGTCACCATCTGCTCTCAATGGCACATCACCCTAACATGCCATGCCAATCACCCTAACATGCCATGCCAGGGAGGGGGATGAGGAGCAGCAGCTGGTCATTGCATTTGGTGTACATGTACAGGGACATGTTCACTCACCTCTAGGGGTTTCTGAGCCCTGACAACTGTAACCTCATGGTTCTAGCCCTGAACCACAGTGCTCAGGTCCTGGGTTTGCCTCCCTCCTGGGCTGCTTCATTTTGTGCCACTACCATTCACACTGGCCCTCCCCTCTGACTTGCCATGCTCTCTCTATTCTGAATTCCTGACAACATAGACAGCTGTAGCCTGATGGTTCTGGCCCTGAAACACAGGGCTTAGGAGCCTGGGTTTGCCTCCCACCTAGGGGCATCTACAGGGTCCTTTTATTTTGCCTCCTCAGGGGGCATCTGTTTGGCCTGGGGATGTGGTTGACATTCTGGGACTGCTCTCTGCTATGCATATTATTTCCATCTGTTTCTGTGTCTCCCTGTGCTCTCACTGTAGGCCTGCATGCATCCTATTCTCCCTTGTTTCCTTTGCTGTCCTATCACTGTGCAGTCTGCCAGCTTTCTGCCTTGCCAGATCCTTACATTTCATGCCCTTCTTCTCCGCCTTGGTGCATGCCTATCTCTGTGCCAACTTGGGTACTGCTACAGCCTGCCCACTTCTCTCTGCTTCCAGGATTGTCTGCCTCTGTTGTGCTGTATTTACTGGGTGAGGGTGGTCCTGATATGTTCCCAGCCCCTGTGTGCTGCTGTGTGGGCTGGCCACCTCTGCCACGTGGGGAGAAGAATTTCCTCCTGGTGGATGACCATGGTCACCGGCAGGCCTTGTCTCTGCCTTGCTGAAGTTGGGCTGCCTGGTAGCAATATTGATGTGTGCATTATGTTGGGGGGGGGGGGTGGTGCCTTCTTCCTGGATCCGGGTGCACGTGGACTGCAGGTCATGGGGTTGGGGGATGTTTTTGGGGTTACAAGTACACGGAGTGGCTGGGCAGTGTGTGCATGGCCTACACGTGCCGTGGTGTACGGCGGCTCAATAGGCCGCCAGATGGATGTGCTTTGCCGGTCATGATTACATGCTGATTCTAGAACACCCTGTACGTGTCTGTGTGGGGTTGTAGAATAGCGCCTCTGCATGCATGTGCTATCTGGGACGTGCAAGGGGCTTGGAAGTCTCCCTCTCTGAATCGGGCTCCACATTTAAATTTTCAGCCCATTAAGCCATGGCGGACAAAAAAGCAAATAGAATGTGTGGGATTATTTGAAAAGATATGGAGAACAAAGCTCTCTGTATATGGCCATGGTGTGACCACACCATGAATATTGTATGCAGTTTGCTTGCGCTATCTCAAAAATGATATAGCAGAACAGGAAATGGTTCAGAGAAGAGCAACAAAAATGACAGGAAAATAGACGATACCTTTATATTGGACTAAATATTTATGCTCTTCTAATGTGGTATATATTATTCAGTGGAAAATACACTGGAGAGACAGGTCAAATGTTAAAGACAAGAATTAATTCACAATGGCATAAGATCACACGGCGAAGCAAACCAAGGTGTCACTACTTTCACCTCAAATGTTGGAGAGCATTTCTCACTACGACTGCAGCATCAATGATTTTATAGAGAAAGTCCTAAAAGGGAAGGTCCAATGAATTCAAGAATGTAAAACTTTTGAAATGAAGATAAGACACAATCAGACAAGACAAGACTTAGCTATGGGCTTTCGATCGCATTATATGCTAAAAATATTTCCTGCCTCTGATCACCCTCTGATCGGACATCTATCCCCCCTCCCACCAGACACACACACACACACACACACACACACTCTTCCTCTGAGACTGTCAGTACAATGCTTTGGTGATTCACTTCTATATTATTATATTTTCATCTGTTGCTCATACTGTCCTGACCTGAAGAATGCTAATCAAGAAAAGTATTGTTAGTCCAGTTAAAAGGTATCACCTTATTTTGAGCTTCTTTTTTTATTTAACTACTATTACAGTGGACTAACATGGATATAACAGTATTTTATCCACTAATACGAAAACACATAGAGGCCAATTCCGCAATATGCATGGCCGGGCAGTCCGGATGCCCAAAATCCATTCCCACGGTTGTGGAATCAGGGCACTTGGATGGCCCGCTGTGCACCAGATTCCACGGTGTCAGCTGTCCTAGCATCCAGACATCCAGATCGCATAACATAGTAACATAGTAAATGACGGCAGATAAAGACCAGTATGGTCCATCTAGTCTGCCCAGTAAGATGGCAGGAGTAGGTGCACCTGCCACTCCATGCAGGTCATCCCTCCCCATGTCTTTATTTAGGGGTGAACCCACCGCTCTGTGTAGGACACCCCTGTTCATTGAGAAATTAGATAGTTAAGTTTATTTTGATTTTATCCTGTTGCTGTAAATGGATCCACTATGTCTGTCCCATGCCATTTTGAATTCTGTCACTGTATTTGCCCCCACCATTTCCATCAGGAGGGCATTACCACCCTTTCAGTGAAAAAGTATTTCCTTACATTGCCTTTCAATTTACCCCCCTTGCAGCTTCATGTTATGCCCTCTAGTTTTACAGCTTCCCCGTCTTTGGAAGAGCTTTGTTTGTCCATTAATACTCCTTAAGTGTTTAAAGGTCTGAATCATATCTCCCCTGTCCCTCCTCTCCTCCAGACTGTACATATTTAAGTCTTCAAGTCTCTTTTCATAAGGCTTCTGACGCAGGCTCCAAATCATTTTGGTCACCTTCCTCTGAACAGTTTCCAGTCTTTTTACATCTTTTGCAAGATATGGTCTCCAAAACTGAACACAGTATTCCAAGTGAGGCTCACAGTGGCATTAGTACCTCTTCCTTTCTGCTGGTAATTCCTCTTTGTATGCAACCCAACTTCCTCCTGGCTTTTGTCGTCTGTCAGTCAATCAATTTCTGATCCATTTCACCACCATGGGACCCATCCCCAAACTACAGAGTTTATTAATAAGCTTCCTATGAGGAACAGTATCAAAGGCTTTGCTGAAATCCAGGTAGATGACATCCATCGCATGCCCCTGATCTAGTTCTCTGGTCACCCAGTCAAAGGACTCAATCAGATTTGTTTGGCAAGATCGTCCTTCGGTAAAACTATGTTGCCTCGGATCATGCAATCTGTTGGTTTTGAGAAAGTCCACTATTCGTTCTTTCAGGAGCGCCTCCATTACCTTTCCTGCCACCGAGGTAAGGCTCAAAGGCCTGTAGTTTGACACGTCTTCCCTGTTACCACTTTTGTGAAGAGGTACCACATTGGCCCTTCTCCAGTCATGAAGAACTTCTCCTGTTTCCAAGGATCTGTTGAAAAAAATCCTTTAACGGCCCTGCAAGAACTTCTCTGAGCTCTTTCAGTATTCTGGGATGTATCCCATCCAATCCCATGGCCTTGTCCACTTTCAGTTTTGCAAGTTGTTCTTAAACATCATCCTCTGTGAATGGTGTGGCATCTACTTCATTTCCATGTTTATATTTGGGAGTCACAGGTGGTCCTTCTCCAGGATTTTCTTTAGTAAAAACAGAGCACAAGTATTTGTTTAGCAATTTTGCTTTTTCAGTGTCACTTTTCACAAGTCTGTTCCCAGCACTATTGAGTCCTACAATTCCACCTCTGATTTTCCTCCTCTCCCAAATATACCTGAAGAAAGTTTTGTCGCTACACTTCACATCTTTAGCCATCTTTTCCTCTGCCTTTGATTTTGCTTTCCTTATTTCTCTTTTTGTCTCTTTTAGTTTGATCCTGTATTCCTTTCTATGTTCCTCTGTTTGCAAGCTTTTGAATTTTGTGTAAGCTGTTTTTTTTGCCTTTATTTGAGCAGCCACTTCTTTGGAGAAACAAATAGGTTTCCTTCTCCTCTTGTTTTTATTTACTTTCCTTACATATTTATCTTTTGCCCCTTTTATTGCCACCTTTAGTTTAGCCCATTGCAATTCCACTTCCCTTATCACCTCCCACCCTGTCAACTCCTCCTTCAGGTACTTGGCCATTTTACTGAAGTCAGTGTTTTTGAAGTTTAGGACTTTGAGCTTGTTATGTTTGCACTACACCTTGGCTTTTATCTCAAACCACACCATGTGATGATCGCTGCTTCACACAGGGGCACCCACTCGGACATTCAACACGCTATCACCATTGTTGTTGTTAAGTGCCGTCGAGTCGGAGTCGACTCATGGCGACCCTCTGGATAGCTATCCTAAATTGTGTTCGGTCTTCAGTCAGGCGGCTCATTGTTGACAGGCTGGTACCCGTAGCTGCTGTTATTGTAGCGATCCATCTCATTGCTGGCCTTCCTCTTTTGCGTTGACCTTCTATCTTGCCAAGCATGATGTCTTTCTCTAATGATCTCTCTCTTCGCATGATGTGTCCGAAGTATGAAAGTCGAAGTCTTGTCATCTGAGCTTCTAAAGAAAGCTTAGGTTTGATCTCCTCTAGTACCGACTGGTTTGTTCTTCGGGCAGTCCATGGTATACACAGTATTCGCCGCCAGCACCATAATTCAAAGGCATCAATTTTCTTCCTGTCTGTCTTTTTCACTGTCCAGCTTTCACATCCATATGATGTTATTGAAAATACCATGGCTAGAACAAGTCGAATCTTTGTATGGAGAGAGACATCTCTGCTCTTGAGAATCTTATCTAGGTCTTTCATAGCCATTCTGCCAAGAGCAATGCGTCGTATGATTTCTTGACTGCTTGTTGCTTCGTTATTGATAGTTGATCCAAGTAGGTTAAAGTTGTTCACGATTTCAATTTCGTCTCCTTCAACGATGAACCTGTTGATTTTGCCAGTTGTCATGATCTTTGTCTTCTTTACATTAAGGTGCAGGCCCATTTTGAGACTATGTTCTTTGATTGTGAGAAGCAAATGTGTCAGATCATCTTCACTTTCAGCCAGTAATGTGGTATCATCAGCATAGCGAAGGTTGTTGATGAGTCTTCCACCAATCTTCACACCATTGGTGAGCACTAAATCCAGCATTGAGCATTCCCTGGTTGGTTCCATCTCCATTTGTCTAAGAAACACATCCTGGAAAGTATCCACAATTTTTTTGCTTCTTTCCAGATTCGCAGAAGGAGTAATCCAATCCACAGTGGGTAGATTAAAGTCACCCAATATGAACACTTCCCCCTTTGTGGCTATCTTGGCAATATCTGCAATCAATTCGTTATCTATTTCTTTGATTTGAGTAGGGGGTCTGTAAACTACAGCAGTATGGATGACAGTACCATCTCATCTTTCCAACATGGTCCAGAGAACTTCTTCTTTTCCCCATGCCCCCTGCATTTCAGTAGCTTTAATATTGCTTTTGACATACAAAGCTACTCCTCCTCCTTTTCCACTTTCTCTGTCTCTTCTGAATAGATTATAGCCAGCTATGGCTATATCCCATTCATGCGATTCATTAAACCATGTTTCTGTAATGGCCACAATGTCCAAGTCCATTTCCACCATTAGGGCTTCCAGGTCCAGAACTTTATTGGCTAAGCTTCGAGCATTTGTGCTCATTGCTTTCCAGCATTTAACTGGCTTGCATGTATTTTGCATTGATTTTGTTCCGCCCACTTCTTCCCACTTGTCGTTGATGTGTGGTTTAAAATTGTGGCTGTTTCTGATGTTATTTTGCTTTTGCCGGGAGTGATGTCCTGAATTTGTTCTTCCCCACCCGTCATCCCCTTTTTCTAGTTTAAATAACTCTCTGACTGGTATACCAGTGCTGTGACATCCCATTGCCATGGCACTGACATGTTCAGCCAGAGCCACCGATGGCCCGGACGCAGTGCGGCCCCATTTCCCACTGTCCAACCATCTGCAAGGTTCCCCAAGCATGCAATCTTCACTAAGCTCAGTAATTATTCCACACTCTTGTTGGAATAAGCGTGCGTCTAGGTAGGTGCTGGGGAAGGAAAAGAGGTTGGAGCTGAATTGTCTCTGTACATCCCAGCAGATGGCCCCTCCCCCGCACCTTCACCATCTTCATCCAGTGCTCCCCGCACAAACAGTGAGTGCTGACACCAGAATCGCGATCAGGGGCTAAATGTGGGATGGACGTCCAATTCCACTATTCCTGGATCGGAATGACCACTTTGGTGAAACTGATGGATTTTCATAAAGCCATGATCATGATGGTATTTACTTGACCCTTTTTCCTTCATCTATTCATAAGGTATCCAGTCCATCTGAAAACTCTTCTATTCCTTAATAAATAAAAATAAAATAAACAAAAATTGATTATGTCATACCTTTTAATGTACTGACTTAATACATCGTTTAACTAGTTTATCTTCTAACCTTGAAATCACAGATGTAGGGCACTTTATTTTATACCAATATTTCTTCTATAGCACTAACAGATTGGTTGTTGAAGAGCTAGGTTGGCTTCGTCAGGTTTACTCCCTGTATGAAAAAGATGGTCACTAGAACCTCCTGCTTACTGAAGTGGTCTACTGTTGCATCTCCTCTCTGCTCTGTAACAAAAGTGTTAGGGCTACTTCTTTTATCTGAGACTGGCTTGAAGACAAATTCTTTTGGAGTTTGTTTTAGCATGATAGCTGCTTCCCACTATCAAGAGGAAGGAATACCAGTTTCTTCTAATCCTCAAGCTCACCTTAAAACCTCCTATTAATCTACCTGCAGTGTCCTGGGACTCTCAGCGTGGTCATAAGTTGATGAAACCTTCCTTTTAGACAATAGGTAGGTGCAACCTCAAACTTTTAACATTAAAGTTTGTACTCTTCATCACAATCATTTCTGCCACAATTAATGAGCATCATGCATTAGTAACTTACCCAACATTCTTCAGCAATAGATCAGTTTTGTACATGCATTCTTAATGTCTTTTAAAAATATGCTTCAATTTTCGTTTAAATAATTCTGTTGTTCTTCCAACATTCTTTTCCAGACCAATGATCTCATTAAGCTGCATAGAATCCTCGGCCTATATTGCTGCTGGTGGGAAGTGATGCTGCACATTTTCAATCAGAGGAGCAGGCTGGTCCATGCAAACCTGTCTGCTTCTCACGATAGAATATGTGATATTACCAGATTGTCCCCCACTACCAGCAAAATGTCAAAGGACCCTGTGTAGCCTAGCTTGAAAAATTGTCCCAAAACCCATAAACAGAAGACTTACACAAGCCTACATATTGTACTTTGAATTAGAAAAACATTTTAGAAACTCCAAGTAATTGGAGTTTCTTATGACCTGTGGAGAGTTATTCTATAATGAGCTGCAGACATTTCCACACAATCAGTGTCCAGAAGTCACCTATTTTAAACTACTTACGTGTGGGGATGGTCATTTACATGTGAAATATAGGTGGTTGCTATTCCATAAGTATGCACATCAGGGCAAAACACGCAGTTTCAGAGTGGGTGAGCACAGGGGCAAAGCTTTGATGGGACATAAATTTACACATGTAAGTTATAGAATACTGTTACTTTCACGTATTTCCTACAAATGTAGTTGCGGTTATTATCACCAAGTCTAGGGTTAGTGTTAAGTGTTCATGCCTAGATTTGGCATGCACCACTTAAGCTCCCATCCTATAATGTAAAGTACATGTGCACTTTATAGAATAGATCTAAATATGCGAGTGATAACATGTGTTGAACTAGGTGACCCTTGTAGATGTATGCTCTTTATGCTTGATATGGTTGTTGCAAAATGCAGAAGTAAACATAGAAACATGATGGTAAATAAAGACCATCGGTCTGATATTCATTTGCGATGGTTATGCGCCGCTAAGGAACATAGCTGTCACCGCTGAACTTTAACCCCAGGTATTCAGTCTGGGCCCATATCCAGCCACCAGCATTGAATATTCAGGGTCAACACACAGCATGCTAAGGCAACTTTTTCAGAGGAAAATTGAGCAAAACCAAAAATATCTTCCTTGCTGAGGGCTGTGACATCAAGGACATTGAACAGGAAGGCATATATAAATGTCTCGGAGTAGAGGAAGGAATGACACCCGAATGGAAACTGTTGAGAGAGAAGAACAATAAAGAATATTACAGGAGATTAAAACTGTGATTGAAAAGTGCTTTAACATCATGAAATAAAATACAAGCCATCAATCAGCTGGCAATTCCTGTACTCCCCTACAGTTTTGGGATTGTAGGTTGGCCTCATAAAGTGCTTGAAAAACTGGATGCACCAACAAGAAAACTCCTCCATGCTCATGAAGTAATTTATAAGAATCAATGTATGCCACAATTGTACATCCCTAGAGCTGAAGAGGGCTAGGACTTATAGAGATTGACTACACCTACAGAGCTACTATCATAGACCTCCAAGCCTATCTGACAGCATCATCGGATCCAAATATATAAAAAGTGCTGAAGTATGAAAGTAAACATCCAGAATCTGTCTCCATCATAAAACTTGGACAAGCATTCTGACAACTAGAAGGAATGAGTGAGAATCCACAGGCGTGCATGGGAAAGGAAATAACAGAATTTGCAAAACAGGAGAAAAAACTCTTTAAAGAATTAGATTAGCAGGTAAGGAAAAACAAGTGGAAATGCACAAATACAGTGGAAAATACAGTGTGTTACTCCAAGAACCTTTTGTCAATCAAGAACTGACACACAAATGGTTGAGGAGAGGTAGACTGAAACCGATGGATGAAAGATTGATAGTTGCAGCCCAGGACAGCGGATTACAGATGAGATGGTTTATGGCGAGTATTGAAAAAACTAGCACAACAGACATATGCTGATTCTGTAAGAAAGAGCTGGAAACAGTGACTTACCTAATAGCAGGCTGTGAAGTTCTGATGGCAGAAAATTTCTATACTGAAAGGCAAAACAAAGTAGCACGACTCCTCCAATGGAAACTCTGTAAATACTACATCACTGTCCCTGAAAAACACTGGGATCATAAACCTAACAGAGAATGAAGAGGTTATGATCACCTGGGACATTCCCATTCCAATGGATAAGAAACTGAATGCCAAGAAACCTGACATAGTGGTAAAGGAGAAGAACACCAGAATGGCATTGATAATAGAAGTGTCAGTACCGATTCTGTGAATCGTGTGGAGAGGGAGAAGATCTTGAGGTATCAAGAAATGCAATCAGAGACCAAGAAAATGTGGCAGAAAGATACAGAAATATTTCCCATGGTACTGGGAGCCACAGGCCTGATAAAGAAGAATTTCCAAGCACATCTTGACAAGCTACCCATACATGTTACATCTTACGAACTCCAGCAGGAGGCTCTCTTTGGCACGATGTAAGTATTACACTGAGTATTAGTAATAAATTTGAGAGATTAAGATCATATTCCACATACCCTGGCTTAGAAGTGAGGTTCACGACTGCCGTGGTATGCTCAAAACTAAAAAATTAATAGCTCTCAATCAAAGACTCAATTAGTCAAACAAGTTTTTTCAAAATTTAAATAAGACAATTAGAATCTCTTTCACAGCAGGCAAATATGACCTACCTTTATTCCTACTGTGGCAAAGTCAGCTATCCTGAGAGTGGGGGAGGTGAGAAGCATAACAAATTCACCCTACTTAAGGGTCCCCTTCTAGGAGTGCAGGGAGAGAAAGCCACAGCCAGGTTTCAAAGACAGAAACCCCCCAGCTGGAACAGGTTTCAGCCAATGACTGATAAAATAAGAAAGAGGGATTGCAAGCATGAGGACCAAAGCCCTTACTTTAACAAGTGCACTGATTATTCTAATTTCAGAAGACAGGGGGATTACCAACACCTGGGAAAGAAAGAGGTGGGGTTAAGACCCTGGAGGTATAAGCCTGGGTTAGATTATGCAGAGAGGGGGAGACAAGAAGGAGAGCAGCTGGGAGAGCAGCTGAGACAGAAGCAGAGAGAAGGAGTGTATTCTTGGAGAAGAGCTGAGCTACCCAGAGCTGAGAGAGCTGAATTCCCTGCAACAGGTTGGCAACAGAGGTGGGGGCCACAAAGTGGAGAAGC
Source organism: Ichthyophis bannanicus (assembly GCA_033557465.1). Taxonomy (NCBI): domain Eukaryota; kingdom Metazoa; phylum Chordata; class Amphibia; order Gymnophiona; family Ichthyophiidae; genus Ichthyophis; species Ichthyophis bannanicus. The sequence goes on from CM066034.1 coordinate 756,852,308, forward strand.
TTTCAGACCACCAGAGAGGTTGTAAGCTGAGCAGTCTGACCAGGTCAGTGAGTCAGAACCCATGCAGTTGGGAGAACTGGGGGAAGAAGATTGCTTTATGGATTGCTCTCTATGCCAAGCTCTAGACAGGAGGTCTTGAGAAAAAGCTAGCCCTGAAAGAAGTAATTCTCCTTGGAAGTTAACCATATGGCAGAAGCAGTGTAGAGGTAAATTCCTGTCTGTTTTAAAAGGGAAATTTACTGCAATGTAAGCCTGATCAGGAAGCTCTGATCCATGCTTGTTTGTCACCTGTGTTTGAACTGTGCAACGGCAAGAAAAGCCAAGTTAGCTGCTATAAGAGTTTTTGCTTGCTCCTCTTCTATATGAAAAGCCTGCTAAGAGTTTTGATAACAGCTTGGAATGTTTGTTTTGTTCTAAGTTTGGTTTCACATAGAAATGCAGCCTAGAGAGGTTTTTGAGGCTGGCAGAAACCAAACTGCTGTAGAAGAATTAAGCCTGAATTTTTCTTTATGCTCTGATTAACAGTGACTAAACAGGAAAGTGGCAGCCTAGTTTCTAAAGGCAATTGCTTCTGCAAGTAAGAGGACTTTAAAAAGCCATTTCTGAGTTCTTTTGGTTTGTTTGCCATTATTTGCTGTACCTTAAGCAAATCCTACAGTTGTAATCCTGTAAATGATACCTTGAACCTGCTGTGTTTTGTGTTATGGAAATAAACTTTCTGTTACAAGCCTTACCCTCGGTTACCTCAACTACAAACCTTCTACTTAAAGCACCAACATATTTTTAGCAGTACTACACTTCCCAGAAACCAACATGAAGAAATGGGCTGCTAGGAGCTGATAGAAGAAGGAATCCTCAACCACCACGCCCCTCGACCACTAGAGGCAAGTAGCTTCGGGCATTGTGCTTGTGACACCTACATTTAGTGAAATTTTCACTATAGGGAACAGCTGACGCTCACATCACTGGTCATTATAGCCTCCAAAGAATCTTTATTCAAATTTTTTTTTTAAATTTTAAATATATCATTTTAATTCCACAAGAGTACTCGTGGGGATTCCAATTACTTATAATGTACTCCAAAACCAAACATAAACACAATATAAATAGTGTCTTAAAAAGTCAACGGAGCATCTACGGACATATCTTCTATCTCCTGTAAAGCAACAGAAGAAAAGCTTAGTAGATATACACAGTAGTTACTTAGCTTTAGAAGTCCGTAATCAGCATCCCACATCAAAATGATCCGTTATCAGAAGAAGCAAAAAGATCTTCAGTATCGTAACACGGTGGGGGAGTCTCCTTACAGTCTTCATTCAGACATTCCCACAATTCTATTAACTCATACCCTACAAAAGCTTTTGTTTCGCCAACCACTGGCTTCCTCAGGGGTTGAGAGTAACACACATCAGAAAAAAGCTATCAAAGTGCTTCCTATAAAGTTATTTGTGTTATGCTCAAAACTAACCCATTTGGAGAAACTACCCCGCATGGTGCAGAAGCTATCCATGCAGCGCCAATATTTAGACACTGCCCAGTTATCTCCTGTGGTGAAAGTTAGGATAGTTTTTGCTGTGCCTTACATTCACCACTGAAGGATAACCAGACAGAGGCTGAATATCACTGCTGCATGGTTATCCCCAAGTACCACCCCAGACATACCCTGATGCTAAGCGTTTAGCAAAGGGGCATAAGGCAGCATTACTCAGGGATATTCAGCGGCACTAACTGTGTTAGTGCTGATGAGTATCCCGCTTAAGTCTGTTCCCATATGCCTTATGATGAAGCTCACTAACAATTTTGGTAGCCACCATCTGTACCTACTCTATCCTGTTTATATACTTTTGAAGGTGTGGTCTCCAGAACTGAACACAGTAGTCTAAATTAGATCTCAGCAAAGACTTATGCGGAGGCACTATCACCTCTTTCTTCCTGCGGGCTATTCCTCTCACTATGCACCCAAGCATCCTTCTGGCTTTTGCCATTGCCTTTTCTACCTGTTTATCTACCTTAAAGTCATCATAAACAATTCCCCTAGATCCCGCTATTTTTTCATGGACAGAAGCACTTCACCCCATATACTGTACTGGTCCCTTGGATTTTTGCAGTTCAAATACATGACCTTCCTTTTTTTAGCATTAAATCTCAGAGGCCAAATTCTCTACCATTCTTCCAGCTGCACTGCATCCACCTTCCTGGGTGTCTATACTATTGCAGAATTTTGAATGATTTGCAAAGAGGCATATCTTACCCGACAGCCCTTCTACAATGTTGCAAAAATGTTAAAAAGAATCAAATCAAGGACACATCTTTATGGAACACCTCTGATAACATCGTTCTCCTCATATTGAGTTCCATTTACTTGTACCCTTTGTTACCTCCCACTTAATCAGTTTTTAACCCACTCAGTCACTTAAGATCCATGCCTAGGACACTCACTTGATAAGTCACCTGGCAGAACAGTGTCAAAGGCTTTACTGAAATCTAAGTACACCAAATCTAGAGCTTTCCCTTATTCCAACTTTCTGGTCATGCAGTCAAAGCAATTAATGAGATTTGTCTGACAAGACCTGCCTCTCATAAAACCATGCTGTCTCGGATCCTGCAATCCATTGGATTCCAGAAAACCTCACTATCCTCTGTTTTAGCATAATTTCCTTTAATTTACTCACCACAAAGATCAGACAAACTGGCCTAAGAACATAAGATATGCCATACTGGGTCAGACCAAGATCCATCAAGCCCAGTATCCTGTTTCCAACAGTGGCCAATCTAGGTCATACGTACCTAGCAGTTTCTCGAAAAGACACAGGTTCCACAATGCTTGTACTGGGTCAAGCATTGTAGTTCCCAACCATGTTCTTACTTCCACTTGTATGTAAAGAGACCACATGTACCCTTCTCCATTCTTCCAGGACCATGCCTGACTCTAAAGAAAAATTACAAAGGTCAGAGTAGCTGCTAGAACTTCCCTAAGTGCCTTCAATAATTGTGGATGTATCCCATATGGCCCCATCATTTTGTCTACCTTTAGTTTAGCTAGCTCCTTGCAAACACAGTCTTCTAAAAAGTGTTCAAGATTCACTTCACTTCTGTTTCTATTTGTCAGTGTTTTCTGAGGACCTTCTCCGGGCCTTTCATCTGTGAACACACAACAGAAATATTGGTTAAGCAATTCCACATTAGCCTCATCAGCTACTACATATTCCTCCCCTTCATCATTCAGTCTGACAGTAAAACCTTCAAACTACCTCCTCTCACTAACAGCTCTGAAACATGTTTTGTCCTCTATTTTACTGTGTTGGCATAATTTTTCTTCCATTTGTTTCTTTGCTTTCCTGACTACTTTCCTAGCTTCTCTTAGCTTTTCCAGCTATTGATGCTTGTCTTCTTCTTTCTGTGATTTCTTGCATTTTATGAGTGTACGGTTATATGCAAATGTTTAGGCATCATTAGTCAAATTATATGTTTAAATAAATCCACAAATGAAAAATACAGTAGCTGACACAACCTCTACATGGTACAAACCTAAACATGATGGGGCTGATTTTGCAAGCAGTTAGTGCTGCTGAATATCTCTGGGTGTTGCTGCTAAATGCCCCAGTGATAGCTGACTAGCACTGGAGTGTTCCAGGAGTGGAGTGGAAGCAGCCCTTGGTGATAACTGGGCAGTGGTGATATTCAACCACTGCCCGATTATCCTTGAGAAGCAAATGTTAGTCACCTTAAAGGATGTCCTAACCTTTGCCAAAGAAGCTGACCAGGCAGTGGCTAAATATTGCCACTGCCTGCTTAGCTTTGCCAATATCTGGCTAACCCAGAAAGTCAATGCCAGAGACCAGACATGACCATGGCATTGATATCTGGGTTTACAGTTCAACAGTGGTGGATAGCCACTTTACAAGAGCTAGCTGTCGCCGCTGAATATCCCTCCGCCATCTTTCTGCTATTTTAATGCATAATATTATTTGCCATTTTTAACATTCAGAATAAGAACATGGTGAACATGAAAGATGTAAAAGGCTGGGTATCCTTTTAGTCACCAATCTGTAACACTTCTTTTAGCAGAAATAAAAGCTTCAAAATGTTTCTTATAGCCAAACTAAGAGCCTTTCTGTTCTTGCTTTTGAATTTTTTCTACTGTTCTTTGAAGAACTCTTACAGCTTAGAAATATTCTTAAAACCCCTTACCTGCTCTGCATGTTTGAGATCTCTCCCTCAGATTTTCAGTAATATTCAAGTTTGGGGACTGTGAAGGCCATTCCAAACCTTCATCTTTCTTTGTTCTAAGTATGGTACTTTGAGATCTGTTCCAGATTTCATATCCAGCTTTCTTTTTAATTTCTTACCGAAATATACACCTTCTTTTGAATTTCATTTTCTAAATCAATAGTGAGACATTGGCTTCTAGGATAGGTTGATATTTACTTATATCCATTCTTTCTTCTATCCACAATATGTTTCCTGTACCATGTCTGCCATACAACCCAAAGCATGTTATATCAACTGGAGTTCTTAACGGTTAGCACGCTGGTAAGGTATTCTGTTCTTTTAATGTTTCACCCATTTTTATCTAATTGTATTTTCTGTGATTGTGATTAACAATACAGTTTTCATCTCCTCTGTCTAAAACACTTTGTTCCAAAAGGTTTTATGTTTATTAAGTTTTCTTTTGTATACTTTAACAAATGACTTTTGTGATGAGGTTATAAAAAAAGGTTTTCTTCTGACGGCTATCCCATGTAGATCATTGTTAGGTAAGCAAAGATGTACTATAAAACTGTGAATAGATATTCCAACATCAGCAATATTTTTTCGTAGTAATCTGTGGATTCTGTTATATCAGAGACTTTTCCTGGTCTTTCTATCACAGGTAAAATCATGGAGTGAGTCACCAGGGCCATGGGCCAATCAACGTTTTGCCTCACAAGGCCTTAGCAGCTAGTAAATCTTGTGGATGAGGTTGGAGGATAGTTTGGTTGGTCCTCTCATTCAAAAGGTTGTTCATGCAGTGACCTAGTTAGGTGCAGAGTGTAGCATGGCTGCAGCATACCTGTAATTTTTTAAATCATGTGGTTTGGTACTGTGTAAAAGCAGTTCATCATATTTATGATGAGTGAAAACATTTAACAGCAAATTTGCATTAAATTCTGCCAGAAACTTGGAGATTCGTGCAAAGAGACTTATGACAAGTTACAGCAAGTGTATGGCGATGAATGTATGAGTTGTACTCAAGTTTATGACTGATACGAATGGTTCCAAGAGGGCCGTCAAAGTATTGACATTGACAAACATTCTGGAAGGGCATCCACAAGCAGGAATGAAGACAAAGTTGAAGCAGTGTGTACCACAATATGCTCAAATCATCAATTGGGTATCAGGAAGCTTGCTGAGGACATGGACATCAGTTTTGGGTTGGTACAGTCCATTCTTACTGGTGAGTTGGGGATAAGACGTGTGTCTGCAAAATTTGTGCCAAAACTCCTGTTCCCTGACCAAAAAGAAGATCAACTGCAACCAAGGAGTTGTTGGAATGCATTGAAAATAACTCAGATTTCATCAAAAAGATTGTTACTGGTGATGAATCATGGATTTATGGTTATGACCCGGAAACTAAAGCTCAATCCTCACAATGGAAGACTCCAAAGTCCTAGATCCAAGAAAGCCTGTCAGGTGAGGAACAATGTCAAGGACATACAGTTTTCTTTGATTAGCAGAGTATTGTTCATCATGAGTATGCTCCAAAAGGCCAGACCATCAATAAGGAGTACTATGTCCAAGTTCTGACTCGTTTGAGAGATGCAGTTCATCAGAGTTGCACAGGAATGGTGAATGGTTGCTTCATCACGATAACGCCCCAGCTCATGCAGCACATATTGTTCAGCAGTTCTTTGCCAAACACCAAATTGAGCAAGTCCATCAGCCTCCATATTCACCTGACCTTGCACACTGTACTTTTCTTGTTTCCAAAACTGCATTGAAAGGAAGGAGATTCAATGACTTGGAGACCAATTTAAAAAATTTGACACAGCAGCTTCACAGCATAATGAAAGAGGCATTTCAAAATTGTTTCGAGCAGTGGCAGGAACACTGGAAGAAGTGTCTTTTATCAGAAGGGGACTATTTTGAAGCAAACTGAGTGCAGTAACTATCAGTGTTATACTTCTTATGTTATTGAACGAGTCTTGATACTTTTTGATCACACCTCATATCACTGAGGGGACTTCATAAGATAAACTCTTGCGTGATATCAAAAATGTTTATGCAAAACAGCTTCTGAGCTTTTTCTACCTACTGCTAGGGCACATTTCATAGGCAGCACCAGAAAACATCGTCCATATGTGTGACCAAATTTTTCAACTGTCAGCACGTAAGTATCGTTGCTTTACTAATATGGATTAGTAATAACCTTCATAACAAACATAAGATAAGTCTTGCTGAATCGAACCAAGTTCACCAAGCCCAATCTGCTATCTCTGACAGTGGCCAGTCTGGATCTTAAAAATCTTGGCAGAAGGGATTTGCACAGACAAGAAAAAATTGTCTAGTTTTTGTTATGTCATGAATTTTTCTAGATTTTGGGGTATTTTTTGGTTAGTTTCACACATCCATTTTAATAAGAAATTCTTACTGCTTGCTAGATTGATTTAACATCTTGAAGGGCTACCAAAAGGAGCTGCTACTGCTGGAAAGAAATCTGCACTTGTATTTTTTTACTTCTGAGAAATTCTCTAAATCTTGGGAAAAGGGAATACTTTGGGTTAAAATTGATAAATCTGTGTATTCAAATCCAGTGTATTTGCTAACTCTCTCAGGGCTCAGTAGCCCCAGAGAGCTTCTTTTTTTTTTTTGTAAATATTTTATTTGACCAGTGGCATAATACCTACAACTCATTCCCACATGTCATAACATATATCAAACAGCCACATCGTAATTTCAGCTAACACATATTCTCTGTACTAGATAACTCTACTACCGCCACACATCGTTTCCTCTTCCAATATTCAAAATTAAGTTTCATCAATACAGATCATCTCTTCTGCCCTTCCTTGAACACTTTTGACACCTTGTCACCATGGCCAATTTTTCATTTTTCCCCCTTTCTCCTTCTTCCCCCTTCTTCACCTCCCCCCATACCCCTCCTTGCTTCTACTCCCCCCCCCCCCAAAGTTGGTGAGTTTATAGGCATTCAAGGCATTCTTCCCATGCTTTCCAATATTCCCTTCGCTCATTAGATCCACTTTCTGTTTTATCTCTCAGTATCCATTCAGCCATACTTCTCATTCTCATCTGCCACTCCACTGTGGTCGGGGCTCTATCCTCTATCCAGTGTGCCACTCTAGTTTTCCTGGCAAGCAGAAGTGCCACTTGTACTATCCGTTTTTTTCGCCATTCCCTGTACCTTTCAATTTATTATCTTCCCATCTCTCAGCAAGAGAGTTTTATAGTCCCTTTCCACCCTGGTGCCTAATAGCACCTGCAGTTTCTGTAGCATTCCCCCCGCAATACGGCTGCAATCTCGGGCATTCCAAGAAGTGTGCCCAGGTACCCCTCATGCTCTTACATCTCTGACAATTAGGGTTATCCCATATTCACATTTTTGTTCCCCTTTCCCTTGTTAGATAAGTTCTGTGTAGCATTTTGTAAAGCATTTCCTGTAGGCTCGCATTCAGCATATATGCGGATAGCTCCACATATAGTCTTCTTATGAGTTGTTCATCAACTTCCTCCCCCAGCTCCCTTGCCCATGCTTGCCCTTACATCTGGCGCCACTCCCTTTTCCATGTACCTCTAGCCACTTTATACCAATAGGCTACTCTTGTGTTTACCTAGTGTCATCATGAACGTTCTGTCTAGCTTCGTAAACCCTTTCCTGTCCTCTGCCATTCTAAGCTCATTGGTAATGTAATGGCAGCATTGGAAATACACCATTAGGGGTTTGTTTAGGGCCCCCATTCCACCTTGAATTGGTCAAAGGTTGGCACACTCCCCTGCCCTTTCTCCAACATTTCGCCCACATATCATCAGCCCTTCTCTGCCCACATTTTGAAGGCTGTATTATCATTTATTTGTGGGAACTCAGGATTCCCTAGCAGAGAGTCAAATGGCGAGTCCCCCCCCCCCCCCCGGCCTCTCCCCCATTCTCACTCTACACCACTGCTAGGCCCTTCACAGAAGTTCAATAAAACAACTAGCCCATTAAGTCTCAGCCCGCTGTCTGCGCTTAAGCTAGAGTAGACAGCATTTTGTAGGGCGTGCATCCCTGATCAAAAAACTCTTGAGGGCATATCTATCTTCCCCTGTTTATAATTTGTGCACCCATCTAAGTAGTGTGGCTATGTAGTAAAGACGTAAGTCTGGAAGATTTAAGCCTCCTCCTTCTCTGCCCACTGTCAGTTTTGCATAGCTAATCTGCACCGTCTTCCCCTTCAATAGGAAGGCATTCACCACCCTCCTATAAGTACACTCTTCTGCTCCCTTGACTCATAGGAGTAGCATTTGCAGAGGATAAAGTAAGCATGGTAACCATACCATTTTGGTTATCACTACTCTCCCAAACAACATGAGTGGCAAATCTCTCCACTTGTTGCACTATTCTTTCATTTGTTTTAATTTTTCTCATATATTAGAATATAACATAAGAACATAAGATATGCCATACTGGATCAGACCAAGGTCCATCAAGCCCAGTATCCTGTTTCCAACAGTGGTCAATCTAGGTCATATGTACCTAGCAGTTTCCCCAAAAGACACAGGTTTCAAAATGCTTGTATTGGGATCAAGCATTGATATTGTGGGTCCCTTTTTAATAATGGTTTATGGACCTTTCCTCCAGGAACTTGTCCAAACCTTTTTTAAACCCAGCTACACTAACAGCCTTTACTACATCCTCCGGAAACAAATTCCACAGTTTGATTACACATTGCATGAAAAAATATTTTCTCTTATTTGTCTTAAATGGTTTACCCTGTAGCTTCATTGCATGTCCCCTAGTCATTTTATTTTCTGATAATGTAAACAATCGATCTATGCTTAACCGTTCCACTCCATTCATTAATTTATAGACCTCTATCATATCTCCCCTCAGCCATCTCTTTTCCAGGTTGAAGAGCCCTAACCTTTTAAGACTCTCCTCATAGGAGTAGCCGTCCATCCCCTTTACCATTTTGGTGGCTCTTCTCTGTACCTTTTCTAATAACGCTATATCCTTTTAAAGATATGGCGACCAGGATTGCACACAATATTCAAGGTGCGGTTGCACCATTGAAAGATACAGAGGCATTATAATATCTTTTTTTTATATTTTCCATTCCTTTCCTTATGATATCTAGCATTCTATTTGCTCTCTTGGCCGCCACTGCACACTGGGCTGAGGGTATTAACATGTTATCCACGATGATGCCTAAATCTTTTTCCTGGGTGGTGGTTCCCAATGTGGAACCTTGCATCGTGTAACCATAGTTTGGGTTGTTCTTTCCTAGATGCATAACTTTGCACATATCCACATTAAATTTGATCTGCCATTTGGATGCCCAGTCTTCCAATTTATCAAGATCCTCTTGCAATTTTTCACAATCTTCTTGGGTTTTAACAACTTTAAATAGTTGTGTGTCATCTGCAAATTTGATAACCTCACTCGTTATTCCCTTTTCCAGGTCATTTATGAATATATCAAAAAGCAGCGGACCCAGCACAGATCCCTGGGGTACTCCACTATTCACCTTTTTCCATTGGGAATATTGGCCATTTAGCCCTACCCTCTGCTTTCTATCTTTTAACCAGTTCCTGATCCACAATAGTACACTGCCTCCTATCCCATGACCTTTTTAGTTTTGCCAAAAGTCTCTGATGAGGGACCTTGTCAAAGGCTTTCTGAAAGTCCAGATACACTATATCAACGGACTCACCTTTGTCTACCTGTTTATTCACACCTTCAAAAAAACATAACATATTAATAAGACAAGATCTTCCTTGTCTAAAGCCATGTTGGCTGTCTCCCATTAGGCCATGACTATCTACATGCGGAGTAATTTTGTTCTTTATGATGGTTTCTACCATTTTTCCTAGTACTGACATCAGGCTCACCTGTCTGTAGTTTCCCGGATCACACCTGAAACCCTTTTTAAAAATTGGCATTACATTGGCGATCTTCCAATCTTCAGGTATTACAGATGATTTTAATGAAAGTTCACAGATTACTAATAGCAGGTCTGCAATCTCATATTTCAGTTCTTTCAACACCCTTGGATGTATACCATCCGGTCCAGGTGATTTACTACTCTTCAATTTATCAAATAGTTGTAATGCATATTCAGGGTGTAGTGATATTTCTTTCAATTCCTCTGCAGTATCACCTTTAAATACCACTTCAGTCATAGGCAACATCCCTGCATCTTCCTCAGTAAAGACCGAAGCAAAGAATTTGTTCAGTCTCTCCGCTATAGCCTTGTCCCCTCCTACTGTACCTTTTACCCCTCTATCATCTAATGGTCCAACTGACTCTCTCACAAGTTTTTTTGCTACAAATGTACTTGATAAAGTCTTTAATACACATTTTTGCTTCCGTAGCAAGTTTCTTCTCAAATTCTCGCTTTGCCTGCCTTATCAATGCCTTGCATTTAACTTGCCAGTGCTTGTGCTGTTTCCAGTTTTCGTCATTTGGCTCTTTTTTCCATTTCCTGAAAGATGCTTTTTTGGCAGCAATGGCCTCTCTGACCTCATCTTTAAACCATGCTGGCAGTTTTTTGGACTTCCTTCCACTTTTCTTAAACTGTGTAATACGGCTGGTCTGGTCTTCCAAGATAGTATTTATAAACAACACCCAAGCTTGATGTAAGTCTTTAACCTTTGCAACTGCTCTTTTTAGTTTTTTCTTAACTATTTTCCTCATTTTATCATAGTCTCCTTTCAAAAGTTAAAAGGTAGTAGTGTGGATTTCCTTACCATCCCTCCTCTACTAATTAAATCAAACACGATCATGCTATGATCACTATTGCCAAGTGGCCTCAACACCATTATCTCTTGCACCAGATCTGATGTTCCACTGAGGACTAGGTCCAATATGGCTTCCCCTCTGTTCATGAACCAGCTGCTCCAAGAAGTAGTCATTTATTTCATCTAGGAACTTTATCTCCCTAGCATGTCCTGCTGTGACACTGACCCAGTCAATACCGGGGTAATTGAAATCACCCATTATTATTACTGTGTTGTAACTTTTGTCAGTTTCCTTGATTTCTTTGAGCATTTCGTCATCCATTTGTTCATTCTGGCCAGGCCATTGCCTTCCCCTTCTTATATGGAATTTCAATCCATAGAGATTCTACAGCAAATTTTGTTTCCTGCAAAACTTTAATCCTTTCTAACTCAATGCCCTCTCTAACATAGAGTGCAACCCCTCCACCAATTTCATGAGTTCTATCATTACAATATAATTGTACCCAGGTATCACAGTGCCCCACTGGTTGTCCTCCTTCCACCATGTCTCTGAGATTCCAATAATATCTAACCTCTCATTTAGTGCTATATATTCTAACTCTCCCATCTTATTTTTTATACTTCTAGCATTTGCATACAAGCATTTTAGAGACTGTATTTTATTCATATTAATCTGGCTATTAGTAGGCTTGGGTAATTTGGAATCTTTAAGCTCTGTCTGCCCAATACTCAAGGGCATTTGGGCTACTTTACTCTTTTTTGGAACCTCTCTGCTTTTGGTAGTATCCTTCAAGGATACCTTCTTCCGAACCATGCGCTCTTGGGCGACTGTCGGCTTTCCCATATTATGTAGTTTAAAAGCTGCTCTATCTCCTTTTTAAAGGTTAATGCCAGCAGCCTGGTTCCATCCCGGTTAAGGTGAAGCCCATCCCTTTGGAAGAGCCCCTCCTTTCCCCAGAATGCTCCCCAGTTCCTAACAAATCCAAAACCCTCATCCTTGCACCATCGTCTCATCCACGCACTGCCTACCTTTTGGGTCCTGCACATGGAACGGGAAGTATTTTGGAGAACGCTACCCTGGAAGGTCTGGATTTCAACTTCCTACCTAAAAGCCTAAATTTAGCCTCCAGAACCTCCTTACCACATTTTCCTGTGTCATTGGTTCCGACATGTACCAAGACAGCAGACTCCTCCCCAGCACTATCTAAGACCTTATCTAGGTGGCGCGTGAGGTCCACTACCTTCGCACCAGACAGGCATGTTACCAGGCAATCCTCACATCCACCAGCCACCCAGCTATCTACATGCCAATTGATCGAATCACCAACTATAACGACTTTCCTAACCCTTCCTTTATGGGCACATGGCCTTGGAGAAACTCACTTGGTGCAAGAGGGTGTTACTTCACCTGGAGGACAGGTCCTAGTTACAGGATTACTTCCTGCTACACCAGGGTGATGCTGTCCTGTCGTGTGACGTCTCTCCTCCATGGCAACAGGGATGCTGCCATACTGGAGGTGGGACTTCAGGACTATATTCCTGTAGGTCTTGTCTATATACCTCTCTGTCTTTCTTATGTCTTCCAAGTCTGCTACTCTAGCCTCTAGAGAATGGACTCGTTCCCTGAGAGCAAATAGCTCCTTGCACCTAGTGCACACGTAAGACTTCTCACCAACTGGGAGAAAATCAATATTCTTCCACATTTATTTCCCCACCTGTGTAACTGATATTTATAAACATTAATGTCACCCTCTGCTCTTTGGGCCAGCAAAGCGTTCAGTTCCTTTTGCAGGTTTAAATATTGTTCCCTGTCCTTTGGTTCCATGTAGTGGATATATTTCCTGCATAAGGCCTGCAGCTGTCATGATAAGTCTAAAATTTGGGCATTATTGGTCCTTCTCTTGCCTGCTACATATGCTATAATACATCCCCACATGGTAGCCTTGGAGGCCTCCTAAAGCACCTGGGGGTCCATTCTCTCCCCAGTACTGTCTCCAAGCCTTCTTTAAGTACTGGTGGAATTCCTTGTCTTTATAGGGTTGGGTTCATTCACCATTGAGTTTTAGCTGTCTTTCCTCCCTTCCCCTAATGTTAAAGTCAGTCATACTGAGGCATGATTCCACTATTTCCACCCGCTCGACTCTCTGTTACAGAGATTATGTTGTTAAAAGACAGTCCAGCCGAGCATAGCTATTATGGGGGGCCGACTAGAAGGTGACATCCACCTCCTCTCGATGCAAGGTTCTCTATATATCTATCATACCATGTTCACCCATCAGATAGTCCACCCCCTTTCCCTGGTTCCCCATCTGTGTCCTCCCAGGTGGTTTACAATCAGTGGTCAAATCCTGGGGCAGATTGAAATCCCCTCCTATTACCCATTGGTGCCCTCTGAATTGCAAAAGCTTAGAGCTAAGACCAAGGAAAGATTTGTGTTGGTACACATTTGGCATGTATATATTACAGAAGACTAACTTATCTCCTCCCAACTGTCCACTCATCAGATGGTATCTACCCTCTGGGTCAGTAATGCATTTGTGTATGTTGAAAGGTACCCACCAGTGAATAAGAGTGGCAATCCCCTTCTGTCTACCATTATATGACGTGACCCAACTGTCCTACCAAGCCCCTTGGAAGTTTCCTGTTTTCCTTCACATTGAGATGAGTTTCTTGTAGCATTACCACGTCCGCCCCTTCTTTCCTAAGATAGTTAAGCAACTTTGTATGCTTTATAAGTGAGTGGATCCCATCGACATTCAAAGTGTAGATTTTTAACTTATCCAATGTCATGGCGCTCTGCCTCCACTTTGCTATGCTCTTAATTTTAATCTAGTAGGGTTGCCCATCTCGCAGATGCACAGCACCCCCTGCTTCCCTTTTGCCTCCTTACCCCACCCCACCAATTTTGCTCCCCTCCCCCCTCCCCTCTCCCCCCATCCCCGTCCTACCCCTCCTCCCATTCCTTGTATGGTCTCCCTTCACGCTCTTGCTCCTTCCCTTTTGTTCCCATGTGTGTTGGTCCCCCCTCTTAGCGCCCCCTCTTGAACCCTCTTCCCCTATCCTCCTGTCTAGCCCCCCATTCTCCACATCACAGCAACCGCACCTCTTTTGCCCTCAAGTCATTCACTCACCTCTCTGTTGTTCCCCTTCTCCCCAAAAATATTACATTCATTCCCCTGCTTAGATTCTCTGGCAATGTTCGCCCCTATGCATTCCTACAGCAGTCCAATAATGGGTTGTCAATCGCAGATCTAGCGGGTCTGGCGCTCTCCCCTTCTGTTGCTATCTCGCTGCTCCTCCCCTCTCTCTTGTAGCTTTGCGACTTCCGGCTGTCATTCACTTTATAACTAAAGTTCACTTCCATACTTAAGACAAAGAATTCCATAGTCTGTTTAATGGAGTATTTAGAGTGTGAAAAAGAAAAGAAGGGGGGGGGGTGTAGGGGTATGCCGTGTCACCTGACTTTATCCTCCTGTGCAGTTGTCCTACTCCTCTTACACCCTGGGCATTGAGTCAATAAAGGCCTTTAGCTCTGCCGGGGTCTCAAAATATGACGTTTGTTTTTCATAATGTACTCTCACCTTTGCTGGATATTGTAATGCAAAATGCATGCCCTTCTGGACTAGCTGAGAGCAGTAGGGTGCCATGTTTCGGCACTGCTCTGCAACCCGGTTTGAATAGTCACTAAACATTAGTAGCTTGTGGACTTTATATTCCAGTTGCCTCTTCTTGTGGTATTCCCCCATTAGCTTGTCCTTATCTGCAAAATTAAGTATGCAGGCAGTCACTGGCCTGGGTCTATCAGCACCCTCTCATCGTGGCCCTAGCCGGTACACTCGTTCCACCATTAGTCACGTCCCACCTTTACCACACTCAGCTGCTGTGGCATCTACTCTTCAATTATATCTCTGAGCTCACTCTCTCTCTGCAAGAATCGGGGAGTCCTATCACCCGCACATTGTTTCGTCGCCCCCTATTTTCTTGATCATCGTGTTGCTCTGTGAGTGCCTTGCAGCTCCCCTCTAGCTGTTCCTCTCGCCTCTCTAGGGCCTCTGCTCTGCTCTCCTGCTACTCCATATGTGCCTCCAGTTGCTGGACTCACTGTATTTGAGATTCAAAGCTGCCCTTCAACTCCTCCAGCGAGGCTTGCAGGCGAGAGAGGTGCTCATCGAGCACTGCGGTCAGTGAGCGAGTGATTTACCATATTGCTTCTTCCTGCAATGTGATAACCACTGCCGTTTGCTCTGACGCCATTTTTTGTGATCTCTCCTTAATAGGCCTGGGGGTTTTAGCGGGCATCCCTACCAATCAGTCTCATTGTTTTCCCGGCCCCATGCGTTCTGCAGGCTCATCTCTTTTTCCGCCACTTTGGGGGGGGGGGTTAGGGTCCAGCGCTATGTTTATGTGCAGTTTATTTGCAGTTTTTCGGTGCGCTAGGAGCAGAGCTCGGCCAGCAAGTGTACGTTCAGCCCTGCATCATCACGTGACCCCCAGCCCCAGAGAGCTTTTCATTTAAATTTAACCCTCCATCAGTAGCCTCAGAGAGCTTATAAACTTATTAGGTAGAGTTGTATCAGTACAAGAATCCCTTTAAGTAAGTAGACAACTTAAATAGTTAAACAAAACCTTAAAAATAGATGCAGACAGCAGTCCAGCAGCAAGATGGGGGGCTATCCAGTCGTTTGCATTGAGAATCACATGCATGATTTTCTCCCAGTTGGTGAGGGGTCTTACATGTGCACTAGATTCAAGGAGCTCTTTGCTCTCGGAATAAGTCCAATCTCAGGAGGCTAGAGTGACAGACTTGGAGGACATAAGGAAGACAGCGAGGTATATAGATGAGATCTACAGGGACGTAGTACTGCTGTTCTTCCTTCAGTTTGGCAGCCTCTCAGTTGCCATGGAGAGAAGAGTTCACATGAAAGGATAGCATCACCTTGTTATAGCAGGAAATGATCCCTTAGCAAGGACCGGTCCTCCGGGTAATGTAAAACCCTTTCACACCAAGAAGGTTTCTACAGGGCCATGTGCCAATGAGGGAAGCTTTAGGATGGCCTTTATAGTTGGCAATTTGATCGTTAGGTATGTAGATAGCTGAGTGGCTGGTGGACATGAGGATCTTCTGGTAACCTGCCTGCCTGGTGCAAAGTTGCGGACCTCTTGCCCCACCTAGACAAGATTTTAGATAGTGCTGGGGAGGAGTCTGCTCTCTTGATACATGTTGCTACCAGTGACATAGGATTGTGTGTGAGCGAGGTTCTGGAGGCCACATTTAGACTCTTAGATAGAAAGTTGAAATCTAGAACTTCCAGGGTGGTATTCTGCGAAATGCTTCCCATTCCAAGCGCAAGACCAAAAAGGCAAGCAGCGCTATGGAGTCTCAATGCGTGGTTGAGACAGTGGTGCAAAGAAGAAGGTTTTGGATTCATTAGGAACTGGGCAACATTCTAGGGAAGGGAGGAATGGGCTCCACCTTAACCAGGATGGTACCAGGCTGCTGGCATTAACCCTTAAAGACGAGATAGACAAGCTTTTAAACTAGATAATAGGGGAAAGCCAGCAGTCACCCAAGAGCACATGGTTCAGAAGAAGCAAAAGAGGGAAGTTAGGGCATCCCGACAGAAATGTTCCAATAAAGATAAAAATAGCCCAGATGTCTTTAAGTACAGAGCTGAAAGATTCTAAATTACCCCATCAACTGATAACCAGATTAATATGAATAAAATACAGCCTCTAAAATGCCTGTATGCAAATGCTAATAGTCTAAAAAATAAGATGGGAGAGCTAGAATATATAGCACTAAATGAAAAGTTGGATATGGTTGGCATCTCAGAGACCTGGTGGAAGGAGAACAACAAATGGGACACAGTGATACCTGAGTACAAACTATATTGCAATAATAGGGTAGATCAAATTGGTGGAGGGGCTCTGCTCTTTTTTAGAGAGGACATTGAATCACACAGGATTAAAGTTTTTCAGGAAACAAAATACACTGTAGAATCTCTGTGGATGTGATGGCAGTGGGGATGTACTATCGACCACCTGGTCAGAATGAACATATGAATGTAGAAAGGCTAAGAGAAATCAAGGAAGCTAACAAAAGTTACAACACAGTTATAATGGGTCATTTCAATTACCCTGGTATTGACTGGGGAAATGCCACTGCAGAACATGCTGGAGAGATAGTTTCTAGATTTTAAAAAAAATGACTGCTTCCTGGAACAGCTGGTTCATGAACCAACAAGAGGAGAGCTATTCTGGACCTAGTCCTTAATGGAGCACAAAATCTGCTGCGAGAGATAAAGGTGTTTGGGCCACTTGGCAATTGTGATCATAGAATGATTTTGTTTGATTTAATAAATGGAAGGAAGATGGCAAGGGAATCCACAGTATTACCTTTTAGTTTTCAAAAGGGAGACTATGATAAAATGAGGAAAATAGTTAAGAAAAAATTAAGAGGTGCAGCTGCAAATTTTAAAGGTTTATATGAAGCATGGGTGTTGTTTAAAAATACTACCTTGGAAGCCCAAACCGGATGTATTCCATGCTTTACAAAAAAGTGGAAAAGAAGGCCAAAAAACATTCAGCATGGTTTAAAGGCAAGGTCACAGAAGCTGTTGCAGCCAATAAAGCATCTTTCAGGAAATGGAAAAAGGAGCCAAATGAGGAAAACAGGAAACAACATAAGCAATGGTAAGTTAGATACAAGGCATTTATAAGGCAGGCAAAGAGAGAATTTGAAAAAAAGCATGCCATGGAAGCAAAAATGCATGATAACAACTTTTTCAAGTACATTCAAAGCAAAAATTCTGTGAGAGAGTCAGTCATTTGGACCATTAGATGATAGTGCAGACGTTCCCAACGTCAGTCCTCAGGGAACCCCAGGCTAGTCAGGTTTTCAGAGTACCCACAATCAATGTTTCCTCTAATTTTCTGTAGGCTGTGTGCACATAAAATATCAGTTGTGCAGCTTTTGAAGGAAGGTTAAATTTTTGTGCGCCACATAACGACACTCGGAGTTATATACTTTAAAATTTGACTACACGTCAGAATACAGTATGTACACCACACTGATTGCACTAGAAAATATTGCAGAACTTGTGAAAACTATAAATACACAACAAATTTAAATTTTAAGATGTCTGTGTTGTTTTCTATCAGAATCAGAACCGTAATTTTTGTGCGCTCTGTTGTAAAGTATGTGCGCTTGCTCAGCGAAGTGTGTGCGCGCGCACACGCGCACAGCTTAGAGGGAACAGTGCCCACAATGAATATGCATGAGATAGATCTACATACAATGGAAGGAGTGCATGTAGATCTATCTCATGCATATTCATTGGGGGTACTCTGAAAACCTGACTGGCCTGGGTTTCCCCAAGGACTGGGTTGAAAACCTATGTGACAGAGGGATGAAAGGGACACTAATAGCCCGATTCCGTTCCGGATGTAGAGGCCCTCTGTACATCTGGTCTGAACCGGACGTACAGGTGGTGTCACGATTCTGATCCCTCAGGGCACTGCTAGCCTCGCAGGATCAGAATCACAAACAAACCTGCATGTACAGGAGATGCCCAACTAACTCAGTCAGGGCTTTACAATGGAGCCGCGGTGCCATGGTTTCTTGTTTACATGCACCGTGGCTTCATTGTAAAGGCATGATCCACAGTCGCTGGCTGCAGAGCTGATTCCCCACAGCTCGACCCCAATCTGGCCTCCTAAGGCCAGGATTGGGTTGTGGGTAATATCCTTGGGCCCCTCCCCCTGCCCCATCTGCGCCCTGGGTCTGCCAATCTGTGTTGTCCAGGTAAGTTATTACATCTCAGAGGTGGTATAAGTTACTCCTTAGAAGTCACTTTTCCGGATGTACAGGGCAGACATTAGAATTGACCCTGTACATCCAGAGTCAGCGGCCCCCCACCCTAACTCTGCACCCAATCCACCCCTTCCCTGCCTCCCGTCTAACTTCCCTGTACAATCGTCAGGAAAGTTAGATGCTGGTGGGGGGGGGTACAAATATTAGGGATGTATGTCCCAATAAGATGTCCCAATGGGACGTCCATCCCCACTATTCGTGGGGCAGAATAACCCCACAAGGCCATAGTGGAGAGATTGAATGAATTCTTTGCTTTGGTCTTTACTAAAGAAGATGTAGGGAGGTTACCCATGCCTGCAATGGTACTTAAGGGTGCTGTATTGGAAGAACTGAAAGAAAAATCAATAAACTGGGAGGATGTATTACAACTATTTGATAAACAGAAGAATAATAAATCACCTGGACCAGATAGTATACAGCCAAGAGTGTTGAAAGAACTGAAAGATGAAATTGCAAACCTACTATTATTAATCTGTGAACTATCATTAAAATCATCTGTAGTACCTGAAGACTGGAGAATGACCAGCGTAATGCCAATTTTATAAAGGTTTCCAGAGGAGATCCAGGAAACTACAGACCGGTGAGCCTGACATCGGTACCAGGCAAAATGGTAGAAACCATTATAAAGAATAACATTTCTGAACATAGTAGTCATAGTTTAAAGGGAGAAAGCCACCGTGGATTTAGCCTAGGAAGGTCTTGTCTTACTAATCTGTTATATTTTTTTGAAGGTGTGAATAAACAGGTAGACCAAGATTGATATAGTGTACCTGGATTTTCAGAAAGCTTTGAAAAGGCCTCTCATGAGAGACTCTTGGCGTAATTAAAAAGTCATGCGATTGGAGGCAGTGTAGTAGTGTGGATCAGGAATTGGTTAAAAGATAGAAGCAGAGAGTAGGACTAAATGGCCAATTTTCTCAATGGAGAAAGGTGGAGTACCCCAGGAATCTATACTGGGCCTGCTGCTTTTTAACATCTTCATAAATGACCTGGAATGGGAATAACGAGTGAGGTGTTCAAATTTCCAGATGAGACAAAATTATTCAAAGAGGATTGTGAAAAATTGCAAGTGAGTCTTGATTAATTGGAAGACTGGATGCTCATATGACAGATGAAATGTAATGTGGACAAGTGCGAAGTTATACACCTAGGAAAGAATAACTCAAACTGTGGTTACACGATGCAAGATTCCACATTAGGAACCGCCACCCAGGAAAAAGATTTAGGTGTCATCGTGGATATGTGAAACCCTCTGCCCAGTGTTCAGCAATGACCAAGACCGCAAATAGAATGCTAGGAATCATAAGGAAAGGAATAGAGAATAAAACTAAGGATATTATAATGACTCTGTATTGTTCCATGGTGCGAATGACCTTGAATATTGCATGTAATTTCAGTCACCATGGATATGGTGGAATTAGAAAAGGTACATAGAAGAGTCACCAAATGGTAAAGGGGATAGAAAGATACCTCTATGAGTAAAGGTTTAAACGCTTAGGGCTTTTCAACTTGGAAAAGAGATGGCTCAGGGGAGATTTGATAAATGTCTATAAATTAATGACTGGAATGAACCGAGTAAACGTAGATTGGTTGTTTATGCCATCAAAAAGTAGAAAGACTAGGAGACATGCAATAAAGCTGCAATATAACCCATTTAAGACTAATAAAATAAAATACTTTTTCACTCAATGTGTAATCAAACTCTGAAATTCATTACTGGAGGATGTAGTAAAAGCTGTCAGTGTAACTGAGTTTAAAAAAGGTTTGAACAAGTTCCTGGAGGAAAGATCCATAAACCATTATTAAAGAGGACCCAGGAAATCTACCTCTTGCCCTTGGACATGCATTGTGGAAACTGTGTGCCTTTTGGGAACCTGATAGGTTCTTATGACTTGGATTGGCCACTGTTGGAAATTGGACTTGATGGACCTTGGTCTGACCCATTATGGCATTTCTTATGTTCTTATGTTTTAACATAAACTAATCAACACAGGTGCACTAATGGGGGAATACTACTGTTCTTTCCACTAAACACCAAGGAATTCATATTGGTAAGTACCTAGGGAGTGAAGGGCCTAGGTAGGGTCAGGGTTTCTATGGAGGGAGTGGGGACCTTTTGGGGAGGGGGTTACCAAGTGGCCATGATTCCTCTGAGCAGGGGGTCTACAGCTAGGGAGTATACTGCTGGGAGATTCCTGGCCTAGGGTATTTGCTGCAGGATCTGTGCTGAAGGGTTTTCCTCGGGGCAGTATCTGTGCTGCAGAGGTGCGTGTGTGTGTGTGTGTGGGGGGGGGGGGGGGGTTGTGCTGGAGAGGTTCAGTGTATACCATCAAGTAGGACTTGTGCCTTCAGCACCAAAGACTATGCTACCAGCTGCCATGCTACCATCTTCCAGGCAGCATGACTTCTCTTAATTTTCTCTCTCAGGGTGGCATGAAATGCAGCCACGATATTGGCAGTCCTGTCAGCTAGTGTGGGGCACCATCTCCCATGCTAGCTGCTGCCAACCACCATGCACGCTATTGTTATATTTTTATGAATTAGTATTTAGTTCACATCTTTCCAGTTATAGTTCAAGGTGAGTTAGATTTACATAGAGTAAGCATTCCCCTCCCTCACCTGGTTTGCAGCTTGTCGTGCTGTGAGGGCTTGTGTGCATCAGTGATGCTGAGGGATAAGCTATTGATAGTTTAACTACTGACAGGGTCTCCCAAGATGGACAGGTCTCCGCTGAGGTGCCAGACCGAGGCAAACCACCCATCTGGGCAGCAGCAGGATGGGACAGTGTTGGCGGCGGAGGATCACATTTCTGTGACAACGGCAACAACACTAATCTACTTCTGTATATTGCCATGAAAACCCAATGAATAGTCACAACAAAACAAATTGCACTATAGTGCTGGAAGATGAGACCCCCCAGGTTGGAAGGCACTCAACTAGCTACTGGAGAGGAGCTGAAGACTTTTGAGAGTGAAGCCAGCATTTATGATGTCGTTTCATCAAAGCCCTCGGGATGTATGACTGCTGATGTAGCTGCACATGAAATGAGAGTCAGAAGCTGTAAAGATGACTTACATATTGGGACATGGAACGTAGGAAGCATGAACCAAGGGAAGTTGGAGGTGGTCAAGAATGAAATGGAACGTGTACATCTTCATCTGTTGGGTGTCAGCAAACTGAAATGGACTGGCATCAGTCACTTTGCATCAGATGATCACATGGTCTACTATGCTGGAAATGAAAGACAAAGAAGAAATGGTGTTGCATTTATAATAAAGAAGAAACTTCCAAGAAATGTAATGAAATACAATGCAGTCAGTGAACGCTTAATCTCTATTTGTCTACGAGGAATGCCTTTCAACACAACTATAATTCAAGTATATGCCCCAACAACAGCTGCAGAAGAGGATGAAATTGATGAGTTCTATGAACAAGAACAAGCTGAAATTGACAGAACATGCAAACAGGATATCCTGATAGTCATGGGTGACTGGAACGCAAAACTTGGCAACAAAGAAGAAGGCAAAGTGGTTGGAAAATATGGACTTGGCAAAAGAAATGAAGTTGGAGAAAGACTGATAGAATTCGGCAAGGCCAACGATCTATTCATCTCAAAAACCTTCTTCCAGCAACACAAGCGGCGACTGTACACATAGACTTCATTCAATGGACTGCACAAAAATGAAATTGACTACATCTGTGGAAGTCAATGATGGAAAAGCTTTATAACATCAACAAAGACAAAACCTGGAGCTGACTGTGGTACAGATCACCAACTACTGTTATGCAAACTCAAGCTAAAGTTGAAAAAGAGCAAGCCACTCATGAATGTAACAAAATATGACCTTGAGAATATACCACTGGAATTTAAAGACTGCCTGCAAAATCAATTTGCTGCTTTAGATACAAATTTATTTATTTATTTATTATTATTTATTATTTTATTACAAGTTCTTATATACCGCACTATTCGGCATCAGCGCGGTTTACATTATAACATAAAGACCATAACAACAAGCTGTTTGGTTTACAAATGACAGAGCTCCAGAAGAGTTATGGAATGACATCAAGAAGGTTGTGTTGGAAGAAAGCGAGAAGTCTCTACAAAAAGTAAAAAAACAAAAATGTCCAAAATGGATGATGGAAGAAACCCTGAAAGTTGCCTAGAAACACAGTAAAGCTAAAGCCAAAAAAAGAAAGACAATCGCAGAACTCAAGAGAGATTTCCAACGTGCAGCAAGACAGGACAAGAAAAAGTACTACAATGACACATACAAGGAAATAGAAGCAGAAAATATTAGAGGAAGAACAAGATCTGCTTTCCTAAAGCTACTAGAGTTAAAGAAAAAAATTGCAGCCTCGAAATGGAATGTTACAAGATACTTAATGTTCTGTGTTGAATGATACTGAGAAGATCAAGAAAAGTGGAAAGAATATACAGAGTTTTTATATGATAAATATCAAGTGGACCAACAGCCGTTTCAACCTGTACCTTTTGATCCGGAACCATTGGTGATGAAAGAAGTCGTCGAAGCAGCATTGCAAGCCTTCTCAAAGAACAAAGCACCAGGCATTGATGGCATTCCCATAGAAGTATTGCAACAATCTGATGCAGCTCTTACCATACTTACAAGACTGACAAGAAATTTGGAAGACAACATCATGGCCAACTGATTGGAAAAGATCTGTGTTTATACCAAAACTAAAGAAAGGTGATCCAACTGCCTGTGGAAATTATCGCACAATTGCTCTGAACCCACATGCCTGCAAGATTCTACTGAAGATTATTAATCAGAGACTACAACCATACCTGGAACAAGAACTACCTGAAGTACAAACAGGGTTCAGGAAAGGGCAAGGGAGCGAGAGACATCATCACAGATGTGAAATGAATCCTTGAAAAAACTAAATAATACCAAAAGAATATATATTTATGCTTTATCAACTACAGCAATGCCTTTGACTGTGTAAACCATGAGAAACTCTGGGCCACATTAAGAAGCATGGGAATACCAGAACACCTGATCGTTCTCTTGCACAATCTGTACATTGATCAAGAAGCAACAGTTCAAACCGAACAAGGAGAAACAGAATGGTTTAAAATAAGCAAAGGTGTATGACAAGGCTGCATACTTTCCCCCAACCTGTTTAATTTATATGCAGAACAAATAATCAGAGAAGCAGGATTGTATGAAGACAACATAGAAACATAGAAATATGATGACAGAAAAAGATCACATGGCCTATCTAGTCTATCCTTCCATATCAACAACTAAAACAGTCCCATTTTTAGCTTTAGAGATCCTCTGTGTTTGTTCCATGCTTTTTTGAATTCAGTTACTGTCCTCATCTCTACCACCTCTACTGGGAGACTATTCCACGGATCCACCACTCTTTCGGTAAAGAAATATTTCCGCATATCACTCCTGAATCTATCTCCCTTCACCTTCATCCCATGTCCCCTTGTAGCAGAACTTGCTTTCAATTGAAAGAGGCTCTCTCCCTGAACATTTATGCCATGGAGTTATTTAAACATCTCAAACATATCACCTCTATCCCGCCTTTCCTTTAAGGCATACATATTAAGATCCTTCAGTCTGTCCTCATATGCTTTATAATGAAGACCACTAATCATTTTAGTAGCCACCCTCTGCACCGACTCCATCCTGTTCACATACTTTTGAAGGTGCGTTCTCCAGAATTGCACACTATACTCCAAATGAGGTCGCACCAAAGATTTATACAGAGGCATTATCACCTCCTTTTTTCTGCTAGCCATTCCTCTCTGTATGCACCCAAGCATCTTTCTAGCTTTTGCCGTCGCCTTTTCTACCTGTTTAGCTACTTTAAGATCATCAGACACAACCATACCTAGGTCCTGCTCTTCTTTAGTGGACAAAAGTACTTCACCCCCTATACTATATTGCTCCCTTGGATTGCTGCAGCACAAATGCATGACCTTACATTTTTTAACATTAAATCCCAGCTGCCAGATTCTAGACCATTCTTCAAGCTTAGCTAGATACCTCCTCATGTTATCTACATCTTCCTGGGTGTCTACTCTATTGTAGATTTTGGTATCATCCGCAAAGAGGCAAACCTTACCCGACAGCCCTTCCGCTGTATCACTAACAAAGATGTTAAAAAGAATCGGACCAAGGACAGATCCCTGGGGCACACCGCTGGTAACATACTTCTCCTCAGAGTGAGCTCCATTTACTTGTATTCTTTGTCGCCTCCCACCCAACCAATTTCTAACCCAAGCAGTAACTTTAGGGTCCATCCCTAGGTTGCTCAGTTTGTTTATAAGTCGCCTGTGAGGAACAGTGTCAAAGGCTTTACTGAAATCTAAATACACCACATCTAGGGAAATGCTTTGGTCCAACTTCCTGGTCACCTAGTCAAAGAAATCAATCAGATTTGTCTGACAAGACCTGCCTCTGGTGAATCCATGCTGCCTCGGATCCTGTAATCCGCTGGACACCAGAAACCTCACTATTTTCTCTTTCAGCAGCATTTCCAATAATTTACTCACCACCGAAGTTAAACTAACCGGCCTGTATTTTTCAACGACATCCTTACTTCCGCTTTTGTGTAAAGGCACCACATGAGCCTCTCTCCAGTCCTTTGGCAAAACTCCGGACTCCAATGAGACATTGAAAAGGTCAGTCAGTAGAGCTGCTAGAACGTCCCCAAGTTCCCTCAGTGTTCTAGGGTGTATCCCATCCAGTCCCATCGCTTTGTCTACTTTAAGTTGAGCTAGTGTCTCACGAACACAGTCTTCTGAAAATTGTTCTAGATGTCCCTCGCTTCTGTTCCTATTTGTGGTTGTTTTCTGAGGTCCTGCTCCTGGTTCTTCATCTGTGAACACAGAACTGAAATATCTGTTAAGCAATTCTGCTTTATCCTTATCAGCTTCTACATATTCCTCCCCTGCACACTTGAGTCTGACAATACCACTTTTACCCTTCCTCTTCTCACTAATATATCTGAAAAATGTCTTATACCCCCATTTTATTGCATTGGCTATTTCCTCCTCCTTTTGAATCTTTGTCTTCCTGACTATGTTGCTAGCTTCTCTAAGTTTTTCCAAATACAGATTCCTGTCTTCCTCTGTCTGTGATCTATTGTATTTCATGAAGGCCTCCCTCTTTTTCTTCACTTGTTCAGCTACTTCTTTCGAAAAACATAGCGGTCTCCTGTTCCTTTTACCTTTATTTACCATTTTAACAAAAAGGTTGGTTGCCCTTAAAATATTCCCTTTTAGTTTTGCCCACTGTTTTTCTACATCCCCCAGCTGTTCCCATCCCACTAATGACTCCCTGAGGTATTGGCCCATCTTGGCAAAGTTAGTCTTCCTAAAGTCTAAGATCCTCACCTTTGAATGGATTCTAACAGCCCTAGTCCTAATACTGAACCACACCATCTGGTGATCACTGGATGCAAAATGATCTCCCACTACAGCATCAGAAACACTTTCACCATTGGTAAGCACCAAGTCCAGTATGGCCCCTTCACGTGTGAGGTCTGTTACCAATTGCCTGAATAGTTCTCCCTGTAGAGAATCCAGGATCTCCTTACTTCTAAATGATTCTGCAGAAGGAATGTGCCAATCAACATCTGGCATATTGAAATCACCAATTAGTAGCACTTCCCCTTTCCTAGCAATGCTGCGTATGTCTTCAATTAACTCTCTGTCCACCTCTTCCTCTTGTGAGGGAGGTCTGTATATCACACCAATGCAAATAGATTTCTCTTTCCCTCTTTCTAGTTTAACTCACAATGCCTCCTCTCTCCCTTTTAAGCTCTGTAATTCCAACGCTTTAATAGTAGTTTTTACATATAGTGCTACTCCTCCTCCCCTTCTTTCTACCCTGTCCTTTCTGAACAAAGTATAGCCAGGTATAGTTACATCCCAATCATTGTTTTCTGTGAACCATGTTTCTGTAACTGCCACTAAATCCAAGTCAGCCACTACCACCAAAGCTTCAACATCAGGGGAGCTGTCTGTCGGAGCGTGAGGGAGGAGTGTGCGTGCCCTGCTGAGGGCTGTAGGAGAGCCGGGACTACCTTACTGCTGCTGCCGGTCCACTGCAGGCACTCCTCGGACAGCCTGCTACTGGAGGGGACCTACGGTGCTTTAAATCCTCCTTCTTACCATCTGGGAGTGGAGCTGTCTGTCGGAGCGTGAGGGAGGAGTGTGCGTGCCCTGCTGAGGGCTGTAGGAGAGCCGCGACTACCTTGCTGCTGCTGCCGGTCCACTGTAGGCATTCCTCGGACAGCCTGCTACTGGAGGAGACCTCTGGTGCTTTAAATCCTCCTTTTTACCATCTGGGAGTGGAGCTGTCTGTCGGAGCGTGAGGGAGGAGTGTGCGTGCCCTGCTGAGGGCTGTAGGAGAGCCGGGACTACCTTGTTGCTGCTGCTGGTCCACTGCAGGCACTCCTCGGACAGCCTGCTACTGGAGGGGACCTTCTATTGTAGAAATTTGTGAGTTGTTTCCTCCGCGACTGTGGAGCGCGGCTGTGGGGTGTGTGTGAAGGGGCGTGTCTAAAGGGGCAGGATCTGCCCCTTAGACGCCCCTTCGACGCCGTATCGACAGAGGCGCTGTATGTTTGTTGGTCTCTGAAGTAGTGATTGCACTGTGAGTTTGGCTTTACGACTTGGTTTGTTTCTTATATTTTTGTGGTGTTCTATTATGGGTAAAAGGAAGGCTAAGCCACAGGGCAAGGTCCAGCTGGCTGATTCGGGTGGGGCGAAATTGGTTGGTCCTTTAGACAAACATTTTGTTCCTGTGCCACTCGCACAGTCCTCTCCGGTGTCATTGAGCCCGGGGGGGGGGGGGGGAGATCTCCTCCCCCTTGCCCTGTTGCTGACACTACGTGTAATTCAGGGGCTTCTTCTCAGTTAGTTGGTAGGGATAAGTCTGTAATTAAGTTACCTTCTCCGGTTCAGTTGGCAGCGCTGGAGGGTTCAATTGAGCTACCAGCTCTGTCTTCTGATAAAGAAGTTACCTTAAAAGATCTATGGGAGGCTTTGAAGTGCATCGATGCTAAATTGTCTACAACTTTTGGTTCCTTAGCTTCCTTCTCACAAGATGCTGCAGTGTCTATGCAGCAACTTGATAAGAAGGTTTCTTTGCTTGATAAGGCAGTTGATAAATTGGAATCTCAGGTGCTTCCACTCCAGTCCATAAATGTGATGGGTATCAAAGATTCCTTGATTTTGCATTCCAAGCTGGAGACACTTGAGAATTCCATGCGGTCTTGTAATTTGAGATTTTTGAATTTTCCTTATACTTCCTTACTGTCACCTAAAATCTTGTTTGATAAATATGTGAAAGAAGTTCTTGCCTTATCTGATACTATTGAGGTTAGGCAGATATATTATATTCCCTCTGGCACTAAAAAGTCAAATGCTGTTGATGGAGAATTTGATGAGATTGTCCCTAGTGTGGCTAACCTTACTGCCTTCCTTGAGGATTCCTCTGATAATATTAATGTACGATCTACTTTGCTGGTTATGTTATCTTCCGTTGTGGTAAAACACCGCATATTGAAAGCCTTTTTCAAAGTGAAATCAGCTTTATTTTGTGGTCAGAAAATCAATATTTTCCCAGATGTTTCACGTAGCACCCAGTTGCGGCGAAGGCAATTTCTATCGCTTAGGTCTCAAGTTTTGGCACTGGGTGCTACGTTTTTCCTACATTTTCCTTGTAAGTGCCTAATTAATATTGAAGGTGCTTCGTTTGTTTTTCTTGATGTAACTCACCTGGAAAAATTCTTGATTGATCGGCAGGGCTCAGCAAGGGTAGATAGCATTGATATTAGTTCCTCCTGATATATGGCCACAAGGCTTGTTTTCCTGTTAATTTATTCTTGATTTTGATTACAATTGCTCCCATGATGTGGTCTGCATATGCTGTCTTTTGTTCTTATACATTGTATTTCTTGTTATATATATCCGCAATGTGTCCTGTATTTAATTTGGTTATTGTATGTGACTGAAAATCTAAATTTAAAAAAAAAAAAAGCTTCAACATCAGGGATCTTATTTCCCATGCTACGGGCATTTATACACACTGCTTTCTATATGTTACCCCTGTTACCCATTTCCATAAATGTATTTAATGTATCAGCTACCTGGGGGCTTTCTTCACCCATCCCTAATGAATCTAGTTTAAAGCCCTCTTCAGTAGATTAGCCAGTCTACTACCAAAGATGCGTCAACCTTTCTTGGACAGATGGATGCCATCTCTGCTCTGCAACCCTTGGAACAGCATCCCATGGTCTAGGAAACCAAAACGCTCTTGCTGATACCATCCACGCAGCCATGCATTCATCTCCAGGATGCAAGCCTCTCTGCCTTGGCCTTTACCCTCAACAGGGAGGATTGAAGAGAACACCACCTGTGCACCTAACTGCTTCACCCTCTGTCCCAGAACCATGAAGTCACTTTTGATACGTTTCGAGGTATACCTAGCAGTATCATTTGTTCCGACATGGATTAGCAACATTGGATAATAGTCAGTGGGCTTGATGAGTCTCGGCAAACTCTCCGTAACATCTTGGATTTTGGCACCAGGCAGAGAGCATACCTCTCTGGACATCAAGTCTTGTTGGCAGATGGATGCCTCAGTACCCCTCAGAAGAGAGTATCCAACCACCACTACCCTTCGTTTCCTTGTGGTCACTGATTTTGCAACTTTGGGGTACTTGAGCTCTGGTTCATCCCTTTCCAGGGATGCTTTCACCTCTTCCACTTCCAGGGCTGCATAATGGTTCTTCATTTCAAGGGCTGGAGAAGTTGGATTGGTGATTTTGCAGGCCCTGGTGACTTGTGTCCAACCATCGACATTCTGTTGGCACCCATCTTCTCCTCTGCTGGAGAGCTTGGTTGCTGCAAGAAGCATCTCATCAATGCACTTCTCACTGTCTTGAATGCTCCTCAGCCTCACCACCTCCTTTCTGAGTTCCTCCACTTGTTTCCTTAGAGCTTCAGAATGCAGGCACCCTGCACATGGAACCAGTCCTTCAACTGGCATTAGGACATCTGTCTGGACCGAGGCAGAAGCTGTAATGGGGGCAACAGCTTTAGCGATACGATTTTTCCCAGCCATTGTTCTGTTCGTGGAGCTTAGGTATCTGTTAAAGCAAAAGAGAGAGATCTACCAAGTACCAGCCGGTTTCCCAGCTGTCCTTTCAGGAAAAAACAGTTAAATCTCTTTAATTATATTCAAAATGTGCTGGTCCAAGTCTCTGTGCTTTGTTAAATGGGGAGGTGCCCTATAAAGCAAGACTGCTCACTAGGGGTGGATGGGAGTCAGGGTGGGTAGGGAGGGAACTAACACCTGATTAGGTGTTAGCAGTTCTCAAAGCTGAGGAGGTTATTAGAGTTCAACAACCTACTCTGCTCAAGGAAACTTCCACTAAAGCACCAAAAAGAAAGTAGCCTTGCTTTAAAAATATACAAAAAACCTTTTAAGAGCTCCCATTCAGAGAGCTCACAATTTAATAAAAATAAACCCTCAAATCCTTACTGTTGGTTGTCCTGTAGAGTCCCTGTTAGGAATGCCTTAACAGGGCAGGGCACTGGAGCCTTTTATGCAGGCCTCAGCTGCTCTCAGGTAATCAGGCGTACTAACTCCTGATTAGGTGTTAGCAGTTCCCAAAGCTGAGGAGGTTACTAGAGTTCAACAACCTACTCTGCTCAAGGAAATTTCCACTAAAGCACCAAAGAGAAAGAAAGTAGCCTTGCTTTAAAAATATACAAAAACCCTTTTAAGAGCTCCCAGTCAGAGAGCTAGCAATTTAATAAAAATAAACCCTCAAATCCTTACAGAGGTGTAAAGATTGGTGGAAGACTCATCAACAACCTTCACTATGCTGATGATACCATATTACTGGCTGAAAGTGAAGATGATCTGAAACATTTGCTTCTCACGATAAAGGAATATAGTCTTAAAATGGGCCTGCACCTTAATGTAAAGAAGACAAAGATCATGACAACTGGCAAAATCAATAAGTTCATCGTTGAAGGAGAAGAAATTGAAATCATGGACAACTTTAAACTACTTGGATCAACTATCAATAAAGAAGCAACAAGCAGTCAAGAAATCCGACAACATTTTGCTCTTGGCAGAATGGCTATGAAAGACCTAGACAAGATTCTCAAGAGCAGAGATGTCTCTCTCCATACAAAGATTCAACTCGTTCAAGCCATGGTATTTTCAATAGCATCTTTTGGATGTGACAGCTGGACAGTGAAAAAGATAGGCAGGAAGAAAATTGATGCCTTTGAATTATGTTGCTGGTGTCGAATACTATGTATACCATGTACTTCCCAAAGAACAAACCAGTCAGTATTAGAGGAGATCAAACCTAAGCTTTCTTTAGAAGTTCAGATGACAAGACTTTGACTTTCATACTTTGGACACATCAAGCAAAGAAAGAGATCATTAGAGAAAGACATCATGCTTGACAAGATAGAAGGTCAACTCAAAAGAGGAAGTCCAGCAATGAGATGAATCGATACAATAACAACAGCTACGTGTTCCAGTCTATCGACAATGAGCTGCCTGACTGAAGACCGAACAAAATTTAGGACAATTATCCAGAAAGTTGCCATGAGTTGACACTGACTCGACGGCACTTAACAACAACAACAAGCATTCCCCTGTCCCTGGAGGGCTTACTATCCACCTACTCTCTTCTCCATTTATGCACAAACCAACTTTAAGCAGCTATATGGCTGCTTTTAGGATGTGGTGGCAGTTACTGTGGGCTTATACTAATGGTTCATGATTGCTAAAATTTGTACTAGCCATTAACACACTTTAGTAAATATGCCATTAAATTATTTATTTATGAAATTTTCAAATAAATCAAGCAAAAAACCTGTACAGAACATAATACTTGCAGAAAAAAATATCCAAAGAAATGTTAAACAAAAAAAGTAGTGCAAGAATTATACAATTAGTCCCCAAAATAATGGGGGGAGTTAACCAAAGAAAATAAAAAAATACACCACTTAACATTAATAAAGAAAATAAGAGGAGACAGTGGCCCAAGAAGACCTTAATTAAACAGGTGGAGTCAATACACCAGGAGAGGAAGTGATGGGCAAATGCAAACTTAGAAAAGCAGAAAGATCCTTAGGAGAAAAAAAAAACATATTTCTGTGCTTTAAAGGTAATCAAATATTTACAAGGAAATCTTAGCATAAACGTAGCACCTATACGCAACACCCCGGGTTTCAATAAGAGAAAAGATCTTCTACGTTTCTGTGTTTCTCGTGCTTCATTGGGAATATGGGGGAGTGGCCTGTTTAAGATGGTGATAGTGGAAGACTGCTCAACTGACTATGCCTAAGAGGAAAGGTAAAGCTAAGGCTAAAGCTCTTCCCGCGGAGCGATTACCTTCTGGTGAGGGGCCTATGGATCGCTATGTTCAGTTGACCAAGGAGCAAGTTCAGGGGATCCGAGCGGGCTCGGCAGCACCGATGAACTCTGAGTCGGCATCTACCGCCATTGACATCACGCTCTCCCCGGATGGACGTTCTCCCCCGGTGCCTCCTGGGTCTTCGGTTGCTCAGTCGGTGAGTGACGACGCGGTTTCATCCAAAGAAGTTGTAACTGCGTCTTCTGAGCGGGACTCGCCCCCGGAGCTAGCCTGAGGACAGAAGGGAGAATTACAAGCTGGTGCTTTGGCCTTTTCATCTCAGCTTGTCACCGAGGCTTCTACGCCCGTAGAGGTGGGTGTTTCCTCGCTTTTGCAAGCTTCAGATAAATCTTCGCCATCTTCCCCTGGGTTTTCATTTACGCTGACTCATCCTGAGTCTGTGACTTTAGATAATATTTGGGACGCTATATTACATCTTGGAAATATGGTGGCTACCCAATTCTCTGTCCTTTCTGATCGGACATCTGCCCTTGAACTGGCTGTTCCTTCAGTGCAATCCTCGATTGAAAGAATTAGTGAGAAGCAATCTGATATGGATCAACGGCTAGTGAGAATCTCAGATCTTACTGATGTTTTGGTTAAGGACAATATTGCTCTTTGGCTCAAGACTGAGACTTTGGATAATGCAGTTCGTGCATCTAACATTCGCCTTTTGAATTTCCCTATTATACCTGGGGTGGTATCTTTGGAATTATTTAAGAGTTATCTTCGAGAAGTTCTCCTGGTGCCTGTGGAGCTGATGCCTCCTGTATCTAAAGTTTACTACCTGCCTCTGGGAAAGAGAGGTGGAAAAGTTTCCATTGGTCAATTGGAGATGCATTTTCTCAATGTTACAGATTTGCTTAATACTCCTAAGGCTGAGGACATTGATGTGTCTACATTGTTGGTCACATTGGCTCTATCTTCGGATAGGGAATGGCTGTTAAAATTGTTCTATAAAAAGCGTGATAGTTTGTTCCATGGTAAATATGCCATTAAGCAAATTAGTATGTGTTCAATCAATTTAGCATGCACAAAATTTTTCATGGTGCTCTAATGAGC
This sequence comes from Ichthyophis bannanicus, assembly GCA_033557465.1. Taxonomy (NCBI): domain Eukaryota; kingdom Metazoa; phylum Chordata; class Amphibia; order Gymnophiona; family Ichthyophiidae; genus Ichthyophis; species Ichthyophis bannanicus. The sequence goes on from CM066034.1 coordinate 756,885,615, forward strand.
TAATTGCACGCTGTCAAATGTATACTGCCTACCCCACTGATCCCAAAAAACAGATTAATTTTAATTAGCTGATTTGCAGGACTAAGCATTGTCTATGCCAAATTTACTTGCCTAATAATTTTTTACAAACTTTTCATCTAGGAACTTGTCAAACCTTTATGAAGCCATCTATGCTAGCTGCCTTCACTAATTCTCTGTCTCCTAGTATATTCTATTGCAGATGTTAAAACCCTGAATAAGCCTCATTTTCTATTTTCATCAGGCTGTCCAACTTCATGCTGTTTTTATTTGTCTAATATCTGTAAACCAGCTGCCTGCAGCCTTCCATGTACTTACTGAAAACCATTTAGAGAAGAGGGCAAGTGGACTTGCTTTCCTTTGCTTCACTTCCCTTCTGCTAATTTTGTCATTTAATTAACCTGACACACACCATTTTTTATAATATATTAAAAAAATTATATTCATTTGTACTTCTTCTCATTTTATCTTTTTTTTTTCTTTTTGAGGTTGTTATGTGGTTTTCAAACTACCTTACTGTATATTCCCATTGGAATTAAGCATTTCAGGATTAAAATTGGTGTAGTGTGTTGTTTAAAACATAATGGAGCCTATTTACTAATAGCCTATTTACCATGCAGTGTTTACAAATAGATCCATTTGAGATTAATTGGGCCTAGTCTCTAACAATGCACCTTAATGCTCTAGTGAATTTGGAAAATTTTCCCTTATTTTCCCATTCTTAGTTATTTTTGGACCTTGTGAGTTCATAAGTTATATTTATAATCTTGATGTATCTGTTTTTCTTTTTTTTTCTTTCATATAGCTGTATCTATAAGGGAAGTGCACAGGCAAAAAAACAAAATCCTGCTTTTATTTTTTCACTAATGTTTCCAGATGTTTGCAGAAGTGCAATGAAAAACATTCTGGATATGCACATTTTTCATGGAATTCTTTAGAATATCAACCTGTGTTTCCATAAATATCCACAGAGAATGTATACACAGAACCTTGATTAAGGACTTAGATTTCAAAATAATGCAGTGTGGACTAGATGGAAATGAATAGCATCAATTTGAGTCCCATGGGAAATCTTTGATTTATTGATTTGTTGATTTATTGATAAAATAAACTAACATCTGCCTGCCATAATCACCAGCTCTCATGATCTTTTAACTCCCAAGATTTGCTTAGTAGTTACATAACATCATTCAGTTTTTTGTTTCCTTCGTTTCATGTACATTGTTTAGTTCTATGTAAATCAGTTAAATTTATTGATAAAACAGTATAAAAAATGCTCAAATAAATAAATAAAATGTTCCTTTAAAACAGATAATAAAAATATACATTGAAGGAACCTGTCTGTAGTATTTCTACCATCAGCATAGTTTATTTATTTATTTTTAGTCTTAGAAGTTTCTTTAAAAAAAAAAAGTATAGCAGCAAACACCAGGTTTTGGGTGGGGATTCCCTGGTTTCTGAGCAAGAGCTAATGAACAAGAAACCTGATGAAATCACAAGATGACAGGTTAAAACGTTCACAAGAAAAGTTTTCATACACATGTACGGTTAACTTGTGGAACTCATCATCAAAGGACACTGTGAAGTCGAATAATGTAACCAGTCTCAAGAAGCGGTTAGAAAACATTTCTGAATGACAGATCAATCACATTTCTTTTAACATAACATCAGGTATATCTGTTCAGATTTCATGCATTCCTAAACCATAACTGCCAGAAACCAGCAGGCTAAAACAGCAGATGGGCATGACAAAATCTCTCCTATTTGTTATATTTTCATACGTGTTCTGAGGCAAGTGAAAATGTGTGCATGTTCTGTATTGGGGTGAAGGAAGGAGGACATAACTGGGACTCTTTACAAGTCTGGGAGTACACCGGTTCCCCATGGGCAGCTCCTGATGGGGATTGGGAGCTGTCCAGGGAGACTGGTGCTCAGGGAGGGGCAAACATTTTTATTTTTTATTTTGTTAGTGCTGTGGATCTGACAATATTGGGGTGGACCCGATCATGGCATGGGGAGGCCCAATCACATGCAGGGAAGTGACCACATTATCAAGCCTCCCGGCAAATAATGCCACTGCTTGAGGTGGCATTATCTGCCCCCGCAATTGAGCCTGATTTTAGCAGCTACCACACAGAATCCTTTTTTGTGTGGTAGCTGCCAACCATGTCCACCCCCACTGCCCAACTTGAACTGCCCCGATCCCACCCCAGTCCCACCCCAAGGGAGCTATATCATGCGAATATAAGATTTAGTATCATGGACAATTGCCTACAATATCTGAATTTTCTGTGGGTTAGCTGCTACCGGAAGGCGTTAATCTTCTGCCAGCCATGTAGACATACTCCTCAGTTTACTAAAGAAACCAAAACAATTAGTGGAGGCAGTGGCTTAAATTCTGCCCAAGCGGCCCCTGCAGTGCACGGTGATCCAAAGGAAGAGGGGGACCCACTTTCATCCATTCTGGGGGTCCTTACAAAATCAATGTTTGGGGGCCCATTTGTTTGAATTTCTGCCATTGAATGGAGGGTTTCTCTACTCAAAATTTGAGAAAGAGATATCCTATGAAACTTACAGTACTGCAAAATGATTCCCAGCAGTTTGGCATAAGAAAATATGTTTACCTAGTATGTTCTACTAATTTCATTAAAGATCATTATAAATGTTACACACAGAGATCAATATTCAGTTGTACTGTCTTAACAAAATACTGAATTGTAAAATACACAGATTTTATCAGCTTAAACCCAAGAATTCCCTTTTCCCAAGATTTAGATAATTTCCCAGCAGGTAAATACTTAAGTGCAGATTCCTTCCCAACAGTAGTAGTCCCTGATAAAAACCCGGAAATGACAAAATGTTGTTTCCTCTATCATTTTCCTATGTACATCCCTACCAGAGACCGCCTCAACACTATTCAGCACTATCCGTAGCGAAGTGTTACTGCCTCTATCTGGATAAGCGCCATCCTTATCGTGATAGAGGTATTTTTCAGCTGGTACTTATCCGGATAGCCTAGGCTGCATGAAAAGTACTCCTAAGTTACTATCTGGGTAAGTACCAGCTGAACATTGCCTCTATCTGTATAAGGATGGCACTTATCCAGATAGCAGTGCTCAATCCAAATATTCAGTGGCAACTGCCATCTGGATACTGCCACTGAATATCTGGAGAGTATTTAAGCACTCCTACTGATTGCTATGACGTTTAAATTTTGTCCCCTTAATTTATACATTTAAGTTGCAATATTCAACAGCTAAATGTATACAAATGGGATGCCAATGGGATGCACAAATAGGTGTAATATGAAACATCTAATTTGGATGTTTTCACTTATATGTGGATATTCCCATACTACCTAAATGGACAACATTGCTGAGCATATGTATCCAACTACACATTCTCCATTCAGTTAGGGCATACTATTACAAGACATTTTCATTTAAAGTCAGCTAAGGCATATTATTCCAAGACAGCTTTCATTTAAATTAAAGTCAGGATATACTATTACAAGAGAGCTTTCAGTTAGTATTTCTTTCCCTCCCTCCCACTCGCCCCAGCTCCCACCCACCCCAGGCATAATTCTTGATTTATATCTTCCAGTCAAGGGGAAAGGAGTGATCTTACTCACTTTCATGTTGAACTAATTATCTTAATCAGTAAATTATTAGGCCTTTTCAATAGATTAATTAAGTCTTTGCAGTTCACCTTGAGATGAAAACTAAAATGTTGTTGTACTTACTAGATATAATTATATTGGTTCAAGTATCCCTATTCCCCTATCAACTTTAAGCAACTGAACAACTTTAAATAGTTAAAAGAAATCTTTAATTTAAGATGCAGACAACAGTCCAGCAGTGAGATGAGGGCTATCCAGTCTTTTGCGTGGAGTGTTACATGCATGATTTTCTTCCATTTGATGAGAGGTCTTATCCGTACATTAATTGCAAAGAGTTCTTTGCTCTCAGGGAATGAGTCAAATCTTTGGAGGCTAGAGTAGCAGACTTGGAGCAGCTGAGGCATATAGAGAGGTATGTAGAAGGGACCACATGAATGTCTTAGAGAAATCCCATTTCAAGTCTGGCAGCTTTTCTACTGCCATGGAGGAGAGAGGTCACGTGAAAGGAGAATATCACCTTGTTGAGGCAGAAAGTGATCCTTTAACTAGGACCTATCCTTCAAGTGATGAAATACCCTCTCACACTGAGGGTATCACACATCTCCATGGCTATGTGCTCATGAGGGAAGGATTAGAACAACCATTATAGCTGGAGATTCAAACATTAGGTATGTAGATAGATGGGTGGCTGATGGTCATTAAGATCACATACTTACCTACCTGCTTGATGCAAATGTACTGAACCTCATGAACCACCTAGATAAAATTTTAGATAGCGCTGAAGAAGAGCCTGCTGTCTTGGTACATATTGGTAACAATGACATAGAAAACTGTGGGAGGGAGTTTCTGGAAGCCAAATTTAGGCTTTTAAGCAGAAAGTTCAAATCCAGAACTTCCAGGGTACCATTTTCAGAGATGCCTTCCACTACACGTGCAGGACCCAAGAGGCAGGGCGAGCTCCAGAGTCTCAATGCAAGGATAAGATGATGGGGCAAGGAAGAGGGGTTTTTTGGATTTGTTAGGAACTTGTCAACATTCTGAGGAAGAGGGAGGCTTTTTCAAAAAGATGGGCTCCACCTTAGCCAGGGTGGAACCAGGCTGCTGGCATTAACCTTTAAAAAGGAGATAGAGCAGCTTTTCAACTAGATAATGGTGGAAAGCCAGTAGTCACCTAAGAGTGCATGGTTCAAAATGATGTACCTTTGAAGGATACTAGTAAAACAGGGACGTTAGGGCATCTTGATAGGTTCCAGAAAGGGTAAAAGTAACCCAGGGGCCCTTAAGTAAAAATCAGACAGAGTTGAAAGATTCCAAACAGTCCCATCTTCCAATAGTCAGACGGTCAATATGAAAAAAAAAAACCTTTGAAAGGCCTTTATGCAAATTCTAGTAATCTGAAAAATAAGATGGAAGAGTTAGAATATATAGCACTGAATGAAGGTTACATATAATTGGCATCTCAGAGATCTGGTGGAAAGAGGATAACCAACTGGACTCTGTGATACCAGGCTACAAACTATACTGCAATGATAGGGTAGATCACATAGGTGGAGGGGTGGTGCTTTATGTTAAAGAAGGCATTGATTCAAACAGAATAAAGGTTTTGCAGGAAATAAAATGCACTGTAGAATCTCTATGGATAGAAATTCAATGTATAGTAAAAAAGAGAAGGGAATGGCAGTGGGGGCCTGGCCAGAATGATGAGACAGATCATGAAATACTAACAGAAATTAGGGAAGCTAGCAAAGTTTACAACATAGTAATTATGGGAGATTTCAATTACCACAGCATCGACTGGATTAATGCTACATCAAGCCATTCTAGGGAGATAAAGTTTCTAGATGAAAAAAAAAAATGACTGCTTCATGGAGCAGCTGCTTCAGGAACTGACACAGCACGAAGCTATTTTAGACCTAGTGCTTAGTGGAATGCTGGATCTAGTGCAAGAGATAACAGTGTTGGGGCCACTTGGCAATAACATAGTAACATAAAGTAGCATAGTATATGATGGCAGATAAAGACCAGTATGATCCATCTAGTCTGCCCAGCAAGGCGGTAAGAGTAGGTGCACCTGCAGCTCTGTGCAGGTCACTCCTCCCCATGCCTTAGGCCACTCTGTTGAGATATATGAGAGTTATATTTATTTATGATTTTATCCTGTTGCTATAAAGGCATCCATGCCATTTTGAATTCTGTCATTGTATTTGCCCCCACCACTTCCATTGGGAGGGAATTCCACCACCCTTTCAGTGAAAAAGTATTTCCTAACGTTGCCTTTCAGTTTACCCCCTTGCAGCTTCATGTTATGCCCTCTAGTTTCACAGCTTCCCTAACTTTGGAAGAGTTTGGTTTGTTCATTAATACACTTTAAGTATTTAAAGGTCTGAATCATATCTCCCCTGTCCCTGCTGTCCTCCAGAGTGTACATATTTAGGACTTCAAGTCTCTTCTCATACATCTTCTGACGCAGGCTCCAAATCATTTCGGTCGCCTTCCTCTGAACCATTTCCAATATTTTTATATCCTTTGCGAGATATGATCTTGAAATCTGAATGCAATATTCCAAGTAAGGCCTCACCAGAAACTTCTACAGTGGCATTAGTACCTCTTCCTTTCTGTTGGTAATTCCTCTTGGTATGCAACCCAGCATCTTTCTGGCTTTTGCCACCGCCTTATCACACTGTTTTGCCACCTTGAGATCCTCAGAAACAATCACTGTGAAGTCTCTCCTAGTCCCTGCACATCAACCTCTCGCCCCTTATCACATACAATTCACTTGGATTTCTGCTTCCCAAGTGCATGACACTGCACTTCTTCACATTAAATCGTAACTGTCAAGCATTAGACCTTTCTTCCAGCTTTTGTAGATCTTTCCTCATGTTATCCACTCCCTCAGGGGAGTCCACTCTGTTGTAAATTTTCGTGTCATCTGAAAAAAGACAGACTTTTCCATTCAGTCCTTCAGCAATATCACTCACAAATACATTGAACCATACTGGTCACAGGACAGAACCCTGGGCACACCGCTAATCACCTTCCTTTCATCCGAGTGAGTTCCGTTTACCATCACCTTCTGTCGTCTGGCACTCAACCAATTTCTAATCCAGTTCACCACCTTGGGACCCATCCCCAAGCTGTTTAGTTTATTAATAAGCCTCTTATGAGGAACAGTATCAAAGGCTTTGCTGAAATCTAGATAGTTGACATCCATCGCATGCCCTTGACCTAGTTCTCTTGACTCAATCAGATTTGTTTGTCAAGATTGTCCGTTGATAAAACCATGTTGCCTCAGATCATGCAACCTATTGATTTTGATAAAGTCCAGTATTCGCTCTTTCAGGAACTCCTCCATTACTTTTCCTGCCACTAAGGTAAGACTTACCGGCCTGTAGTTTGTCACTTCTTCCCTATTACCACTTTTGTGAAGAGGTACCACATCAACTCTCCTCTAGTCCTGTGGAACTTCTCCTGTCTCCAAGGATCTATTAAAAATATCCTTTAATGGCCCTGCAAGAACCTCTCTGAGCTCTTTCAGTATCCTGGGATGTATCCTGTCCGGTCTTATGGCCTTGTCCACTTTCAGTTTTGCAAGCTGTTCTAATCATCTTCTGTGAATGGTGTGGTATCTACTCCATTCCCATTTTTATATTTGGGAATCACAGGTGGTCCTTCTCCAGGATTTTCTTTAGTAAAAACAGAAGTATTTGTTTAGCATTTTTGCTTTTTCATTGTCGCTTTCCACAAATCCGTACCCAGCACTTTTGAGTCCTGCAATTCCACCTCTGATTTTCCTCCTCTCCCGAATATACTTGAAAAACGTTTTGTCGCCACACTTCACATCCTTAGCCATCTTTTCTTCTACCTTAGATTTTGCTATCCTTATTTCTCATTTGTCTCTTTTAGTGTTATTCTGTATTCTTTTCTGTGTTCCTCTGTTTGCAAACTTCAGGATTTTGTGAAAGCTGTGGTATTTTACCTTTATTTGTGCCTCCACTTCTTTGGAAAACCAAATTTATTTTATTTATTTATTTAGACAGTTTTGTATACCGCCTTATCCTTCAATCAAAGCGGTCACAACAAATAGGTTTCCTTTCCTCTTGTTTTTATTTACTTTCCTCACATGTATCTGTTGCTCCTTTTATTGCTTCCTTTAGTTTAGCCCACTGTAATTCCACTTCCCTTATCCCCTCCCACCCTGCCAACTCCTCCTTCAGTCACTTGACCATTTTACTGAAGTCAACATTTTTGAAGTCTAGGACTTTGAGCTTGCTGTGATTGGATTCCGCTTGGCTTTTATCTCAAACCACACTATGTGATGATCACTAATTCTCACCTGGGCACCCACCCAGATATTTGACACGTTATCTCCGTTGATGAGTACTATATCCAGCACTGAGCTTTCCCTTGTCAGTCCATTACCATTTGTCTAAGTAATGCATCTTGGAAGGCATCCACAATTTCTTTTTTACTTCTTTCCAGATTTGCAGCAGGAATACTCCAATCCACATCGGGTAGATTAAAGTCACTCAATGTGATCACTTCCCCCTTCATGGCTATCTTTGCAATATCAATAATCAATTTGCTATCCATTTCTTCGGTTTGAGTTGGAGGCCTGTAGATTGCACCAGTATGAATGATAGTGCCATCTCCTCTTTCCATCACTATCCATAGTGCTTCTTTTTTTCCCCACGTCTTCTGCATTTCAGCAGCTTCAATATTGCTTTTGACATATAGGGCTACTCCCCTTCATTTTCTACCCTCTCTATCTCTTGGCTATGGCTATATTCCATTCATGCAACTCGCTAAACCATCTTTCTGTAATGGCCACAATGTCCAAGTCCATTTCCACCATTAGGGCTTCCAGGTCAGGAACATTGTTCCTTACCTGTAAGGGAGGAGTGGCTCAGTGGTTGGGACAGGTTATCTCAGGCCAGAAGGCCGGGGGTTCAATTCCCACATAGGGACAAGCAACTTCAGGCCAGAGGGACTGGGTTCTCTAGTCCCATGGCCACTCCTTGTGGCCTTGGGCAAGCCACTTAACCCTCCATTGCCTCAGGTACACTTAGATTGTGAGCCCTTCGGGGACAAGGGAATAAAAAGTACCTGTTAGTATACATGTAAACCATACTGATTCTAAAGAGCACAGTAGAAAAAATTAATGAAATTGTTGGCTAGGCTTCAAGCATTTGTGATCATTGCTTTCCAGCATTTATTGACTGGCTTGCCTATATTTTGCATGGATTTTGTTTTACACACCTCTTTTCACTTGGCATTGATGTGTGGGTTAATACTGTGGCTGTTTCCAATGCTATTATGTTTTTGCTGGGAGTGACGTACTGAACTTGTTATTTTCCATCTGTCACCCCCTTTCCGTAGTTTAAATGCCTGTCCACATAATGCCTGAATTTTTCACTTAGGATCCTTTTCCCTGCAATGGACAGATGCAGTCCATCAGTACAGTAAAGTTTCTTGTTGTTCCATCTATTTCCCCAGTCTCCTATTTATCTAAATCCTTCCTGTTTGCACCAGGTTTGGGGCCATGTATTAAAGATGATTATATGATGCAGCTTTTCTCCCCCTTACCAAAAATAGGTAGAACATCTGAGAATGCTATAGTGTTAGCAATGGGTTTGAGTTTCTCTCACAGAATCTGGAAGTCCTTCTGAACTGTAGAGGCACTATTTCTAGTCAGGTCATTTGTAACCATAATATAATCACATTTGATTTGATAAATGGAAGGAGGATAACAACGAAATCCACTGCACTAGGAGACTATGATATAGTGATGAAAGTGCTCAAGAAATAGCTAAAAGGAGGAATTGACAATGGTTAAGAGTTTAAATCAGGTCTGGCACTATTTAAAAATGCTATCTTGGAAGCCCAGACGAGATACTGTATATTCCACACTTTAAGAAAGGTGTAAGGAAGGCCAAATGACAGCCAGTACAGTTTAAAGGTGAAGTCAGAAAGGTTGTAATTGCTAAGAGATAATCCTTTATAAAATGGAAAAAAGCCAAATGACGAAAACAGGAAACAATATATGTACCGGCAAGTTTAATACAAGGCATTGATAAGGCCAGCAAAGAGAGAATTTGAAAATAAGCTTGCCATGGAAGCAAACACACATAATTAAAACTTTTTGAAGCATATTCCTAGCAAAACACCTGTGAGAGAGCAAGTTAGACCATTAGATGTTAGAGGGGTAAAAGGGGCACTAAGAGAGGAAAAGGTCATAGCGGAGAGACTAAATGAATTTTTTGCTTCAGTATTTGCTAAAGAATGTAGGAAACTTACCCATGCCAAAAATGATATTTAAAGGTGATATATCAGAGGAAGTGAAACTGATCTCCATAAATCTGGAAGATGTAATACAGTTATTTGATAAACTAAAGAGCAGCAAATCATCTGGACCAGATAGCATACATCCCAGGGTGATGAAAAAACTGAAATATGAGATTGCAGAACCACATTTAGTAATCTGAAGCATCATTAAAATCATCTGTAGTACCTGACGATTATAGAGAGGCCAATGCAATGCCAATTTTTAAAAAAGGTTCAAGGGGTGATCCAGGAAGCTACAGACCGGTGAGCTGTATTAAGAAAAATGGTAGAAACCAATCATAAAGAACAAAATTACTGAACATGATTTAATGGGAGAAACCCAACATGGATATAGCCAAGGAAAGTCTTGTCTTACTAATCTCTTACATTTTTGAAGGGGTGAATAAACAGGTAGATAAAGGTTGAGGCAGTGGATATAGGAGGTCATTATGACACGTGAATAGTGGGGTTATACATCCCAGTGGGACGTGCAGCCCCACTATTTGCATGGACCATATGCCGCAAACCAGGCTCCCTGCACGTAGAGGGCCGCTATGTGTGAAGCACTGGACGGGGGCAGGACAGAGGTGGGGCGAAGGAAGGACTATGTGCCTGGACATTCAGGGCCTATTCTGCTCAGGGCCCTATGTGTCCGCCGGCTGTCCACTGCATGCCCAGACTATTCCACCTCGAAAGTGGATTAAGCACAAGGCGCCGCAGTGATCTCACTCCCCCAGCCCCTCCCCCCAGCCCCAGTGCGCTGTGGCGGGGGTGCTCACGGGAACTGATGCAAGGCTTAGGGCATCCCCCAGGGGCCGGGCAGCGGGGCAAGGGGGCTTCCCCATGCTGGGTTGTCTGCTGCTCCTGCGAGACATGCCGGTGCCATGGTGACAGGACGACACTGCACCAACACACCAGCGGGAGCGAAGGGCATGCCTGATGGGCAGATTGGTGGACATCTCCTGTGGCAGCATTGGGGACATGCTGGGCCATCTAGGAGGCCTGATCCTGCCACCATGAGAACATCTCGCTCCCGCGGTGCAGAATCTGGTCCAGATCAGTCTCATCCATATTTGGGGCATCCGGATGGCCTAGATGTGCTCTGTCTGAATTTGGTTCTTAGTGTATCTGGATTTTCAGAATGCCTTTGACAAGGTCTTTTATGAGACCTTGGATATTAAAAAGTCTTGGGATAGAAGTCAGAGTAGTATTGTGGATTAGGAACTGGTTAAAAGATAGAAAACAGAATAGGGTTAAATGACCAATTTTCTCAATGGAGAAAGTTAACTAGTGGAGTACCCCAGGGATCTGTGTTGGGCCTGCTGCTTTTTAACATATTTATAAATGACCTGGAAATGGGAATAATGAGTGAAGTGATCAAATTTGCAGATGACACAAAATTATTCAAAGATGCAAATTTTCACAATCCTCTTGTGTTTTAACAAGGACCATGAAAAATTGAGAGACTGGTAGGGTCATTCCAGAAGCCAAATAAGTGTTTTGATGTGTGACAGGGATGTTTATTTGGCAAAAAGGCCTACAAATGTATTTCAGCTCACAGTGCCCACACACGTTTATCTTGCTTGCATGGGGGTGTCCACATGCATCTCCGAGGGGGGCAGAACTGGGGCATGGCCAGCCCCAGAGACGTATGCATAATCAAACTCTGGAATTTGCTACCAAAGGATGTAGTAAACGCTGTTAGTGTAGCTAGATTTTAAAAAGGTTTGGTCAAGTTCCTGGAGGACAAATCCATAAAGAGCACCAGGGAAATCCACTGCTTAACCTGGGATATGCAATGTAGAAACTGTGTACTTTTTTGGAAACCTGACAGGTACTGTACTTGTGACCTCGATTGGCCACTGTTGGAAACAGGATATTGGACTTGATAGACCCTTGGTATGACCCAGTATGGCATATCTTATATTCTCATGTTCATAAAGTACACTACTGAGCAAGAATGCGTTCTATTTTGCAATATCTTACTCATCACCATTATACAGACCATCTGCATAAAGGTTTTGAATAGAGGCCCCGAATAGTATAAGGGTCCGATTCAGGTAGGTGCATGTCCGGGCCGTCTGGAAGGCCTCAAGCAATACAGACCCATTTGGACCCAATTCTGGACTGTGGGAACAAAATGTTCCCACGGTAACCAGAATCGGGCCCAAGGACTGCCCGATGTGCCCCTGACTCCTGCAGCCTTGATTCCTTCCCCTTTTCCCCACTGCCTGACTTATGGCTGGCGTGGATTGGGCAGCGGGGACCCCCTGCACCCTGCCCTGGCCCCAGCGGGGGATCCCCAAGCCCTATCGCCTTTTTTTGCTGCTTATTCCATCTTTGAGGTGGAATAAGCGGCATGTCCCCATGGGTCAGCAGGGTACACAGAGCCATGACCTCAATCGGCCCTATATGTCCTGCTGGGCTGGCCCGCCCCCACTCTGCCCCAATCCTGCCCACTGCCAACTCTCTCCGTCCTGATGCTCAGGACATATGGGGAGAGCCAGAGGGGGAATTGGGCCTAGACGGCCCCACAGCCCGCGTCCCAGAATCAGGCCCTAAGTGACTCTGCCTTGGAATATCTCAAATCATGCCATTTTTTATTGTATTTATTTTATCTTTCTGGATTTTTAAATACCGCTTAATCTGACAAGCAAAGCGGTTTACATATAACAAGATAATAAACTGTGTTACATAGAGCAATAGGTAAAGAAAACAGGGTAACTAAATCTGTGAACAGGTATGCTTTGTCTGAGGCTTTGGTTTAACACCATCTCTTTCTCCTACACTACTCTCAACCCTCCAACCCAACACCACCTATCATGCACACAACAAGGAACACATGAAATACTGTCAAAGGATGTACATACTGTAGATACATAGTGTAGATAACCTGTTAATATTGTACGTAGTTCCCCCAGTTGAATTCCGAGTTTAATCTCCTGTTTCATTGTAAGTGCCTATTTGGCACTGTATCGTTGTATGTAAACCGCGCTGATTTTTAAGAGTACGGTATATAAGAACAATAAAATAAAATAAATAAATAAATAAAACCGAGGATAAGTAAACATGTTAGCAGGTGTGGTTGCTTGTAGCTACGAGCAGTTCCTTGGAGTCATAGGCAGCAGGGACAAGGTTAGTCCTAGAGTGGATGGGGAGAGCGGGGGAGGGTAAGGTGGGAAGATGGAGAATTTTTGGATGAAGAATTTAACTGCATAATGATTCGTGTATCCAAGATTATAAACTTATCGCTTCCTCTCCTTGGATTTTTCTTTAAAGCACATGCAGCTGGTTCTGCTGCCGACCACCCTAATGCTTTATATCGATCTGTGTATACTTAAATGTTCCATACAGATTCTGTTATAATTAGGTAGATTTTCATTGCTAATGTTACTTTATGCATATTTCTCATTTCCCATAGGTTGTAATGTCTCACTAGATATATCTAGATTACTGTACTGTGGTGAAATCTAGTGATAAGGAAAGAACTGCATATTTTAAATGCTTTCAACTTTTTTCTAACATCTACTTCATGGAAATATAATTCTGCCAAACTGAAAAAGGACTCTAAAGTAATCCATATTATTAAATCTTCAGGACTAGTCCTAGAAGAATATAATGTAGGCAGTATACTGGACATCAATAATATATTCTTAAGTATTCTGCTAATACTGTAGAAAGGTTCCTCTCTATGAGAAACTCACATACTGACATTATACAGGCACACTTCTTCAACTCAGTTTATTATAATTATTTATTGATGTGATGGCTTTCAATGAATATTCCATTCTTTCTGTTTACATGATAAATTACATATCCTCTACATTGTACACCTAAAGAGTAATTTTCAAAACTATTTATTTATTTAATTTAGCTGTCCTTATATACTGCCTTTCACCAGGTTAAAGCAGTTTACAATACACAAACCCAAGGGATTACAATTAACAGGAAATGGTATTTCACCGGGGGGGGGGCGAGCTAAACATTTGCATTCGTGAATTTGGGATGTAGCAGATCTAAGTGACTTATCCGCAAAGTACTCTGACTTGTTTAATGGTCGGAGTGAACATGAGTCCGCTGAGTGGGGCTCTATTCCATTTTGAGGTATTCTTTGAACAAATGTGTCTTCAGCTGTTTCTTCAATGAGCGTAGATCTTTGTTGTTCCAAAGTGTGGCTGGGAGGGTGTTCCATAGTGAAGGGACATATAGGTCAAACGCACGGTTGCAAGTTTGCTGGTTGTATTTAGATCTTTGGTGCGGCACTGACAAGAGGTTGCTTGTGGCCTGGAGGGTTGGTGTTTTGGAGATCAGTTCTATTTGGGTACTCATATGAGATGATTGTTGCTGATGAACCGCTTTATGGATTAGTACCAAAATTTTATATTTGATCGGCACCTCAAGAGGAAGGAAGTGGTAAATAGGTCTGTGAAAATGACTTTCACTTAGTCCCTCTGAAAGTGCAGAAAGGATTTCACAGCATATATAATTTTAGCTGGGTTAAAACAGAGATATTCCCAGGGTTGTGCTTAGGTAGAGAGTTAAACAGTGTTTGTGTGTACATTTGTGTGTGTGTGTGTGTGTGTACATGGGATTTCCCTTGGCACTGCAGAAACTGCACATGCACTTTTCCACTAACTAATATTCAACAACCAGCATCTTCACAGACTATTCAGCAGTGCTTTCTCTACGTCTTTTTACATTTACTATATTTATTTATGAAGCTTCTTTCTGCTCATTTGACCATCTGGTGCCTGCTTGCCAGACTTGCATTGGTTGATTTGAACATAAGGTTGCATCCAAAACATATATGGTCTCCCCAGTTTCCCCAGTAACCCAATGCCCTTCTGTGCCCTTCAGTGGTGTTTGAATTGCACTTCTTGTTGGCAACTTATATCTTATGGCATTTCTGCTGTTTATAACTTCCAAGGATCTTCAGTAATACAAAAAATGATTCTCTGATAATTGCACCACTTTTAAGAATTATCTATCTCCCTTAAACACAACCACTGTTATGAGGTTTGAAATATTAGGTGTCAAACAAGGCTGAATATAGTACAGAGCTCTTATATTAATCACATGTCACAGATACAGATTTAGGTCACACCTTTTTGGTAGTTGTTCAGGGTAGGTTATATTCAGCTACAGTAGGTATGCTCCCTGTTCCTGGAGGCCTTACAGTCTAAACCTTGGCCTAGATTTACTAAAACGTTCTACTACGTTATCACATGCTAATGCACATTCACTCATGTAATTTCCTGAAGGTTCTGTTTTATGCAGTGGGACATTTTACTAATAATGTGCATTAACATGCTAGTTCACTTCAGTGAATCTATTTTTAAGTTTGAACCTGAAACAATGGAGAGTGAATTAACTTACGTAAGGTCACAATAAACATCATAAACTTTAATTCTTAGATTACAGCTATAACCACTGAAATACTACTCCACTCCATGTCTTTCTTACCATTGTCATGTCTTCTTTAAGATTTTTAGATGGCAAGCTGCTGGATATCAATAAAGAATTTCAACCCCACATTGGGCAAGGAGGACGTATCTTAGAAATCCGTACCCCAGATGTTGTAGCAAATGTAAAGAAACAGGCACAAGCTGTGGGATATACAGAAGGAGCGTTACTTGCCCTAGCAGTCATAATCATCCTGTGCTGCATGCCTGCTATTCTAATAGTCATGGTCAGCTACAGACAGTAAGTACTCAGCTTCTTACTTGGTATGTATTAGGTTGTTTATTATAATGTGTTTACGAATATTTGTTCAAAAAGTATTACTAAGGCACATGTGCACTAAAGCATGGTGGCTAGCAGAGTGGGGTTAAGCACGGGATTTAGCGTGGGACTAACACACGTTTTGGCCTCGTGGTAGATGGGAGCACATGGTAAAAATATGCCTGTTCTAAATATCCTATGCTACCATGCAAATAGGCAGGATTTGAGTGGAACAAGGCAGAGAGTGGACATAAACAGCCACATGCAGCTAACGTGGCCTCATTAGTGGCATGTGTAACTGTAATAGATGCCACTAGCATGGGCACAGATAACATATGCCTCTGTCCTGGCACTAGTTGCACCTGCCATGCCGATGCCTCTCAGACACACAGTACTGGCATGATCCCCATACTCCAACTGCTCAGGGTCATTCCACAAACATGCCAGTCCATACAACAGATGCAGGGCTGCATCTATGGACCCAGCATGATGACTTGAATCTGCTGTGCACTCATATAGCAGAGGGAGGGCCCCTGCAACAGCAGCAGCAGGGAAATGGGGCACATTGCTCCCTTCCTACCCTAGAAAAAGGAAGCAGATTGGTGGGGTTCCCCCTCCACATAGACATGGGTGTATCAGGGGGATAGCATAAGGATGGACAGCAAGCACTGGTAAGGAGTTGGGATAAAGGGTATATTCTCAGAGAGACAACCTGAGATGGGGCAAATAGGCAGATTTGGAAATGACTCAGCAGAGTTGGGAGTGGGGCATACAAATCATGATGTTGCAACAACTAGCCATTGTAGGACTGACATATAGTTTCCTTCTCATGGGGAGTCCATGTATATGTACACCTGAGGGAATGTGTCATGCCATTTGCATTATTTCTGAGGATCATGACCCCTCACCCTGATCATAAGAGATTATGTCTGTGGTCCTCTAGCTCAGAGCACCTGCTTATATGTAAAACACTGAAAAGGGCTTGCTCAGTTATAGTTCTCTAGTCAGTGTTCACCTACCTGCTTAGGGAATGAGGTGTTCTTCCCACCTGGGGAACATTTTATGACTGCCTAGAATTTGGGGGCCCTCAGTTTCCTGGGGACTGACAGGGATGCCCTTATTCATGGTAATGTATAGAGTGTACTGTGATAAACCCTTGAGCTCTCTACATGTGAGCAGCATGGGTGACTACCATGGATTGCTTCCCACTCTCCCAGGCAGTTGTTTGGCCACAAAGATGGGTATCCACCTCCTGGAATACCATTTGTTGTCTTGGTATCCAATATGTCTAACCTGGACACTGGTTCTAGGACATCAGCCACATTCCTGTGTTGACCAGCAGATCTCTACATCAGGTCATTGCCCCCCTTCACCAAAGTGTAACGGCTCCACCCTCCTCACTGGCAAGATTACTATGCCATGTGGATAGAGGTATGTGAGAGAAAAGGGACCTACCTGGCTGTGCTAGACAGGGATCGGCAGCACGTGTGGCTAATCAGAATCAGAGCGCGGCCTGCACGTCCAGACCAGTAGACCTGATTCTGATCCTGTGGAGGCTAGACGTGCCTGCGGGATCAGAATCGGGTCTAACTCTGTACGACCCCGATTCTGATCAGCCGTACAGGGGCTGGACTGCCGCTACAGAATCAACCTCTATGTGACTACTTACATGGCATTTATACATGGTCTTAACACCTAAAGCTAGCACTTCCTTATAGAATTAACCCCAATGTGTAAAACACTGAATGTCAGATACAAAGAATTTTGAAAGAATGTGCCCGGGTGGGGTAATGATAGAAGGTTGTTCTGCTGGTAAGCAGCTATTTACCTACTATAAGTGAACAATGAAAATATTTTTCATTTTATGACAATGCAGGTGCTTTTCCTTATGCTGAAATAAGGCGGTCTGAGGGGACAGAGTCAATATTCCACATGCAGGGGTGTCATTTTGAATTCTCCACTGTGGTTTGTCTATGGTGTTTGTACCTATTGGAAAACATGTGAAAAGTCCATGACTGAATATAGTTTAGGGAAACTATCCAGAGGGTCACAATGAGTCTTCAGTCAGGTGGCTAATTGTTGATAGAGTGGCATCCATACTTGCTGTTATTGTATTGATCCATTACATTGCTGGCCTTCATTTTTTGCATTGACCTTCAACATTGCCAAGCATGATATCTTTCTCTAATGATTGTTGGTGAACCGGTAAATTGACGTGTCCAGTAGTAGTTGTTTTGTTTTCCATATATACTGTGACAAGGCAGAGCCCCAGAAACAGGAGAAAATGGGTTTAAATCACTTTCTGTCACCTCAGATGCTTGGAGAGGCAGGACAGGAAGGGGTTAAGTTTCCTGCTCACAAACATTCTCTGCAGAGAAGAGCAGGGAAAGAACCACACCCTAGCTCTAGGCTAACCCAGAGACATAGCCATTCAGGGAGGTGGGAGGAGTCAGACCGGATTGGGCCACTCTGCACTCATAACCAGGAAGCAGCAGTTAGTAGGGAGGAGGGGCTCGAGGAGCAAGCACTGAAGCAGCAAGCCCTCGAGGAGCAAGGCCTGGAGAAGAGGAACTGGTTACAGAGCAGTGCAAGCAGAAAGGCTGAGCCCAGAGGAACTAAGGAGAGAACCAGGGAAGGGAGAGTTCCTGCAAGTGGTCCAGGAAGAGACACAGGCAGACCTCAGCTCCATGAGAGAGAAAACCTTGGAGGTGACCCAGAACTGGATTCAGAAGCCTGGAATACTGACTTGGAGTCAGGGGAGTTCCCCAGAGGCAGACGCTGCAAAAACCAGGTCAGAGCAAACTCTTCTAAGCCTTGTAAAGTAAATAGCTTTGAAAGAAGTCAGTCTATAGGAACTGACAATAGACTGCTTCCTAAAGGAGGCAGGGATAAATCAGGCCCTGAATATAAACCTGAAGTTAATAGAGGGAAGAGGGGCTATAGGAAAATCCCTGTTAGAAAGCTGCAAACATTTCCCTACGATAGACAGCGTGAGCTAAGCTCTAGTTCAGAAGAGCACACACCTGCTTGCCAGCAAGAAGCTAATTGGCAGCAACCGTGCAGAGAGCTAAGAGGAGCCTTTGAAGACCAGGCAGAGCTGAGGGATCTTACAAAGCAGCTACCTAAGGATTTGTATGATAGAGTGAAGAACTATAAGTATTCCTAATTGATGATTGAGTGCTGAGAAGCCTTAAGCCAATGTTCTAGAACTTGCATGAGAGACAGCAGCGTTCTAGTGAATGGAATGAATCAAAGCTTCATGTGGTACAGCTGTGAATAGAAGGCAATATAGAGAAACTGCTCCTACACAAGAAGGCAGTCATTAATAAGCCAGAGTTGTGGAGAATGCCATTTCTATGGGAAGCTGTTTGACACCAGAAAGAAGTACAACAGGAGAAAGATTCTTTATTACCAGTAGATACTGAGAAAGCAGTACTAGAAGATTGAAGCCCTGTTGTAGTAATGAAGCTGGAAGAATGATGAAAGTTTGTAAATATTTTATGTGTCCCTGAGAAGTATCAGGAGAAGCTATATAAACACTTGAACTTTTATTTGGTACAGAAGGTTACCATTATACTTCTGTGGCGGGGGGAGTAAGTCCTGTACGGTGTCCTTTGCTATACTTTGTGCAAATACCTTATGCATGAATAAAGCATTACTTACTTTGGAAACCCAACCTTGGCTGTCGTCACTCACTCCACAACTACAGTAGGAAGGCTTCAGCACTAACAAGGACTCTTTTAAACTCACCCCACTGTGTGGCTCACATCCCCTTGGCCTGCTTACGCCACAGGCTAGGCGGTGCGTTGTCACAATACTCATATGTGACACCAAATAGCCAGCAAAAGACATGACCCACTACCCCTGGTCTCAATCCCTGAAGACGAAGAAGGACACAAATTGAACTGGAACATTACTGAAATCATAGCACAAGCACAAACATAAAAAGAAAGAGAATTTCTGGAAGCCTGGTTTTCCACCACAAACTCAATTAACAGACATAGCGACATAGACCCAGTCTACCAAAGAACTGAAGCACCATGAACGATGTCTGGGACTAGCAACCACACCCCGGCAACCCTCAGGGAAACCAACCAATCAATCCCTGCAAACCAGTGTTGAGTCACCACCAAACCCAATATAAGTACAAATGGAAGCATTCAAGCACATTACCATCTGGACCCCCGCACTGATGATGTCCCCATCACATGGTGACAAAACGTCTGCAATCAAACTATCAAGCTCAGAGAACAGTCCAACATCAAAATAGAGATCTTTTCTGAAGCAAATGTAAAAGATAGACTGCAAAAGCTGAGGTTCCGTTTTTGCTGGCCTAATTTATATGTTGAAGTTATTTGCAGAGGCTGAATTTTGCTGCACTTCATATATCTTTTGCCTGTGCCCAACCTATCCCTAACCTCACCTTCCAGTTAATGCATAACTTTTATGTGCATAACTGGCCCAAATAGTTAATAAAAAACATGCACTAACCTAATATTAAAGCTCAGAAATATGTTTTAGAAAGAGAATTCATAGTAGTTTTCATTATTAATGTTTTAATCGGCAGCTGTTCCTCAGCTCTTCCATAATGATTGGGTTGGGCTGCCCTTGCTATTCCCATCAGGTCACATAGAAACATAGAAACATGATGACAGAAAAAGACCACATGGCCTATCTAGTCTGTCCTTCCATATCAACAACTACACAACAGACCACTTTTTACCTTTAGAGATCCTCTGTGTTGGTCCCATGCTTTTTTGAATTCAGTTACTGTCCTCATCTCTACCACCTCCACTGGGAGACTATTCCATGGATCCACTACTCTTTCCGTAAAGAAATATTTCCGCATATCACTCCTGAATCTATCTCCCTTCACCCTCATCCCATGACCCCTCGTAGCAGAATTTGCTTTCAATTGAAAGAGGCTCTCTCCCTGAACATTTATGCCACGGAGGTATTTAAACATCTCAATCATATCACTTCTATCCCGCCTTTCCTCTAAGGTGTACATATTAAGATCCTTAAGTCTGTCCTCATATGCTTTATAATGAAGCCCACAAATCATTTTAGTAGCCACCCTCTGCACCGACTCCATCGTGTTCACATCCTTTTGAAGGTGCGGTCTCCAGAATTGCACACTATACTCCAAATGAGGTCGCAACAAAGACTTATACAGAGGTATTATCACCTCCTTTTTTCTGCTAGCCATTCCTCTCCGTATGCACCCAAGCATCCTTCTAGCTTTTGCCGTCGCCTTTTCTACCTGTTTAGCTACTTTAAGATCATCAGACACAACCACGCCTAGGTCCCGCTCTTCTTTAGTGGACAAAAGTACTTCACCTCCTATACTGTATTGCTCCCTTGGATTGCTGAAGCCCAAATGCATGACCTTACATTTTTTAACATTAAATCCCAGCTGCCAAATTCTAGACCATTCTTGAAGCTTAGCTAGATCCCTCCTCATGTTATCTACACCTTCTTGGGTGTCTACTCTATTGCAGATTTTGGTATCATCCACAAAGAGGCAAACCTTACCCGACAGCCCTTCCGCTATATCACTAACAAAGATGTTAAAAAGAATCGGACCAAGGACAGATCCCTGGGAGACACCACTGGTAACATCCTTCTCCTCAGAGTGAGCTCCATTTACTTGTACTCTTTGTCATCTCCCACCCAACCAATTTCTAACCCAAACAGTAACTTTAGGGTCCATTCCTAGGGTGCTCAGTTTGTTTATAAGTCGCCTGTGAGGAACAGTGTCAACAGATACTGTTAATTACTAGAGATATGCAGCTAATTCCTTTTAGCTTTAGTGCAAGCTGTCCACAGTAGTGTTGCACTAAAGTATTTTACTGTGCACTATTGCAAGAACGTACTAAAGTCCAAACTAAAAAAAAACCCTCAACCATCTTCCATCCCTCTACCATCCAGTTCCCATGTCCTTAAACCTTATCCTGTATTGGACAGAAAAGGGAGTATGAACAATCACCAGTTGATTCTGTCCCTCCAGATGCCAAAACCGTGAGTAAGTGGTTCCATTTAGGCTTACAGCATCAACAGAGAAAGAGTGACTGTGAATTACTCTTGCTCCCTTTTCCACTCTAGACATGGTAAGATTTAGGGACAGGAATTCTGGAGTTATGGGGATGGATAGAGGGCTTGGGGAAGATTTTTTTCATGGCGGTGATGTGACTTTAATTTTAACAAACAAAGAAGAAGAAGTTATGATGATTAAACCAAATTAAAAACATGAACATAATGCATCCCAGTCAAAAACAAAGCCTAAATCCTGTGGTTCAAGAGGTTCCTCATATGCAAAACCCTCTGCCCCTTCCCCCTCCATTAGCTATAAGGCAACAAGTTAGGATGATTCAAAGTAAACATTATTAACTGAACAAGGTTTAATTAAACATTTACAAGGAATTAAAATAAAAAACAGAGCTTGCAACTGAAGAACACCGGATTTAAGCATCAAAAATTATTTTCACTTCTTCCTCATTTCTCTGGCCAGATCAGGAAAAATACAGACAAATTCATAAACAAAACATTCCTCTTTTTAAAGTAAAGCCACAGTAGCCAGTGCCTATCAGGGATTAAGGTACAAGTAACTAAAAGAGTAGCAGGAGTCACACTCTGATCTTGAATCTTCTAATTCTGAAGTGATATTCAAGGCTTCCATATTCTATGAATCATTCTGCAGTTGTTTTTATCCCTAAAGGAAAATCCTAGACATGAAATTTCCATAGGAATATCAAGTATCTCAAACCTATACCTTATAAACATTTCCTTAGTTGATATTAATGGAGGCTGGGGGAAATTAAGAATTCTTAAATTAGCAGAATGTGCTGTATTTTCAAAAGTCTCCATCTTAGCCTTAAGAACAATATTATCTTTCGTAAATGTTTTAAGGCCTCTGTCTTCTTAAGTCTAAGATCTAAATCCTGGACGTTAGATTGTAAACCAGCTATAACAAAGGGATTTTCATATATCCTGTTGCTGTTATCCTGAGTCGTAAGATGCAGTTATGCTGTCTGAGGCGTTAAAGCTGTTCCAAGTTGCAATATAGCATTCCAAACAGGTTCCAGAGAGAAAACCTCAGATTGGGTTAAAGTAAATGATAGCTTGAAGGGTGGAACTCCTTCAGCCAAACCCTCAGTCACAGCATGAGAAGTATTTAGGCTTAGCAAGGCTTCCGGGGTCACAATCTCATTTGCTTCCTTCTTCATCCTCTCATGATAATCAACTGATGCCTCAAGCTGTTCCCGTGGCAACTGTCAACCCTGAGAGTCTCTTCTCTAGGCACAATGTAGCTGGGTTGTCCCACCCTACCATTGCTTGAGGTCTCTCAGGGAGGTTCTCAATCTCCATTGAAACAGGAGGTAATCACAATCCAGGGGACAGAAGAGTATCATTGCCTGATGCAAACGTTGAGCACACTGACTCCAGCGTCAACATAACCAGGCACCTTCCCAAAACACTACTTAAATTTCTGCTCTATGCAAGTGAAGGAATCCATTGGCCCTCGCAGGAACACTGAAGGTAAAACTAAGGCAGTACACCAGATATGGAGGACTGTTTCCCATGATTTTCTTTCCTCTTCACCATTTTTGAAGCTATTGCACAGAGTTAGAACAGGGCTAGCTTCTTCTTGACTCCTCCCTCAGCCCAGCCACACACTCTCTGAATTTTTTTCTCTCTCCCTCTTTGAAAGGCACACAGTCTCTCAGAAACACCTTCTCTTTGACTGTCTCTCTCTCTCTCTCTCTCTCTGAGAAACACACATACATTCTCTGACTCTGACTTTGACACATACACGCCTCCTCTCTCTCTCTGACTCTGAGGGACAAATTCTCTTTTTGAAGAAAAACATATACATTCTCTGACTCTGTCTCTGAGAAATATATACACAATTTCTGTGTCTCTGAGACACACATAGGGGCTTGTTTACAAAGCCGCGGTGGTGGTTCGCGATCGCGATCGCAGCCGCGGCCCCATTGAAATCAATGGGGCCGCGGCTCCGATTACGATCGCAAACCGCTACCGCGGCTTTGTAAACAAGCCCCATAGTATCTGAATCTCTCTCTATCTATCTCTCAGAAACATACACTAATTCTTTTTTTGGCTCTCCCTCAATGAAGGTCAAGGATAGTGTCTTAAGGAAGCAGGTATTAACCTAGGAATGCATTGCTTTTCTCATGGCCAACTTTGGGTAGCATGCTCAAGAGTTGGAATGGGAAACATTTTATATGTTTTGTAATAAAAATCAAATCTAATATAAATTTTACAAAGTTTATTTGACTTTAACTAATTTCTAAAACTTCAGCCATTAGATACTGGATTTTCTAGGGAATGCTGTATAACTGAGCTAATCTCTCTCTCTCTCATCTCCCTATGCCCCCCTCTCCAGTGCCCATTAATCAGTCTTCCATTACCTTAGGTCCTCTTCCCCCAAGTCGATCCCCTCCTTATCCCTACTCCCCCTCTTATGTCTAGTATCTCCTCTTCATCCCTTTCTTTGATGCCCAGCATCTGTTCCATCTTCCTAGTCCACATTTACCCAGTGTTCTGCATCTCATAAGAACATAAGATATTCCATACTGGGTCAGACCAAGGTCCATCAAGCCCAGTATCCTGTTTCCAACAGTGGCCAATCTAGGTCATACGTACCTAGCAGTTTCCCCAAACGACACAGGTTCCACAATGCTTGTTCTGGGTCAAGCATTGTGGGTCCCTTCTTAATAATGGTTTATGGACTTTTCCTCCAGGAACTTGTCCAAACCTTTTTTAAACCCAGCTACACTAACAGCCTTTACTACATCCACTGGTAGCAAATTCCAGAGTTTGATTACATGTTGAGTGAAAAAAATATTTTCTTTTATTAGTCTTAAATAGTTTACCCTGTAGCTTCATTGCATGTCCCCTAGTCTTTCTCCACTCTTTCTTGCCTCCCCTTGCCATAAGATTCTGCATTGCCCATCCAGCCTCATGCCCCTCATCCTAACATTTTGCTTTGAAATCCACCCACCCACACATGTATACACAAACCAAGAACAATGCAAGTTATAACAGGCACAGAGTTTTTTCTATTCCAGCTGTGCCTTGAAAGCTTTGTCAGTTTTGCAACCTCTAGTGCATACCGTCAGTGAGCCTTAAAGTCTGTCTCCAAAGTTCTTTTCAAATTTCCATTACCATACCTGTTGACTTTGCCCCACTACGAGAACATAGATTTTCCTGGTCCATTGAAAATGCCTTATGATTAGATATTTAGCTTTTTCTCAGGGATTGGAATCCATTCTTTATTATCTTCAGAGATTTCAATTTGCAGATACGGTAATCATCCTGTCTTGTTTCTGCATTGGCTCTCTTCAGGTGTTTATAGCCCACCCAACCTGTCTTGCTGCTGTATTGGCCCTTCCTCCAGTGTCCTGGGCTCTCAAGACCAGTACAGTCATGTTGTCCCTACCACCCACTGCTACTTCTTTTGAGGCCTTATTCACCACAGAACATTCTCCAATCTTTATGTAAATACTTCAGAACCTCATTGCAAGAATTCTTTAGTCTTCCTCCAGCCCTGAGAAATTTTACACTGGTTACCCATAAAATTCTGCATATAATATAAGATCCTTAACCTGGTTCATCGAGACATCCATACTAATACCCCACAATACCTCTCTGACTTAATCCACCTCCATGCCTCTCATAGTTCCCTCTGCCAAATCCATTTAAACCACCTTTTTCTCACATCCACCTCACACGCTCACCTAGAATCCATCCATGCCACTGCATTCATCTACCTTAGCCCCCTCCTTTGGAATTCTCTCCCATCTGACCTCTGCCTTAAGTTCTCCTTTCTCCACTTTAAGATAATGCTAAAAACCCACCTCTTTTCTCTCGCTTTTGACCTCTTACCCACCTCTACCTAGACCCTTGCCCCTCAGTTGCCACACAGTTGCCTTCTCTTCCCCCACCCACCAATCTAAGTTTTCTTCTTCCCTTTCCTATCTTGTAACTGGTGTTCCTTTTCCTTTCTCATACTTTCTCGTAGCACTTTCTATTTTGTAAACTGCTCAGATACCCCAATGTTGGGCAGTATATCAAGCACCTCAATAAAGATAAAAAGTAAAGGTTTTCATACTGAGACAAAGGTCTTAAGTACCATGACTCCAAATTTCAGGCACATAGCTCAGATGTCCTCACTCCATTCCCACTATCTGCCTCTTCCAGCCTGTCTTGCTGCTCTGCTGGTCAACTGAGGGTATTTTAGGGTCTTGCAGTCAATGTAGTGCATGCCTTTTCTCAAAAGTTCAATGCACCTTACATTCAAGTACATTTGGTATTTTCCTCTCCCTGGAAGGCTTCCAGTCTTAAGTTTGTACCTGAGGAAATGGAAGGTCTTGTAAGTGACTTGCCCATGATCAATGCAGATGCTCTGCTGGTCCTTTTTGAGTATTTTAGGTTCTTGGAGTTGATGTAGGTGTTCTACCTGGTATTTTAGGACCTTGCAGCCAATGTAAGTGTTCTGCTGGTCCACTTTGAGTATTTTAAGGCCTTGCAACCAAGGTAGATGATGTGCTGGTCCTCTTTGGGTGTATTTTTGGGCCTTATAACATGTCTTGCCATCGTGTTGGTGTTCTTCTGGTGTTTAGAGCCTTCCACAAGCCATTTTGAGTGCCATATTAACTCTTTTCTAGTCTTCCTTCCTGTGCCTTCTAGCCAGTTTTAACACTGTATTAATCTACTCATACTGCCTTGGAATCATCCAGACAATGCTATTGCCGCCTTAGCCTTCTCAAGGTGCCATGATGTTCTCCCGCCATTAATGACGCTGCATTCCCCTCTTCCACTTCCCTGAAAGTTCATTCTACTCTGTGATGCTTTCCTCTTCTGGTGGTGGCTTGTAGTTTTCCTGCCTTTAGCAGTTTGCCCCTCCTCTTGCGCTATGGGGTATTTGTAAGACTCTCAATGGCTTATAGTGCTGTTGCCTCTGTTACAGATGCTTGCCAGCAAATTTCAAGCAGGTTAGATTGAAATCAATGACAAGCCATACTGATCTATTATAAAATAGCTCGCCACTTAGACTTGAATGTGAACAAAGGGACAAATGCACAAATTATTTGGAGTATGAATAACCAAATTGTGCCCACAGATGAATACTAACACAAACATTTTTGGTGCACACATCTTTAGTACATAGGCCTCTTAACAAACTAATGTTACCGATTACGAGAACAATTTTAGAAAGGCTTTTAACGTGTAAAACTTGTTTTTTTATCTAGAGTGTGGACTATGCAACATTTTCTGCCATATACACATTTAAAAGTATCAGTATGTTGTGATCTTATATATGCTGTTATATGAGTACAATGCAGGCGTTCCCAGGGAAAGAGTATGAGTTTACACATACACTTTACAAACTACAATAATGTGCATAAGCAAGAAGACATGCACATGCTTATTCATGCCTGATTCTGAGAAAGCATAAATATACACATGTGGCTTCCACCATTAGTTGCACGTAGAAGTGGCAAATTTAGAAGAGGAAGTATAAAAGTGATGCTTTTTACACTTATATTGGCCTCATCCAATTATTCCAATATCATATTTTATATATTATATAATGAGACGTATAAACTGACTGGACTGCTTATTTGTGAAGGTAAATTATCACCATTAAAATCTACACCAACTGAAAATGTACCAAAAAAGTAGGATTATTTTATTCTGTTAGTAATAATTTACCATACAGAACAACCAAGAGTCCAATTATAAGACATGTTTTATGAATTCATCATAGAAAAGAGTCACATTAAATTGTATCTGATGATTCAAATAGAAGTCAAGAAAGTAATTGTGCTTTCTTGATAAGAATGACACCTTTAATATTTTCCAAATAAGTAGAGCTCAGGAGCCAATTACAAAAAAGATTAGTGCATCTTTATTTAACATTTATCATATAATTTGAGCTCAGTTAGCTATCTGTGCTTTAATCAAATTTTTCTATAATTCTGTTTATCTCATAACATTTTTTCCTCCCGTAATGCATTTTCATATCAGCTTGTAGAATTATGATAAAACCATTACAAAGGGAATTAAATATACTGCAGTTACTGAAACAGCCTGGTTCTTACAAGGCCATTAACTTTGGATTAAAATGAATACAAAGATAAAGTCATTTTAACTATTATTATTACAGAATATAGTTGTGACATGAGTACTGTAGGCATGAAACTTTTCTAACCTATATTTTATCTTTTTTCTCCCCTGTTGCATTCCAAAACCAGATTTAAAGAGTAAGTATTTTATATACACTTCTCTGATATTCAGACTTTTAAATGATATGTAAATATGTTTCAAACCAATTTTGATTCATGCATATTTACTTTTATAAAGCTATGGTGCAGCTCTAAGCTAAATAAAATGATCTTGTATATCTTATCTTACATTATCATCTTTAATCTTTTCCCATAAACTTACGAGGTAATGTAAAAATCCATCCTTCAAAGTCTCATGGTTATTATTCAGAAGAGTCTAAGGAAAGAGATATTCATGCTCAGCTCCTAGATTAGAAAATATAGTCTCACAGAAGCACTGATGCAAAAATAATATATCATCATCCTTTCTATGTGCCTGAGGTATCTTAGGAAAGTGTTTTACAAAAAGGAGGAAGGAGGAGAAGATTGCTAATACGTAATTAGCAGAGAAACAGTGCTGGACATTTACTAGGTAGGCGATGCTAAGAGAAGAGCATTTAGGCGGTCAAGGGACAAGTACTTGACCTGAAGCATTCTGTCTGCTTTACTGTGTTCCTTCAGTGTCTGCCCTTTGATGTATAATAAAACATGAATTCTCAACAAGGGCTGCAAGCAGGTCTTGCTTTCCAGAACATCCACAAAGAATATAAAATTAGAGAGCAATTCTAAAAGCTGTTCCATGTGTAAAGCAATATATTACCTGCAAGATTTTTTTTTTAAATCAGATTGCTTGCCTTATACAGTATTAGGATAAGAATATGTGCATAGTGTCATTCCTTGTCTACCTTTACCTGTTGTAAGGGGAGGTGTTGCTGAGTGCAGGATCTGGATGAAGTTTGGAACTATGTATGACTCTCCTCTTAAGTATGAACATGCATAAAATTCACAACAAGTATCTAATGTAACTGCATGCAGCTTTTCTTGGGATAATTTTCCAAGGGAAAGCGTGTATATATTTTCACTTTGAAAATTCAAAGTCTGTGGAGTGAAGAATGTTTGGTCAGTTATAAAATTACCTTTCAGATGTTTAAGTATAGTCTAAAAAAATGGGCTCTCAACCCAGTCCTAAGGACATACCTAGTCAGTCAGCTTTTCAGGATAACCACAATGAATAAGACCAATAAGAGAAAATATTTTTTTACTCAATGTGTAATCAAACTCTGGAATTCATTAATGGAGGATGTAGTAAAAGCTTAAAGAGGACCCGGGAAATCCACTGCTTACCCTGGGACAAGCATTGTGGAATCTGTGTGTCTTTTTTGAAACCTGTCAGTATTTGTGACTTGGATTGGCCACTTTTGGAAACAGGATACTGGGCTTGATGTACCTTGGTCTGACCCAGTATGGCATTTCTTATATTTTTATATTATGTTCTTAAGAGACAGATTTGGATACGAAGGCGTCAAAGCATGCAGATTTCTCTTGTACATATTCATTATGGTTATCCTGAAAACCTGACTGGCTAAGTGTATTCCAAGGACTGGTTTGAGAACCCCTGCTCTAAAAAAAGACTTGTCTAGCCTGGTTACCCTGAAAATTGAAATGTGATACCTCTTTGTGACACTTGAAAACCAGAGTTAAGAATCTCTGCAGAAAATTGTTATCACTGAATTAGTTCCAAACATTGTCCCTAAAATATTTTAACATTTCCCAAAAATGGCGACAATTTTAAAAGATACTTATAAAACTGCACATCCACTATGCTCGTAGCATTATATATGTACAGGTCATACATATATAACTTTACTTGAAATGAGCAAAGTCTCCAGTGACTTGTTCCTGGTTATATCCAAAGGCTTTTACTCAGTACTTATTCTTCTTGCCCTTTCTGTTGCTTTTGACACTGTTGACTACCACCTTCTTCCTGACATATTATCTTCACTTGATTTTAGGGGCTCTGTACTGTCCTGGTTCTCTTCTTATCTCTCCCATCACTCTTTCAGTATTGGTTCTGGTGATTCCTCCTCTACTGCTATCTCACTCTCAGTTGCGTAGCCCAAGAGTCTGTTCTGGACTCTCTCCTTTTCTCTCTCTATACCCAGTCTCTTAGTGCTCTGATCTTCTCCCATGGCGTTCAGTTTCACTTTATGCTGATGACTCTCAGATCTATCTATCTACACCTGATGTTTCTCTGATACTCCAGGCCTGTGTCTCTGCATGTCTGACATTGCTGCCTGGATGTCTCACTGCTGCTTACAATTGAACATGACCAAAACCAAAATTCGTATTTTTCCCTCTAAACCCTACTCTCCCCTTCCTCCTTTCTCTATCTCTGTAGATAACACTCTTCTTCCTGTTTCCTCGGCCCAGAACCTTGATGTCATCTTTGATTCCTCCCTCTCCTTCTCCACACATATCGAACAGATAGCTAAAGCCAATGGAATAAACTCCCACTATACCTCAGAGAGATTAAAGACCTTACATCTTTCAGGAAGGAACTTAAAACCTACCTATTTAGTCAACACTATAGCAACCTACAACCTGGAACCAAATTTACTACACAAAAACATGCAACAAACCAAACACAGGTCTACCCCACCTAATGCCGGACTTCATTTCTCATCCACTCAAGTTAGTCTACTCCCAATACTTTATTTATGATCACAAATAACTATTATAGTCTCTTACTACCATGTAAATCTACCCCTCTGGTTCCTTGTAACATAGTTTTATGACTCCTTGTAACATAGTTTTATACTTCCCTTTATGTTAATAACCCTCACATTGTTTTCCATTTAACCTAGTTATTATGCAACCTAGTTTATGTTCACCTAATATTTAATGTAATTCAATATTGCACTGTTCTGCTATATTGTTGTTTAAGTTCCTTGTTTTTGCTCAACTATTTTAATGTAATTCAATATTGCAATGTTCTGCTATATTGTTGTTTAAGTTCCTTGTAAACCGCCCCTGATCTCTGGAAGGGGCGGTATAAAAAAGCACTGAAATAAATAAATAAATAAAACCTATCATTTCTTTTTCGATAACATTAACAAAATTTGCCTCTTCCTTTCTGAACACACTACTAAAACACTTATCCACTTTTTAGTCACCTCCCATCACGACTATTGCAACCTCCTCCTTGCTGGTCTCTCTCTGAGTCACCTCTCTCTCTTTCAATCTGTTCAGAGCTCTGCTGCAGGGCTAATCTTCGCCAGCCCCAATATACTCATTTAACCTCTCTTCTCAAGTCACGTCATTGGCTCCCCTTCCGTTTCCATATCTAATACAAACTTCTCCTTCTGACCTATAAAAGCATTCATTCTACTGCTCCTCACTACCTTTCCTCTTTCCTATATCCCTACACACCTCCTAGTGAATTCCGCTCTTCCACTGCCAACTCTAGACTTCGATACTTTCACTTTGCTGCTCCTTATGCTTGGAACAAACTGCCCACTCTCCCCCTTTTCAAATCCATTCTAAAGACTCACCTCTTTGTGACTCCCTATGTTTCCCTATTTGTACCCTTATTCTGAACCATTGTATTGTCTATCTTGATTAGATGGTAAGTTCTGATGTGCAGGGACTGTTTTTATATGCATCTGTCTACTACAGTAGTAGTAGACATTATAATTTATTTACATTCTCTTATATACCACACTATTCTGCATCAGTGCAGTTTACATTGAACAAACTGAAATTCCATTGAACAGGACATTATAACTTGGAGATAACTATTTTACAGGGAACATGAGCAATGGAGGGTTAAGTGGCTTGCCCAAGACAACAAGGAGCACCTGTGGGACTAGAAACCCGTCCTTCTGGCCCAAGGTTGCTGTCCTCTAGTGAGATTTGAACCCCCAACCTTCTGGCCTGAAGTACCTTGCCCCAACCACTAGGCCACTCCTCCACTCCTTGGTTTTATAATATCCTTGGTTGTATTCTCCATTCCTTTCTGTATGATTCTTAGCATTCTATTTATTTTCTTGGCCGCTGCTGCACACTGGGCAGAGAGCTTCAATGCCTAAATCCACAGAAGAGTGTGTCTATCTTTGTATGATCTGTGCATATGTCTTCCCAGGGCATAGTTTGGGCAGAGCAGAAGTGGAGTTGCAATGTGCATATGTATCTTATAATATACAGGGGGACAAACATGCAGAAAGTCATTGTATAAAAAGCCAAAGAAAGTTACACCCACAGGATTTGCTGCAACAATCATAACCAGACTGCCTGGATAGTTTGGATTACCACACCCTGACATTTTTTGTGGCCTTGGGAAAGTCTCTTTATCCTCCATTGCCTCAGGCATAATTTAGGAGTATGTTTACTAAAGCACATTAGCTGTCTTGTGGTGCTAATGAGGGATTGTTGTATCACAAAGACAGCTAATGTGTGAGAAATACAGCTAACATGGACCTTTTCCTGCAGTGGCTTCATTTCCTGCCTTGCCTGAAGACGTGGACGGTGATTGGGTGGAGAGTGGCTGCTCCAAATAGGAGCACCTACCACGGGCATTTGCTGAGTTCAGTAGCTGCTCTTTTTGCAGGCGTCATGGATACAGCTTCTGCCACTTGAATGGGTGGCGATAGTTTCATCTGCAAAGCTGTCCTCACGCAAAGCCAGTGTTTTCTGTTTGGTATCTGCAGGGATAATGCTGGAAAGGCCCCCTGCAGATACCATGGGAGTTACGAGGGTTTTTGTAGCTATCACCTGGAGCACCCCTTAGATTCTGAGACCATTTGGGCAAAAACTCCTTTTGAGCTCAGATCTGGAAAAGATGTATAAAAAATTTAAAACATCACATGGAGTCTGATTCTAGTAGGGGCACATCCAGGCTGTCCGGATGGCCCCAATGAGACGGGCTCATTTGGACACGATTTCGGACTGCAGGAACAAAACCTTCCCGCGGTGACCAGAATCGGGACCGAGGATGGCCCAGAGTGCTCCTGCCGCCTGCAGGGACATCCTCTCTGCAAGCGCCCAGACTCCTGCGTCCTCGGCCTCCCTTTTCCACACCGCCCATCCCAAGGCTGGCCTACCGTAGGCCACATCAGGCGGGGGGACTCTCCCGCACCTGGCCCAATTGCTGGTTATTTGCTGCTTATTCCACCTTTCAGTCCAGACTTATGTGGACTTGGATTGGATTTGACTTTTAAATTTATTAAACAGAAAAAGAGACACCCTGTATTCTAATATAAAACATGAGTAACAGTGGCTTAATTTTGTTTTATATTAGAATACAGGGTGTCTCATTTTCTGTTTAATAAACTTAAAAGTCAAATCCAATCCAAGTCCACACAAGTTTGCACCTGCTTTTAGCCCATCTATTAATTAAGGCAAAATTGTATGCCATTTTACTTTTTCTAAACTATGGGGTATGTTTACTAAACCGTCTTACCATCACAGCAGTGGTATTATCACGCGATAAATGATATTATCTCGCGATAATGTCGCAGCAGCGTTAAGGCACACTAACGCTGTGAAATCTGAGTCTGAAGGGTAGAGTAAGGCTTCCCAGAGGGCAGAGAGAAGGGTCAATGGGTGGAGAGTGGGAAGGGAGAGGCTCCAGGCACACTAACGCTGTGAAATCCGGGTCTGAACACTAACGCCAGTGAAATCCTCACGTTAAGGCTCATTTGCAGGAAAGAAAAAACATTTCAGTCTGCAATGTGCAGCAAAGGCAGGGAAACCCTTAAAAGTGATAGTTGTGATACTGTAGCAGCAAAGCGCAGACAAACCAATGATACCAGGAGTCTGTTCAGAAGGTCCAAATCATTTATTTGTGCACAAGTCTCAAGCAAAGTCAATTTCAAAATGGCTGAGCAAAGTTTTCTAGCATTACAACAACTTTTATAGACTTCTGTTCCATTCTAGGTATAGAAAAACACTTCATTGGTCCCGGTACTCTCCCGTACCTCCCGTACCCCTTCTATTGGTCCCGGTACTGATAAGATTATCCAATTATGTTCCTTCAGTGGGCTCAGCACCTGCTTACCCCCCTTCTAGTCCCAATTACAATGGCCAGTTCATCAACTTGTTACTTTCATACTCTCAAGGCCATAGAGCCAATTTGTGCATGCAGGGGAGCAAGGCTCTGCAACTCATCTGTCAGCGATCCCAATTAAATTCCTTGCAGATGTACTTTCTTATCAGTAACTTTTAAACATATTTTTCTGTATTTTTCCATCTTCCAATTTTGCTTATCTAAGTTAGTTTAGTACTCTTGCAGAGTTCTATCCTACAATAGCAGCATGTTGGGGGATGTGTAATTCCTATGAGCCTCTTCACAGGCTTCATTTACAGGTCAAGCTAGTTAGGCCTGCCTGCTCATGTCAGACACTGTGGATCACAGGCCTGCACCTGCCACATTCCCCCCTTTGATTAATCTCACCCTATTACTTAATAAGGTGTGAGAATTAAATCACCTTTAGAAGAATCACATCATGATCGAAGGATTTCGACTAGGACTGGCTTTATATAAAGCCATTATTTTAGTTGCGGTCTTCCGCTCTACTGTGCTGTCAATAGCATTATGATTAGAACGCATACAACATGGGATTAAACATGGTAATAAGAAAATAACAGCAACAAGGATTAGTACTAAGACAATGAAAGTCTTAAATCCTCCCAGCCATGAGAAAAGGTTAGCAAACCAGTTAGGGAATTTCAATGAGTGCCAAGTTTGTACTGGCACATAAGCATGTCTTTGCATATCTTTAGCAATTTCTTCAACTACTTGACCCTTATCATCGATTTTTAAACAGCAATTAGTTAAATTCAGTTTACCACATACTCCTCCTTCAGCTGCTAACAAATAATCAAGTGCTAAGCGGTTCTGATATATAGCAGTGCGCATCTGAGTACTTTGTCTAGCTAAAAGTGTAAGAGCATGACTAGTTTCATTGGTTATTATTTCAACTACTGCTTGTAAGCGAATAATACGATTAATCATATAGATTGGAGTTCGATAACCATACATGCCATCATCATTCCAAGTGGCAGGCCCATAATACTCAATGATTCTTTCTGGTGGCCAATCATCACCTTGCCACTTCTCCCACTTGCCTACCTGGAGGGGTGATCTCTTCCGTCTTAGTGCTCTTTTGTGTCGGTGGGTAGTGTATACAGGGTATCCTAATTGTTCGCCATGTTCAGTGTTTAAAAGAAAGAAGGAAGGTCTGATGGTTCCTAAGACACATGCTCCTCCCCATTGTGGCGGGAGTTGTGCATACGCTCGGTTTCCACAGATCCAATATAGGCCAGGTGGGGCTTGCCAGGCATGGGCTTTGGCAAGATTAGTCCATAAATCAGCAAGTTCAGGAAATCTAGCTAATGGGTTAGGAGGTTCAGGGTGTTTGATTCCTGACCACCATGATGTCTTCTTGGTCGTGGCATTATAGAATTTCTGGCTAAGACAGACCAGCTGTCCTACCTGTTGGGTGAACTGGGGTCCAGTTCTGGCATAGCAAAGACGTCCAACGATTGAGTGCGCTAACACCCATTCACTAGTAGTCTTGTGTAATTCAGTCTGATTGTAAATCAAAGAATAATTCAATTCTTGGGCTTCCCATGGCCACTGGTCTCCCATTTGGGTTCCGCCACAGAAATAGCAATCTGAGATCTTAAGACTAGATACTACTGCTCCAGCTAATTCTAAAAATAAATTCTGAGAAGGATGAGGAATTTCAAACTTATTTACATGCATGGCCTCATAGAAGGTATTATGGATATGATATTTGGATGACTTGTGGGCTTGGGTATTCAATCTAATATACACAATGGTTCCTGGATCTATTGCCCCTCCAGCAATACGTAAACCAAACTTGTATCCTTGTTTCCATGCATAGGGATTGTGTATGTGTAAGTGTAAAGGGTTACAAGCATCTTTCTGACATTTATCATTTGTTGTTGACTTGGTTAAAGTGGCCATTCGTTTATCTATCTTTTCGTCAACTATACCATTATTCCAAGTAGCATAAAAAACACATTCCCAATCCGGGCAATAGTAATCTGCTGCTGGGGCAGTGCTATAGCCTGGTTCCTTTTTACCTGTACACTTCCTCCATCCTGTGGCACCCTCTGGACACATGTACTTATGGTCATTTCGATACGCTTTCTCCCAAGTACCACAGGTGGAATAACTATCTCTGTTAATGACATTACATGCATCAAAATTCAAAACAGCAGGTTTAGTAATGTCCTTAAGTGGTGGCGTAGCAGCTATTATAGGTCCATCTGCATCCTTCCATCGTATTTCCAACGTGTAATAGGATGGATTCTGATGCGGATTATAGCATGCTCTAATTTTGCCATAAGTGCAGACATTTAGTTCAGTGGTGTTATAAATACACCGAGTCACTTTTCCCTTGCAGGTATAGTAAGAATGATAAATCAAAGTCTGAGTTACTTTCAATCCAGTTCGAGTGGAAGTAATGCAAGCAGTGCATGGAGGTAAGGCATAAGTCAGTTCAAAACCTCCAAAGAAGGCAACCAGGGCAAAGCAAAAGTAGAGATGCATGTTGATGTTGATTGGAGTTCTTCTGAATCCTCAGCTTGCTGATCTTGATCCCGACGTTCTTTTTCTTCGTCCCGTTTGCTAATGAAGCAATTTAACGGGTGCTGAGTGTTGATTGAAGATCCTCAGGTTGTCCAGTACACATTAACCAACCAACTTATTAGCAATTTCAGTTGGCTTGTGAAGTCTGGCTAATCAATGTAGTGTCAAAGTAGTGTGCAGAATCACGCACAGATTGAGTTCGTTGAAACAAAACTGTTGCTGCATGGAAAACAGCAATCCTCTTCGAAAGACTTGGCTACTGCAAGGCACTGTGACAAAGTGTCTAAGTTGCTGGTTGCCGTCTCAGAGTAACTCGCAAGGGTGCATCAAGGTGCTGCTCTGCTGTCCACTGCTCAGGTTCAGGATCAGCGGCGGGCTTGACTCTGCTGTGGTGGATCCAGGCGTCGATCTCGGCTACCTTTACTGCAGTTGGGGTAGACAGGATGACGGTGTACGGTCCCTTCCAATGGGGTTCCAACGGTGTCTTCTTCCAATCTTGGATCCACACCGAGGTACCAGGCTGATAGGGATGCAAGGGTTCCGTCAAGTTGATAGGCAACTGTTCTTGGATCCACGCATGGAGAGTCTGCAGAACAAAACTAAGAGCTAGGAGTTCTTGTCTGGTTACTTCTGAACCAATTTGGGCTAAACTTCCTTTGATTCCCTGCACTATTGGTGGGGGTTTACCATACAGAACTTCAAAAGGGGAAAAACCTGTTGACTTTACAGGAGCTGAGCGTATTCTGAGTAAAGCTATCGGGAGCACTTGCTGCCACTTCAAGTGTGTCTCCTGACAAAGCTTGGACATTTGGGCTTTTAGGGTATGATTCATTCGCTCAACTTTCCCTGAACTCTGGGGTCTGTATGCAGTGTGGAGTTTCCATTGTATCTGCAAAGCTTTAGCTAACTGCTGAGTAACCTGGGAGACAAATGAGGGTCCATTGTCTGACCCTATTACTGCTGGAATTCCAAACCTAGGGACAATCTCTCTCATTAAAACTTTGGTAACTTCTCGGGCTTTCTCAGTTCTGGTTGGGAAGGCTTCTACCCACCCAGAGAAAGTACAAACTAATACTAATAGGTAATGGTATCCATTGGCTCTTGGCATTTCGGTAAAATCAATTTGGAGGTTGTGCATGGGGGTTACACCTCCTGACTGAACTCGGGGTGCCGTTATAAGGCCTTGCTTGGCATTATTTTTGGCACAAATTAGACATTGACGTGCTACTGAAGCTGATATGGTTGTCAACAGAGTAATGTAAAAATGTGGTCTGAGTGCTTTTTCCATAGCACTTTTCCCATAGTGGGTAGCTTCGTGAAAGGCTTTGACAAAAGATGGTCCTAACAGTTCAGGAATTACTATTCGTCCAGGGGGTTGACTGCCCTCTTCTGGTGGCAGCTCAATCCATCCATCTTTCAGTACTCCATCTTCCTTGTTACAATAATAATCTAATTCTTTGGTGGTATATCGTGGTGTCCATAAATTCAAAGGTACTGGAAACAATGCTGCTTGCATTGGCATAGCTTGTGGTGCAATCTGTCCCGTCATAGCTACTTGTCGTGCCGAGGCATCTGCAAACCTATTTCCTCGGGCAACTTCTCCTTTTCCGGCTTGATGTCCTCTGCAATGCATGACAGCTACACGTGTTGGGGCCCAAACTGCATCAAGTAACATCAATATCTCGGGACCATACTTGACTGATTTTCCTCCAGACGTGATGAGCCCTCGTTCTTTATAGAGAGCTCCATGGGCATGTAGAGTAGTGAAGGCATATTTGGAATCTGTATAAACATTTAGCACAAGTTTTGCTCCTAATACTAATGCTCTGCTGAGTGCTATCAATTCGGCTTTCTGGGCTGATGTGCCTGAGGCTAGAGCTGATGATTCAACTACTTCGTGTTGAGTGACGACTGCATATCCGGCACAGCGTCGTCCATCGAGGATGAGACTGCTCCCATCAACATAATAGATTTGGTCAGGATTGTCTATGGGCACATCTGTCAAGTCAGGTCGACTGGAGAACACAGTTTCCATGACTTCGATACAGTCATGTTCTGGGAGTTCTTCGCTAATGGGTATCAAAGTGGCTGGATTCAAGGCATGACTCACTTCTAGTTGTATCTGTGGGTTTTCACATAACATGCTCTGGTACTTCAACATTCGGGAATTGGTGAGCCAATAATTTGCTTTCTGTTCCATGAGGGCAAGGACTGCATGTGGCACAGTGACTCGTATGTTCTGTCCTAAGGTGAGCTTGTCTGCTTCACTCACTAATAGTGCTGTAGCTGCAACGGCTCTCAGGCAAGGTGGCCATCCTTTGGCCACAGTGTCCAATTGTTTCGATTGGTATGCTACAGGTCGCTCCCAATTTCCCAATTTCTGAGTCAACATGCCTAAGGCATTTCCCTGTGCTTCATGTACAAACAAGTGGAACGGCTTGTGGACATCTGGTAGTCCAAGTGCTGGTGATGACATCAATTCTTCCTTTAACTTCTTGAAGGCTGTATCCTGCTCAAGTCCCCACTCCAGTGGCGACTTCTCTTCTCCTTTTGTGGCTTCATACAATGGCTTGGCAATTTGGGCAAAGTTGGGTATCCAGATTCGGCAATATCCTGCCGCTCCCAGAAAGGCTCTGACTTGCTTTCTGGTTGTTGGGGTTGGAATTCTGCATACTGCTTCTTTTCTTTCTCTGCCTAATCTTCGGCTTCCTTGGGTTATACGAAAGCCCAAGTATTTCACTTCTTTTTGGCATAGCTGTGCTTTTGCTCTGGAAACTTTGTATCCAGCTTCATCTAGTAACTGCAAGAGATCTTTGGTGGCTAGTATACATTCACTTTCTGATATGGCAGCTATCAGCAGATCGTCCACGTATTGGAGAAGCACTCTCTTCCCCGGGGCCACTGGATAGCTTGAAAGATCTTGATTCAGTGCAGCACTAAAAATAGTAGGTGAATTCTTGAATCCTTGGGGTAATCGTGTCCAGGTGAGTTGGCCCCCTCTTCCAGAGATGGGGTCCTGCCATTCAAATGCAAACAATATTTGACTTACAGGGGCTAATCTTATGCAAAAGAATGCATCTTTTAAATCCAGTACAGTGAAATGGGTAGCTTCAGCAGGTATCAGTCCTAGAAGAGTGTAAGGATTGGGTACAACTGGATGTATGGTTTCAACTGCATCATTTACTCTCCTTAAGTCTTGTACTGGGCGGTAATCATCCGTCCCAGGTTTCTTTACTGGTAAAAGTGGAGTGTTCCATGGGGATTGACATACTTTTAGTAGGCCATATTCGAGCAATCTTTGCAAGTGGCGATGAATGCCTTCAATTGCGGCTCTTGGGAGAGGGTACTGTTTGACGTGTACTAGTGTAGCACTAGGCTTGAGGGTTACAATCACTGGAGCTATATGCTTGGCTAGGCCTGGGGAACTGCCTTCTGCCCATACTCCAGGTGGTGCATGAATGTTCTTTAAAGTTTGTTCGAAATAGGTGTCTTGGATAGAGTCATCAATGTAATACCTCCATTCTTCTTCTCGGGGAACTGTCAGCAGCATTATTCCTGCTGGTTTGGCTTGGGGATTTACTGTCATTTGCATTTCTCCTTTTTCAGAGAAAGATATTTGTGCTTGGAGTTTGGCTAACATATCTCGTCCCAGTAGTGGCACTGGACATTCGGGCATGTAAAGGAATTGATGAGTTATTTGCTGTCCTCCTAGACTGCATATACGATTCTGAAGAAAAGACTTTGTAGCTTTGGCACCAGTTGCTCCTATAATGGTGACTGCTTTTGTAGAAAATGGGGCTATCTTCTTGTCTATTACTGAATGTTGTGCTCCAGTATCAACCATAAAGTCCATAACTTGGTCTCCTATTTGTATTCCGACCATAGGCTCCTGGAGACCTAAAGCAAACTTGGAGCCCGGTCTGTCCTAATCCACGTCATTTTCATCATGGATCGTTGTGGCCAATGCTTGAATGGCTCCTCCTCTTTCTCGCTGGAATTGTTCTCGATTGGCTCCTCCGCGGTTTTGGGGACGGCCTCGTCTTTCTTCTCGCCATTGCTGATTGTTGTTGTCATCTTGCTGGGCGTCTTTGAGTTGCGGGCAAGCATCTCTCCAATGTCCTTCTTCTCTGCAATAGGCGCATTGGTTCACGCCTAGCTGCTGGGACCGGCCTCCACCTCGGCCCCGCCCTCTTCCTCTGCTCCGTCGACTAGGGATACCTCCCCTTTTCTGTTCAACTATGGCCGCAGCCAAAAAATCAGCTTTCTTCTTCATCTTTCTATCACATTCTCTCTGCCTTTCATTATCACGATTCACATACACTTTATGAGCGACTTCCAGTAACTGTGTTGCATTCATGCCCGCAAACCCTTCTAATTTCTGTAATTTACGTCTAATGTCTGGTTGAGGCTGGTTTACAAAAGCAGAATTCACCATACATAAACTTCCTGGTGCTTCGGGATCATAGGGAGTATACATTCTGTACGCTTCAATTAATCTTTCATGAAAATCTGCTGGACTCTCATCTACACCTTGGATAACTCCGGCAACTTTGGAAAGGTTCATAGCTTTCTGGCCCCCCCTTTTCAGACCTTGTAAAAAACCTTGGCGAAAACGGGCTAGGGCTGTGGATCCTACTTCTGTATTTGGATCCCAGTGGGGGTCTTCATTCGGAAATTCTCTCTGGGCTGCTTCCCGATAGTCTATTCTATCCTGCCCCGGTCCCTGCCATCCACTCAATAGCTGCTTTTCTAATTCGTGCTCGCTCCTCTGTTGTGAATAGGGTGGTCAGGAGCTGGCGGAAATCTGGCCAAGTGGGTTGGTGGGTTTCCATAATAGTGGTTACTAATTCTGTAAGTTCCTGGGGCTTACTAGTATAGGAGGCATAATGCGACCTCCAATTTAACAAATCCGTTGTAGAGAAAGGGATGTGCACGTAACTTAGGGGTCCCGCTACCACCTCATCATTTTCGTTCTTTATAGGCATCCCCGGGACTTGCCGTAAAGGCATCATTTTGGCAGTAGATGTCTTATGGGATCTAAGGGTTGTTTTCGTAACTGTCTTTCCAGAGGTCACTTTCACTTTCTCAACAGGTTTCACTTTGGGTGTACATTTTGCTGGCAAGCTAGTGCTAGCAACCACTTGTACGCTGTCATCCTCGCTTAGGGCATTTTCAATTTCTTCCTCCTCTTTCTCTATATCTGACTCGCCTTTTTCTGCTCCTTTAATATCATCTTCTTCAGCTAAGGGAAATTCCTCTTCCTGCCCTCCGGGAGGTGGGTCAGGAGTTGGGTCCTGCTCCGGCTGTCTCTGGGGCAGGACGCCGGGCTACTCTTATCGGACCTGGGGTTCGAGGCTGTCTGGGAATTATTTCTGGGGAATCAGGATCTACCAGGATGGGCTTCTTCCTGGACTTCTTATCCTGCTCTTTCATTCTAGGCTGTTCCGTTTTCTGTCTAGAATCTGTTTTAGCTAACATTATCCTGCACTGTTCCTCATAACAGCGCTGCGCCCAGAGGGGCGGATCTTCACAAATACTTAACCAAGAATCTATATAGGGGTACTGATCGGGGTGCGCTATCCGCACTCTGCGGTGTACTAACTGAATAATCTCTACATTGAACGTTCCCTCTCGGGGCCAGGTGGGGTCTATATCGGGCCACTCCCTAGTGCACAATATCTGTAAACGGGCTGCTGTCATTTTAATACCATAATCTCCAGAATATCCCTCTTTAAAATGTGCGATCATACATTCTAATGGAGTGTTCCTAGTAGACCCTGCCCCTCCCATTTCGATGTGTGCGCGCAACAACAGACAGAAGGGAAAAGGAGGGCGGACCGTGGGTAAGGGGTCCTCACGGCCCTGGAAACGTATAAGGAGTACAAATAACAAGACAAGACGACAATCGCTTCCCCCTTTTCGCGACCTGAACGCGGTCGCCCAGTCAGGAAATGCGCTACTCAGGGGTCCGCCTTCACTTGGTCCGTGCTGCCAGAACCTCTCATTCACACTTCATTCACACAATCATGCTAGCAACGTATCCCAGAATGCATTCGTTTCTATCTATTCTGACTAGTCTTACCAATTTCCCAATTACAAAAAGATGGGGGTTTCGCCCTGCGAATACTCATGCGGGGTTACTCGGCCCTTCTTTGAGAGGTGATCAGGCTCTCTTACCAATTACCAATTTCTCGAGATTACAAATTCCAAGTTCCAAGTTCCAATGGCAGTACTGCTCTTTCTATATCTGTCTAGACAACAAATCAAAACTATACTCACCGGATCCGGTCCTCAAACTTCCCAAGCAGGTACATGAGTTGGACCTCGGACTCCCCTCACTCGGGTTCGAGGCGTTGGCTCCAGCCGGGCCTGGCACCCGCCGAGGTCCAACCAGCTCCCTCCGATACAAGGGACCGGCGGCGCCAGGGAGCAGCCCTCGTCGGAAGGGCGCGATCCCGGCAGGACCAAGCCTATAGAGGCGGAAAGTCGTGGTATATTGCCCTATATACACTTTGATTCCACAACTTCCCGGCCAACGCACCAAGAATATGTAGCAGCAAAGCGCAGACAAACCAATGATACCAGGAGTCTGTTCAGAAGGTCCAAATCATTTATTTGTGCACAAGTCTCAAGCAAAGTCAATTTCAAAATGGCTGAGCAAAGTTTTCTAGCATTACAACAACTTTTATAGACTTCTGTTCCATTCTAGGTATAGAAAAACACTTCATTGGTCCCGGTACTCTCCCGTACCTCCCGTACCCCTTCTATTGATCCCGGTACTGATAAGATTATCCAATTATGTTCCTTCAGTGGGCTCAGCACCTGCTTACCCCCCTTCTAGTCCCAATTACAATGGCCAGTTCATCAACTTGTTACTTTCATACTCTCAAGGCCATAGAGCCAATTTGTGCATGCAGGGGAGCAAGGCTCTGCAACTCATCTGTCAGCGATCCCAATTAAATTCCTTGCAGATGTACTTTCTTATCAGTAACTTTTAAACATATTTTTCTGTATTT
Organism: Ichthyophis bannanicus; assembly: GCA_033557465.1. NCBI lineage: Eukaryota > Metazoa > Chordata > Amphibia > Gymnophiona > Ichthyophiidae > Ichthyophis > Ichthyophis bannanicus. The sequence continues at coordinate 756,929,058 of CM066034.1, forward strand.
ATCCATCTTCCAATTTTGCTTATCTAAGTTAGTTTAGTACTCTTGCAGAGTTCTATCCTACAATAGCAGCATGTTGGGGGATGTGTAATTCCTATGAGCCTCTTCACAGGCTTCATTTACAGGTCAAGCTAGTTAGGCCTGCCTGCTCATGTCAGACACTGTGGATCACAGGCCTGCACCTGCCACAGGCACACTAACGCTGTGAAATCTGAATCTGAAGGGTAGAGTAAGGCTTCCCAGAGGGCAGAGAGAAGGGTCAATGGGTGGAGAGTGGGAAGGGAGAGGCTCCAGGCACACTAACGCTGTGAAATCCGGGTCTGAACACTAACGCCAGTGAAATCCTCACGTTAAGGCTCATTTGCAGGAAAGAAAAAACATTTCAGTCTGCAATGTGCAGCAAAGGCAGGGAAACCCTTAAAAGTGATAGTTGTGATACATGTGCAGGGAACAAAGAGGCAAATAAACATATAAAAGGACGAGAACCACATCTAAAATCCCAATAACCAAGCTGGCTAATAGTGATATTAATGATAAACATAAAGCAACACTACTGACAAAGCGTATAAATGAAGATATCATGTTTGGAAGGGTCTATGCTCTGTCCCCCTACAAAGTGAATGATCCCACATTGAAATAGAGCTGATCAGGGTTTCTGTCATTTAGATTGGGCTGGTTTGTTATGGTGTGCACATGGGCAGCAACAGCAGAGTGGGCACATAGGCAAGGGCAACTGTACTGATGCTGTAAATGGGATACAGGGGGCTGCAGGCAGCACATGCTGTGGTCCAGCTGGGGAACAGTGCAGACTAGGCAGATGCCTAGGTGGCACATAGGAATGCCAAAACTGTAAAACAGCAAGACAGCAACTGACGAGGGTCCAACATGGGCACGAGTGTGTGTCACACAGTGTCACAGGGGAGATTACCCAGCAGGTAGCCCGAAGGGCACATAACATTGGCAGGCGGTGTGGGGGGTGGAGCACGCATGTCCATGTAGGCACCCCTACCCGAGAACCCACACCATAGGCAGCTGCCTACCGGCATACTGGATGGCCTGGGACTGCGCACCACCAGCACCACCGGCATAATGGCATGGCAGCATGGTGGCGGAGGGGTGCTGGTGGCGGAGGGGGCAGTGGCATCTGCCCACAGCAGACAATGGCCTAGCCCCGTTTAGATGGGTGCCGTGCAATGCAACAGACAGGGTCTGTCTGATGAACAGTCATGGTATCCCCAAGGAATGAACTGTCCCTGTGGCAACAGTGTGGTGCAGTACACACAGCCAGTGTGTTCAGGAGCAGAAGGTCACAAGTTCAAGTCCCAGCTGTGGCTCCTGTCAACCCTTTCCCCATATTTTACCCAGTACTAAACCGTGGTAATAATGACAGAACCTTTATTGCAGATAAAATAAACATGCCTGAACGCCTATATTTTACCCTACAGAGCACAGACACCATAAACATGTGCAATCCCTAGAGCAGAGTTTCCCAACTGCAGTCCTGGAGGGCCAAACACCATTCATGTTTCATGCTCTCTCTAATAAATATGCCTGTGCTGCATTAGTATGCGCCACACCCATTGTATGCAAATGTATCTCATGCATATTCATTAGGCACAGCATGAAAACCTGAACAGTATTTGGCCCACCAGGACCGGAGTTGGGAACCTCTGCCCTAGAGCAGCGGCCAACAGGGGCATAAACACCCACACCCACAGGCTCCACTATCCAAAGCCTCATGGAGAGTCAGGCTGTTGGGCCCTGCACACAGCAGCATCTCCCAATACTAGCACTTGCATACCTTAGCAATGCCGCCCTAAACTTGGGAATACGTTACACATGAATCAAAAGATTGCTATGATTAATGGCAGATAGCAATTCCTAAATTAAGCACAATTTGCTGATAGAGTTGCATCATAGCAACCTTTGTGATATCTGTGGAGTGTGTTTCCGTTTTGGTTTCTGACAGTGTTTACCACCCTGGGGAGTGACCCCAACAGTATTGCGTACCATAGCCATGCCTGCACTGTGCCCAGGACTGGTGTGGTGGCCAGGGCTGCCAAAAGCCTCTATACTTGCACAATGCTGGCATAGGTGGGGGGGAATGTGTGTCAGTCTATCTATCCAGTGTGTTGTGGCTGCCTACACCTTACTGAGCCCATACTGCTTGCACTGTTTCCAGTGTTAGCCTGCCAATGTGCATAATGAGGAGCAAGGTACTGGGGTATGGCCCGGACAGTGTGGCATGGGCAGGATGCATCTGCATAGGGCAATGGCTTGGAAATTGTAGTGCCCGGCCACCACCTGCACAGACAGGGTGGCCACAGCATGTCCTGCTGGGAGGTCACACTCACCCTGACTGAGCAGTGAGCATGGCATGGCTAGGTTCCCCCATAGTGCTATATAGTATTTCTCTCAAGTGATATTTATGGGTTCTCTTTTCTGGGGCCCAGTCACTGACGTATCTGGTGTGTGTGTGCTCGCTCTCTCTCTCTCTCTCTCTCTCTCACTCACACACACACACACACACACACACTCACTCACTCACTCACACTCACTCTCTCTTTGGGTGCATGCATCTCCTCCAGGAACATACACTATGGACTAGCTAGCAGACTGTCTGCAGTTAGTATGTGTCTGGCTGGAACACCGTGCAGGGTGCAGTGGCTGGAAACTCACTGTGCTCACTGCTGGAGAATGTCAGATAGTGGTGGGGGGCAGCTGAGCATTTTCAGGCCTGCTGTCTGTCTGCCATTGCCTTATGGATGCATACAGATCTGCATTGACTGCCCTGTAGGCTGCCTGTTCCCCAGCAGGACTGGGGTTGATGGTCCCCTCTACTGCCACCATTGCAGGGATGTAGAATGTGGATCCTGTCCCCCACCCTGAGCCCCAGAGGGCGGGTTGGGTGGTGCTACATAATCCACCTATGGGTCCAAACACCCCTTCACTTAAATCATGTGACCATGGCACCCACACAGGATTATGCACTATTCTGGGTGCAGCATAATCCACAAGGGCTAGACATGACTGGGAAATACAGATGGACACAGGTGTATCCTAGGTGTGTCTGTAAGGACTACCTATGACACACGTGCACTGATGATGATCTGCAGCATAGCCTATCTCAGCTAAGCCAGGTGCTGCGGACCTGGTGCTGGGTGCCCCACCTCACCCTCAGGGTGAGCACAGTACCCCCACAATGTGACGGTCTGTAGCTACTCTGTGCCAGTAACACACACGGTCAGTTCCCCCTACCAAGCCGAGGTGCTGTGGGGGTGCATACCCCATCTTGTGATCATATGTAGACTGCTGATTTGCATGTGCAGTGTATCATGGGTATGGGTGGGTTAACCCTATCCTGGTAACCACAGCAGTTTATGTGGTGACCTGCAGGCCTTCTGTAGCCAGCCAGGGGTTTGTTAGTAGCTATAGAGATGTAGCCCACTGGTTACTTCACTAACTGTGGAGGTAGAGTTCATGGGTTTGATCCCACAGTGGTGATCTTTGATAGGGCTGTGTGAGGCATTTCCTTTTTTAATTTACATTAGTGCTGCCAGCAAAAACACCCTCACAGTGCTGTAACTTTAAGGTGCCTCATAAGGCGCCCTATAAAGTGCCCTATAAAGCACTCTATAAGGCACCTTATAAGGCGCCCTATAGGGAACATTATAAGGTGCCTTGGCGGACAGTGCACTTTATAATGTGCCCTCTGGAGTGCCTTATAGGGCGCCTTATGCGGCACCTTAGGATACAGCACTGTGAGGGTGTGTTTTCTGGCAGCACTAATTTAAATTAAAAAAGAAAATGCCTCAGACAGCACTGATTTAAAGTAAAGAGTAACATCTGAGACAGTCTTACTCATTAAGCCTACTGGGGGATCAAACTCATGACCCCTGTTTTATCAGTCAATGTATTAACCATTGTGCTACACCTCTGTTGCTGTGTTTGCTGGTCAGCGCCCCTAATTAAGGCTAATGCGCATTAACGTGTCACGGCTCCCTCTATCGCACGATAACAGACTTTATCGCGTGATAACCTGAAATGCAACCTTAAGACTGGAACACCCACTACCTTATATGGCATTCGTCACAGTAAGACTGCAACTAACGCCGGTAACATTTTGACAGTTTAGTAAACATACCCCTATGCATACATTTGCTTCCCCTGAGACAATCCATTCTGAGTAAATGCATGCAAGCATAATATTACTTTGGTATAGGATGGGCAGTAATCAGAAAGCACATTTCTACAAGTAAAATAGCATTTTACCTGTCGGAAGGGCTCTCATCATTGCACCAAGGTTACCAAGTGATACCGAGATTTACTATTTTCTTTACTACAATGTTATTAAAATTTGGCAATGTTATTAAAATTTAACTGACCCCTTATTATATCATGCTTTTGCTGATTTCAATGATGAATGACCGTGTCTGTAATTAAATGGAGCATAGCTAGTGTATTTTAGATCATTTAAAATATGAACACATAAGAAATAAAATGGTACCACCAAAAGTGTGCTCACTTTTACTTCTCTTTTCAAGAGCAGAAATGAGTGTTGAAAGAAGCTCAGTGGAGTGGAAATGCATTGTGACATTAAAATGCAGTATTTAGTTACACTGGAAAGGGAATTTTAACAGCTTTCTTTTCTTCCACACAATTTACTAAAGGAGACAAGCAGAGTGTGCAAAGACAGCCAGAATCCAGATGGCTTTGCCAGCAGGCAAACCATCAACTACTGCAGCCAATAACCTGTATGAAGAGCTAGGTGACAGCACTATGTAAGTACAAATCATGAATTGTGTGTTAAAAACGTCAATGAATCATGAATCAAAATGTTCCTAAAAGCTGTAGGATGCAGTTATCACAGTGTTACTGTATGATTTTTATTGATAGAATGTAACTCTGTTACAGTATCTCTGCGAAGGACTAGACGTTTTACAAGAGGTTTATGCAGCAAAGGGCATTAGTGTTAATACAAGGGTTAACAGATATTAAGGTGATGGCTTTTTAAGGGGGGCTCCTACTTATATACATGAAAGTAGGTGCCTAAAAGGGGTATTTTAGTTATTTACTGGTGTAAAGAGCCTCTTATAAAATTGCACCCAGCATAAAAGTTAAGTTCATGGTGCATACATTCGCTGTGGATGTGCACAGGGGTGGAATTTGGGTGAAACATAGGCAGAGTGGGCAAGTACGTGCATTGGTTATAGCAATGTTTCTCAAGTCTGAGGCAGTGCATGAAAATAAGAAATGCCAGACTGTATCAGACCATGCTGCTTATCCCATGGGTAAACAGTAGATTTCTCCAGACCAGTTTAATAATACTTTATGGATTTTGCCTCCAGGGACTTGTCCAAACCTCTTTTAAATACAGCTACACTAACAGCTTTTACTACATCCTCTGGCAATGACTTCCAGAGTTTGATCACGTTGAGTGAAAAGATATTTCCCCCGATTAGTCTTAAATATGCTACATTGCAGGTTCCTTGTGTGTCCCCCTAGTCTTTCTACTTTTTGAAGGAGTAAACAATTGATCTACGTTTACCCATTCCACTTTATTCATTATTTTATAGGCCTCTATCATATCCCCCTCAGCCATCTTTTTTCCAAGCCAAAGAGCCCTAACCTTTTAATCCTTTCCTCATAGGGGTATCCTTCCACCCCCTTTATCATTTTGGTGCCTCTTCTCTGTACCTTTTCTAATTCTATTATATCCTTTTTTAGATATGGTGACCAGAACTACACACAATATTTGAATTGCAGTTGCACCATGGAGTGATATAGAGGCATTATAATAGTGTTGGTTTTATTCTCCATTCCTTTTCTGATGATTCCTAGCATTCTATTTGCTTTCTTAGCCACTGCTGCACACTGAACAGAAAGTTTCAAGGTATTATCCATGATGATACCTAGATCTTTTTCCAGGATGGTGATTCCTAATGTGGAACTTTGCATTGTGTAACTATAATTTGGGTTCTTCTTCACTAAGTGCATAACATTGCACTTGACCACATTAAATTTCATCTGCCATTTGGATGCCCAGTCTAAATGTCCTCTTGCAAGTTTTCACAATCCTCTTGTGATTTAACAATTTTGAATAATTTTGTGTCATCCACACCTTATTCATTGCTCCCAATTCTAGGTCATTTATGAATATGTTAAAACACAGCAGGCCCAGCACAGATCCATGAGGTACTCCGCAATTCATCTTTCTCCATTGAGAAAAATGACTCCTTAGCCCTACTCTTTGGGGTATGTTTACTAAGCAGCGATAATGTCACCGGTGAAAAGTGCAGCGTTAATGTTACTGACGCCATATAAGGCAGTGGGCAGGCAGGGAGCATTCCGGTGTAAAGGTAGCAATGTCCCGTTAACGTATGTTAAAGGGCGACTTGGCCGTTTAACACATGTTAATGGGACATTGCATATTGAGCTAACAAACAGGGCATGTTAAGGCTGACAAGGCACCCTAAGGGCTCCAAGGCACCCTAACATAAGGCGCCTTAACTTAATTCAAGGCACCTTAAGGGCTGTAAGGTGTCTTAACCTAAGGCGCCTTAGGTTAGGGCACCTTAAAACCCTTAGGGTGTCTTAAAACCCTTAGGGCACCCTGAATTAAGGTGCCTTAACCTAAAGGGCCTTGGGTTAAGACACCTTAATGCAAGGCACCCTAAGGGCTGTAAAGTGCCTTAGGTTAAGGCACCTTAGGTTAAGGCGTCTTATAAGGCACCTTAGGTTAAAGCACCCTATAAGGCACCTTATAAGGCACCTTAGGTTAAGTTGCTCTAAGGACGTTAAGGTTCCCTAAGGGCAGTAAGGTGCCCTAATGTAAGGTGCCCTAAGGGCTGTAAGGTGCTTCAAGTTGGCAAGCATGAACTGTAAGGTATAAAAATAGCTGTAACCCAAACAGAGGATAGAGAACCAAGGAAAGGCAATGAACAAGTGATGGACAGAAGGAGAGGTGGGAGCTGATGGACGTGCCATATCTGCGGGCATCCTATGTGGCAGCCGGTAAAGTGGACAAACATGTTGGAGACAGCTGTAGTGATGCACAGGGTGTTGGCAATGTAAAGTGCTGCAATGACAGTGGGTGGCAGAGGATGGGAATACAGTGGGTGGAAGCAGAGGTGGCAGGATATTTGCAATGATAAGAGGACAGAGGAGTAGTGGTGCCATGCAGATCAGGCACAAGAGAGGAAGGACGAAGAGCCACAATGCAGAAAAGGGTACCAGTGCAGGACATGGGGTAGCAGCCTGCACAAGAAGACAGAACTCTACACAGCTGACAGAGGCAGATAGATGAGCTGACCGATGGTTGGCAACTGAGGTGAGGATGTTATGGGCTGGCAGCACAGATCTGCAGAGATGTGACTTTGACAGGCATGAAAATGATTTGAGTAGGACAGGCAGAAAAACTGAGAACAAAGTGGAATTGAACCCATAACCCTTGTCTAGGGAGTCATTGTACTAAGCAGTAGGCTACACCTTCATGGCTTTTTGTACAGCAATGGCTGGAAACAGAAAGACTGCAGGTCACCGCACAAAATGTCTGCTGTGTGTGCCAGGATAGGTACCTCACCAGTACCCATGATGCAATGCACATGCAGAACAGCAGTTTGCAGATGATCACCAAATGGGGAATGCACCTCTCCAGCACCTCAGCTTGGTATGAAGAACTGATAGTGTGTGATACTGGCACAGAGCAGCTACAGACCATGCCACTGCACAGGTTCTGTGTTCACCCTGAGGGTGAGGATGGGTGCACACCATCAGGTCCGCAGTACCTGCGGTGTTAGAGGTAGACTCTGCTGCAGATCTCCATTATTATCTGTGTGTGGCAGGTGTTCCCTGCAGTGGAACCTAGAATCACCCTGTGTCCATCTGTATGCCCCAGTTCCCCAGTTACATCCAGCCCTGGTGGATTGTTATCCACCCAGAATAATGCATACCCATTGTTACAATGTGGCAGCCATAGCCACCTATTATCAGGGCAGAGGGGTGCCTAGACTTGCATGAGGTTCATATAGCAATGCCTAATACACCACCCTCTCAGGGTCAAAGTGGTTTTCAATATATGTCCCTTGCCCACAATAAACATATTTGTAATTGAGGCAGTGGAGGGACCAACAACCACTGCCCAAAGGCTGTTGGCCAGAAAAGGAGGGGGGGGGGGGTTAGACCAGATCTGTACCTGCTACTAGGGCACTTCCAACCCAGCAGTAGCACTGGGAAACCTGAGCTGCCCCCCACCAAGGTCTGACATTCACCAGCAGAAGGCACAGCCAGACTGTACCTGCTGCACCCCACCAGGTGTTGCAGCCATGCACATACTAACTGCAGACAGTCTGCTAACCAATCCATATTGCATGTTCACAGAGGAGCTATATGCACCCAGAGATGGGATAGACAGCAGAGACACGCAGCAGGTGTTTCAGTGATTGGGTCCCAGGACAGGGAGCACACAGATATTACTAGAGACAGGTGCTATAAAGCACCATGTAGGAACATAGCCGTGCCATGGTCACTGCTCGGTCAGAGTGAGAGTGTCCTCCCAGCATGACATGTTGTGGCCACCCTGTCCATGCAGGTGGTGGTCGGGCACTATGATGTCCCAGCCATTTCCCTACCCCCAATGCAGACACATCCTGCCCAATCTGCCCTGTCTGGGCAATACCCACAATACCTTGCTCCTCAGTATGCACATTTGCAGGCTAATGCTGGAAACAGTGTACGCATTGTGGGCCCAATGAGGAGTAGGAAGCCACAAAACAATCGATAGACATACACACACACCCTCTTCTATTGCAGCATTGTGCAAAGATAGGGGTGGATGGAAACCCTGCCTGCCACACTGGTCCCGATCATAGCACAGGCATTGCTAAGGTATGCAGGAGCTAGTAGTAGTGCTCTGGTGATGACTGCTGCTCTGTGCTGGGGCCAGCATCCTGACTCTCCATGAAGCTTTGGATAGTGAAGTCTGTGTGTGGGTGTTTATACCTCCATGTTGATGTTATCTATCTCCAATGTTGGGTAAAATGTAGGGACATACTCTGCAACATCCACAGCTGGGATCTGAACCTGTGACTCTCTGCTTCACAAGACACTGGCTGTGGGTACTGCACCACACTGTTGCCACAGAAGCACAGCAGTCCCTGGGGCTACCTTTGCTTTCATCAGACAGATCTTGTTTGTTGCACTGCACACCGGCCACTGCAGGCAGATGCCACTGTCCCCTCCGCCACCAACACCCCCCCCCCCACCTCCATGCTGACATGTCCATATGCTGTCGGTGCTGGTAGTGCGCAGTCCTCGGCCATCTGATGTGCAGATAGGCGGGTGCCTAGGGTGCATGGTCTGGGGAGGGGAGGCATACATGTACATCCACACATTCCCCCATCACTGCCTGCCAATATTATGTCCCCATCCACATGGGGGAGAAATGACTGGGGCTGTCAAGTTGGTGATCTGGCAACTATTGGCTTGGGTGGACCTGGTAAATGTAGGTAGATTGTGTTATGTCAGCAGACTGTGGAAGGGCTAGGGCATGCAATGTGGGTACAGTGTACCTAGTTTGGATTACTGGGTGTATACATATTTCGGCCAATGTGTGGTCATATCCTGCACTGCCTTACCAGGGGGTGTAGTAAAGGGTGTTCATTTTGCTGGGTTATGGACTGTATGGGACTGTAAGGTCTGTAGACCCTTGTTAGAGTGGTCCCCAGATGTGCACTGCTTGCCCCATTACAGGCATTGTGGTTCCTGTGTGATGTTTGGGGTACCTGCTGGGTACGTGTCCCCTGGATGGGACATTGTGGAACACAGAGTACTGGGCATGTTTGACCTTGATCAGACACTGTCATGCTGATTTCCAGTTTCTGTGTTCCTATGTGACACCTAGGCGACAGCCTAATCCACCCTCTGCCACAGTTGCCCCCACTGCATGTCCCACCTTCAGCCCCATTTGCACCATCACCATAGTGCCCATTCATACTTAGGCACTATGCTATTGCTGCAAATGGGCACTGCTATCACTGTTTTTGGGCTCCCTGTCTGTACTCTACATAGCTGACATTGAAATTGTCTCTCTTTCCTGCAAATGTGCATTTACTGCCAGGTTTTCACTGGCAGTACTATCCCAGCATTAATGTTCCAGCGTTAGTGTAGCAGTGGCCTCTCCATGCCCACTCCCCACCCATTGACCTCTTCTCTCCGTCTTCTCTCTACCCTCTGGGACAGTTACCGCTGCCAGTAACGTTAGCGCACATTAACGTTACATCAGGTAACATTATCGTGAGGTAACGTTACATCAGGTAACATTATCGTGCGGTAACGTTACATCAGATAACATTATCACACGGTAACGTTACATCAGGTAACATTACCATATGGTAACGTTACCTATGCTAAATTACCGCGCCTTAGTAAACATACCCCTTTGTGTTTTGTATTATAGCCAGTTCCTGACTCACAATATTACACTGCCTCCTGTCCCATGACTATCATTTCTTCAAGAGTGTCTCATGAGGGATCATATCAAAAGCTTTCTGTAAATCCAGATACACTATGGGCCCGATGCAGAGATGCAGGTTGCAGGGCTGCATATCCCAGTGATACGTGCAGCCCCGCAAGCTATTCAGGCCTGAATCCCCCTCCGACTCTCCCCACACGTCCTGAGCAGCAGGACAGGGAGAGCCGGTGGGGGGGGGAAGGGGCAGGATCTGGGCAGAGCAGGGGCAGGACAGCCCGGCAGAACGTACTGGGCCGATTCAGGTCATGGTCCTGTACGTCCTGCCGGGTCAAAGGGGATGTGCTGCTTATTCTATCTCAAAGGTGGAATAAGCAGCACTGACCTGGTGATCGGGGCCGGGGCTGGGTGCAGGGGGTCCACTCCGCCCGATCCATGCCCCGGTTGACTAGCCATGGGTCAGGCAGAGGGGAAGATGGGTGACTTAACCAGGCAGCCAGGGAAGCCAGCGGGGAAGACATACCTGCAGGCAGGCAGGGGCACGCTGGGCTGTCCTCGGGCCCTATTCTATGTACCGCGGGAATGTTTTGGAATTGAGCTCTATATCAACTGGCTCATCTTAATCTACCTTATTCAAACCTTCAAAAAAAAAGACATTTCCCTTGGCTAAATCTCTGTTGGCTTTGTCCCATTAAACCATAACTCTCTATATATAAAGTAATTGTGTTCTTTATAATGGTTTCTATCATCTTGCATGGCACTGACATCAGGCTTGCCAGTCTGTAGTTTCCTGGATCACCCCTGGAACCTTTTTAAAGAATTGGTGGTATGTTGGTCACTCTCCAGGCTTCAGGTACTATAGATGATTTAAAAATAGTTTACAAAATTGTAATAATTATGCCTGCACAAGAAGACAGAACTCAACACAGCCTGCACTATTATAATAGTTCTGAGATTTCATGTTTGAGTTCTTTCAGTGCCCTGGGATATATACCATCCAGTCCAGGTGATTTGCTAATATTTATTTTAACAGGTTACTGTATTACATCTTTCTGGTTTATCAAGATTTGTTTCTGCTACATTACCTTTAAATATAATTTCTAGCATGAGTAAGTTTCTACATCTTCTTAAATAAAAACCAAAGAAAAAAAATAATTCAGTCTCTCCACTATGGCCTTTAACTCTCTTAGTGCCCCCTTTACTCAACTATCATCTAATGGTTCAACTGACTCTCACACAGGTGTTTTGCTATGAATGCACATGAAAAAGCTTTTATTATGTGATTTTCCTTCCACAGCAAGATTATTTTCAAATTCTCTCTTTGCTTGCCTTATCAATGCCTTTCATTTAATTTGCCATTACTTATACTATGCTTTTTTCTTTTTTTTTTTTGTCATTTGGCTCCTTTTTCCATTTTCTGAAAAATTCTTTCTTGCCTATAACAGCCTCTTTCAACGCACATTTAAACCATGCGAGCTGTTTTTGGCTTTCCTTCCACCTGTCTTAAAGAGTGAAATACGTCTGGTCTGGGCTTCCAAGGTAGTATTTTTAAATAAAACCCAGGCCTGATATAAATTCTCAACATTTTTCAGTTGTTTCTTTTAGTTTTTTCTTAACCGTTTTCATCATTTTATCATAGTCTCCTTTTTTGCAAGTTAAATGCTAGTGTAGTGGATTTCCTTGTTATCCTCCCTCCATTTGTTAAATGAAATGTGATCATGTTATGATCATGATTGACAAGTGGCACCAACGCTGTTATCTCTCATACTAGATTCTAAGGGGCATGTTTACTAAACTGCGGTAATGTAGCAGTGGCTACATTAAGGCGCGTTATGTAACATTAACATGCGTTAACGTAATGTTATGTAATGTTAATGTGCCTTAACGTTACATAATGCGCATTAGCGTTCCCAACTGCGGTTAAGTCCCAAAGAGGGTGGAGAGAGGGCGGGCAGAAGGGGTCAATGGGCGTGGAGTGGGTGGGGAGAGGCCCCTTCCACACTAACACGGGGAAATGAAGGGCTGAATCTTAACGCAATTGAAAATCTGGCGTTAGATGCACATTTGCAAGAGAGAGAAACAATTTAAATGTCAGCAATGTACAGCATAGACAGGGAGCCCAAGAAAGGTGATAGTAGTGCTCCATTTGCAGCAACAGCATAGTGCCCAGGTATGAAAGGCCACTATGGTGATGGCGCAAATGGGGCATGGGGGCTGCCGGCGGAACATGCAGTGGGGGCTACTGAGGCACAGGGTGAACATAAGAACATAAGATATCCCATACTGGGTCAGACCAAGGTCAATCAAGCCCAGTATTCTGTTTCCAACAGTGGCCAATCTAGGTCATATGTACCTAGCAGTTTCCCCAAGAGACACAAGTTCCACAATGCTTGTACTGGGTCAAGCATTGATATCTTCGGTCACTTCTTAATAATGGTTTATGGACCTTTCCTCCAGGAACTTGTCCAAACCTTTTTTAAACCAAGCTACACTAACAGCCTTTACTACATCCTCCGGTAACAAATTCCAGAGTTTGATTACACGTTGAGTGAAAAAATATTTTCTTTTATTAGTCTTAAATAGTTTACCCTGTAGCTTCATTGCATGTCCCCTAGTCTTTCTATATTCTGATAACGTGGACTAGGTAGTTTCCAAGGTGGCACATAAGAATGCAGAAAATGGAAACCAGCAAGACAGCAACTGACAAGGGTCAAATATGCCCATGAGTCTATGTCCCACAGTGTCCCATCCAGGGGACATTACCCAGCAGGTATCCCAAGGGGCACATAACAGTGACAGGTAGTGCCAGGGGAAGTGTGGACATCTATGTAGGCACCCCTACCCCAGAACCCATACCTTAGGCAGCCACCTACCTGCCCCCTGGATGGCCTGGGATGGCGCACTACCGGCACTGACAGCATATGGTCATGGCGGCATGGCAGAGGGGGTGGGTGATTGTACTGGAGGGAGCAGTGGCACCTGCCTGCAGTGGACCTAGGCCATGCCCTATACCAGTACGTGGTGTGCAGTGCAACAGAAGAGGTCTGGCCGAGGAACATAAGGGTATCCCCAGGGACCACTATTCTGCTGTGGCAACAGCGTGGTACAGTACACTCAGCCAGCATGTCCAAGAGCAGAGGTTCACATCCCATCTGTGGATCCTGCAGAGCATCTCCCCATAGTTTTAGCCCACAATGCAGCCACAACAACAACATGGGCAAACCCCAACACAGCGGTGCACAGGGGTATTGGCACCCACTCACAAGGGCTCCATTATCCACAGTTTCATGGAGTGTCAGGATGTTGGCCACAGCACAAAGCTGCAGTTATCACCAGAGCACTACTACTACCCCATGCACAGATTAGCAATGTTGGCACTGTGATCAGGACCAGTGCGGCGGGTAGGGTTGTCAACCACTTCCATATCTGCACAATGCTGAGATAGGTGTGGGAGTGTGCGTATGTCTCTCCATTATTTTGTGTCTGCCAACACCTCACTGAGCCCACATTGCTTCCAGCGTTAGCCTGCAAATGTGCATAATGAGGACAAGGTATTGTGGGAATGGCCCATACAGGGCAGATTGGCCAGGACGCATCTGCACAGGGTGAAGGGCAATGGCTGGGACACTGTAGTGCTTGACCAAGACCTGCATGGACAGGGTGGCCACAGCATGTCACGCTGGGTGGGTCACTCTCACTCTGACCGAGCAATGACCATGGCATGTCTGTGTTCTCACATAGTGCCCCCACATTATTTGTTTCCAGTGATACCTGTGTGTTCCTGGTTCTGGTGCCCAATCACGGAGCTACCTGTCTGGTGTCTGTGCTGTGCATCTCATCTCTGGGTGTGCAGGGTTCCCCTGTGAGCATGCACTATGGACTGGTTAGTGGGCTGTCTGCTCACAGGCATGGCACTAGACCTGGAGGGCTGTTGTTGCTGGTACTACAGTCATTCTGTAGGGTGCAGGCACCTGTCCCACCACACCCTCATCTATAAAAGGGGTGATTGAGGCCCCTTGGGATATATAGTGCATACCACTTAGTGGCAGTGCTACATAGCCCTCATGCAAGTCTAGACACCCCGCTGCCCTGATAACAGGTACCCATGGCAGCCAGACCTTAATACCGGGTACACACTAATATGGGTGGTGTCCGGTCCCACAGGGCCACATATGACTGCAGAACACAGCTGGAACAGCTGTACCTTCAGCTGCATTACTGGGAGCACCTGTCACACACTGGCAGTGCTGGGGATGTGCAGCAGGCCCTATCTCTAGCACCACATGTACTGTGGACCTAGTGCTGGGTGCCCATCCTATCCCTCAGGGTGAACACAGAACCTGCACAATGGCATGGTCTGTAACTACTCTGGGCCAGTATCACACATGGTCAGTCCGTCTTACCATGCTGCAGTACCGGAAAGGTGCAGACCCCATTTGGTGGTCAGCTGTAGGCCGCTGTTCTGCATGTGCAATGCATCATGGGTGCTGGTGGGGGTTACCCTATCCTGGCACACAGAGAAGACAGTTTGTGTGGTGACCTGCAGTCCTTCTGTACCCAGCCATTGCTATGCAACAAGCCATAGAGGTATAGCCTACTGGTTAGTACACTGACATTCTAGGCAGAGGTCATGGGTTTAATTCCTCATTGTTCCCTCCTGTCCAAAGCAGATATTTTGCTTGCCTGTGACAGTCATATCTTTGCAAATCTGTGCTGCCAGCCCATAGTACCCTCACCACAGTTGCCAACAATCCTTATAAGGCGTTATAAGGCTCCTAATTAGGCACAGTACAAGGCATGTTATAAGGCACGTTACAAGCACCTTATTAGGCACAGTACAAGGCACGTTATAAGGCACGTTACAAGGCACCTTATTAGGCACAGTACAAGGCACGTTACAGGGCACCTTATTAGGCACAGTACAAGACACGTTATAAGGCATGTTACAAGGCACCTTATTAGGCACAGTACAAGGCACGTTAAGGCACGTGCCTTATAACACGCCTTATAACATGTTACCTGACACGGCTTGCCATAATGATGCCCCACCCACGCCTTTATATGGGCATCTGTACCTTTACCGCGGAACCTAACGCAAGTGACATTACCGCAGTTTAGTAAACATGTTCCTATGTTCCACTAAAGACTAGGTCTAAAATAACTTCCACTCATGTCATTTCCTGAAACAGCTGTTCTATGAAGTAGTCATTTATTTCATCTGGAAACTATCTTTCTAGCATGTCCTGATATGACAATGACCCAGTTGATACTGGGATAATTGAAATCTCCCATTATTACGGTCTTGTAAATTTTGCTTGCTTCCCTAA
Source organism: Ichthyophis bannanicus (assembly GCA_033557465.1). Classification (NCBI taxonomy): domain Eukaryota; kingdom Metazoa; phylum Chordata; class Amphibia; order Gymnophiona; family Ichthyophiidae; genus Ichthyophis; species Ichthyophis bannanicus. The sequence continues at coordinate 756,944,850 of CM066034.1, forward strand.
TTTCTGTTAGAATTTCAATATCTGTCTCATCATTCTGGCCAGGCGGATGGTAGAACACCCCTACTGCCATTTCCTTCCCCTTTTTACATGGAATTTCTATCCATAGAGATTCTACAGTGTATTTTGTCTCCTGCAAAATCTTTATCCTGTTTGATTCAATGCTGTATTTATCATATAGTTCCACCCCTCCTCCAATTTGATCTACCTTATCGTTGCAATATAGTTTGTACTCTGGTATCACAGTATTCCTTTGGTTATCCTCCTCCCACCATGTCTCTGAGATGCCAATTATATCTAACCTTTCGTTCAGTGCTATATAATCTAACTCTCCCATCTTATTTTTTAGACTTCTATGCATACAGGCATGTTTGCTTTTTGTTCATATTAAAAGTCTGGCTTTTGGATGGCAGGCACCTGGATTACTTTTACCTTTATTGGAATCTCTCTGTCGGGATGCCCTGTTTGCTAGTATCCTTCAAAGATACATCATTCCAAACAATGCAGTCTTATGGCAACTGTTGTCTTCCCCAATTATCTAGTTTAAACACTGCTCTGTCTCCTTTTTAAAGGTTAATGCCAGCAGCCTGGTTCCACCCTGGTTAAGATGAATCCAATTCTTTCTGAAAAACCCTCCCCCTTCCTCAGAATGTTGCCCAGTTCCTAACATAAAAACAAAAAATATATACCAAAAAGTGATGGCATCTGATTTAGTCACTACAGATACTATACCCGCTACAGATGATCAGATTGTATGATTTGATTATTTAGGGTACTGATCTACTTTTTGGTATATATTTTTTGAATTATTGAGATCCAATTATATCAATAATGGCATCAGATTTAGTCACTACAGATACTATACCCGCTACAGATGATCAGATTGTATGATTTGATTATTTAGGGTACTGATCTACTTTTTGGTATATATTTTTTGAATTATTGAGAGCCAATTATATCAGTGATGGCATCTGATTTAGTCACTACAGATACTATACCCGCTACAGATGATCAGTTCCTAACATATGCAAAACCCTCTACCTTGCACCATCGCCTCATCCACACATTGAGATTCCAGAGCTCTGCTTGCCTCTTAGGTCCTGCACGTGGAATGGGAAGCATTTCTGAGAACACTACCTTGTGTCATTGTGAGATTAATTTTGACTAGGGGGTACACCAGGATTGGCTTGAGAAAGACTGGGTTATGGAATGCTATAATTTATATGTGTAGTTATTGTTTATGGTTTATTCAAATTTGCTATACTGCATTACAATTATATCAAAGCAATTTACATAAAAATATTCCCCTCCCATGGAAAAAACTTGAATGTTATATTCATTGTCTGTGTCCACTGTGAAATTATTTTATTTTCTGCTCTGACTCACTTCCTGTGTGTGATGTGGGGAGCTTGCACATGCTCTATGTCAACTGGAAGCTGGTGATTTACACACCCTTCCAAAGAGTGGAGGAGTAGCCTAGTGGTTAGAGCACTGGCTTAGTAACCTAGAGATCAGGGCTTGAATGCCCATTGGCACTCCTTGTGTCCTTTGGCATGCCATTTAACTCTTCATTACCTCAGATGAAAGGCCTGGCAATCTGCTTCCAGTAACACTGCCAAGACAACCCAGGAGCTGCTGGGTCACCAGGAGTCAGCAATGACTCAAAGGCATGCATGTACTTGCAAAATGCAGATGTAGTCATTTACACTAGTTCTAGCCTGCTATAAATGATTGTGCCTGAAATTAAGGCATATTTTTGGCCTTTTACACTAGTATTTTATAAAGAAAAGTAGGTGCCTACTTTTCTTTATAAAATAAACTTAAGATAGGTGCGTTTTTGAATGGCTTAATGTAGGTGCCTCCTTATATATTACCCTTTAAATGTGTTCTAGCATGCATTAGTACTTGCAATAGTTGATGCATGCAAATATATGGTATTAATCTTTATGGCCTGAAGACAAAACATATAAAAACAAGCCATCAAGTATACAAATTCCTGCTAAGCAGCTTATGAATAGTTAATGCAGCTTAGGAAAACTCACATTAAGCAATGTGCTTTGCATTAACCAGCCCAGACTTCAGAAGCATGATGTTTAGTTATGGGGGTTTTTGGTCATGTCAGCAAGCAATTGCATCTTGAAATATTATCCCCACTATACATCTTGAATAGTCACCATGACTGGTTCCATCCAATGCCTCGAGTCTTCAAACCAGGGCCGCAGAAGCATGATATCATCCTCATTTTCAAAGAAGATCCACTCAAACCAAAATGTTCCACCCATCTTCCCCAACAGGTACTCCTTTCCCTCACCTATCCCATCCAAGATCTGAAAGGTAAGAATGGGTATTAGAAAGTTTGTATCCTTCCTGTCCTGCTGTCTCTGATGGTTCAAATCACCCCACCTTACCTGTTACACTCCTTTGTCCTACATGTGCATGTCAAAAGTTTGGGTAAGGTTGAATGTCACAGTTTTGGACATTGCACCCAGTGTGACAGGAGAGAGTCATGCTCTCTCTTATCCCATTTTCACTTTAGAATCATTACATGGGGTAGACAGGAAAAATAACCTGATGGAAGAGAAGAAAATTGCAGAAACCTGGCCACAGAGGTACTTCTTTGGAGACTCAAGAATGATGGCGGGCACATTGGCCCTCAGAAGTTCATCTTTGGAGATGGGGGGATGGGGTGAGACCTCATATATCAGGGGTCCTTTATTGAAGACTTTGAGGCTCCGAATTCCCTTCAGGGTTGACATTACTGCTGCCAGTAATGTACATTTGTTTACAGATATATTAAATCCAGCTGCTAACATCCAAGGTAATAAAAACGTTTTGCCCTATAGAACACTGGGTATTAAATTACCTAGAATGTCTGAATTGAAAATAGCGGGCTCTGTTTAAAAGATGTGCTAAAAATATTGATGTATGCTATCTGCTGCAATGCCCATGTAATTCCTATAAGTGTTATGGCATATAGGTCATGCTGCCTCCCATTAGTGCGTGCCAGTGTTTACACAGGACCCTGTGTGTTAATTACCATTGATGGTTTTAATGAGGTTTAGCACCTTGGTCCCATACTTTGAAGTAGAGTTCAACAAATAAGTTCTAGGTCATAGTAGGTGATCTTTTCTTACTGGATTGGATATACAGTTTTAACTAGTTTTATAGTTTATGGTTTTATTAACATTTGATATACAGCCCTTCGTACCAGCAGAGTGATGTACAATAAACAAGTTAAAAACAAAAGAAAAGGAAAAGGAACTCCATTAAAATTACATAAAAGTCAAGAAAAAGAGGTAGAGAGGAACAATGGAAAGGGAAGAAGAGTTGGGGATCAGAATCCTAAGGGACCTAAGGGGGAAGATCAAAAGCCAGTTCAAACAGCTGCATTTTCAGGGAGGATTTGAATTTGAAATAGGTGGGCTCAAGGCGAAGGTTGGCAGAGAGGGAATTCCAAAGGCAAGGTCCCAAGAAATAGAGAACCAAGTGGCAGGTGGATTCAAAGCAGGCCTGTGATTGTGAGGGGAGATGAAGGCAATTTGTGTGGATTGAATGGAGGATCAAAGGGGGAACATGCGTGATAATGCAGGAGGACAGATAAGTGGGGGAGCCAGAGTGCAAGATCTTGTGAGTGAGGGTGAGGAGCTTAAACTAGATTTTGAATGTGATAGGAAGCCAGTGGCACGATGAAGCAGTCAGGTACTAGTGTCCTGGACAGATTAGAGATGTTTGATATTTTCGCAGACCAGAGTAAATAACATTACAGAAATCTAAGCGGGAGGTGACTGATGATAGAAGTTTCAGAAAGGAAAGACTGGATAGAGCTTATTTGATGGAGAGCAAAGAAGGAGTGTTGCACCACAGCACTAATTTGATTGTGAAAGGTGAGGGAAGTGTCAAGGATAACCCCAAGATACTTAAGAGAGGAGACTACAGGATTGGGACACCCAACAAGTAAAAGGGACACTGAAGAAGTAGTGGAAGAACCAGAAAGCCATATGGCAAAAGTCTTGAAGGGATTGAGTTTCAAACAGTTGGAATACAGCCAAGATGCAACCAAAGTAGTGGTTGATGACGGCAAGATCAGGAGATGTGGGGTGAATGTGAAAAAGTAGCAAGATATAATTTGCATAATAGTATGTAGAGACACCCTTCTGCTGAGAGTAGCTAGTGTGGCAAAAAAGATGTTGAAAATGAGGGGGACCAGAACAGAGCCCTGGGGGACACCACAAAAGAGAGGGTAGTGAGATGAGAGGGACTGAGAGGATACATAGTAGCAGCGATCAGTGAGGAAGGAATGGAACCACTGTAGAGCAGGCACATGCAAACCAGCAGCTTGAAGTCAAGAAAGGAGAGGGTGACTGACAAGATCAAAATCACAGGAAAGATCAAGAGGGACAACCAGTGATATATTAACTTTATATTCCTGTGTTTCATTAAAAACAGTTGGAAGAATTGTTTCCATGCTGTGACCGGCACAGAAACCAGATTGTCTAGGGTGCAGAAAGTTGGTTTTGTCAAGGTGATCAGAGAACTGAGTGAAAATGAGTTTTTTTAGGATCTTAGAAAGAGAAGGAAGATTAGCTGGGAACGGAGAGGTCCAGGGAAGGGTTTTTCAGAAGAGGACAGACTACTGCAGATTTCCAACACTGAGTAAAGACATAGAGGGATAGACTGTTGTTGAAAAGAATGAGAGCCCTGGGAAGAAGGGCTAGGGAGGGTAGCAGAACCCAGGAGGATGGAATAGAGATAGAAGTGGTTTTAGAAGAAACACTCATGATTTTAGTAAGTGATGTCATACAAGTAGAGTTGAAGCAGGACCAGATGTGTGATAATGTGTGATTTGAAGATGGACCTTCCCTTGTATCAGGAGCAGAGGAATCCTTCTCTAAGGTTGAAGGAGGCTCTACGGGATCGAAAGCCTGTTGTAGTTGAAGAATTTTATCTTGGAAGAAACACGCAATTTGTACCGCTGTAGGGGCAGTTGCATGGGAGGCCTGGGAGGGAGGTGCAGAAAATGAGAGACTACTTGGAAGAGTTTCTTAGGCTGGTTCTTCGCATTGGAGATGAAACGGTCAAAGTATTGCTTTCAAGAGTTTTTCTCCTTACATCAGGTCAGTACAGAATGAATAAAGGAGAGATTACTAGCCAAAAATGTATCCAAGTGAACTAACACAAATATTATATTATTTCATTCAGAATGTGATTATAGTAAACATTTAGCAATAAAACACACATGATTTGCATAGTCTTATTTGGGGAGGAATATTGTGGGATCAATATTTAATACCACTTATTTGGATAGCAGCACCATACTCACTAAAGCAGGGGTGGCCAATTACAGTCCTTGTGCACCATGATCCAGCCTGGTTTTCAGGATGTCCCTAATGAATAGTCATGAGACATATTTGCATTGGCCACCCCTCATTGTATGCAAATATACCTCATGACTATTCATTAGGGGCATCCTGAAAACCAGGTTGGATTGTTGTGCACCAGGACCAGAGTAGGCCACCCCTGTATTAAAGTGTACTACTGTTAATGCATGTTATTTTACTTCAATTAAATTTAATTTTTAATTTATAAACAAGTCTCCAAAGCCATAGATTTGCTTACTACATCAATTAGAGGTAGACATTCCAAAGAAAGTTAGTGGAGTGATACATCATTGTATAGTAGCTGCTAGAAGTGAAATAGCACAGCACTGGCAGGGGAAGTCCATGACAAAAATGGCAGGATTGGTGAGAAGAGTGGCAGAGATGTGTTTGATGCATAGATTGACGAAGATGCGGCGTGGGATAGGAGGGAAAACTGAGGAACAATTAGAGGAAGAAAGAGAGGGACTGATAGAGTAAAATATGAGAGGGATTTTAAATAAAATTTAACTAAAATTTAACAGGAAGGATAAATGGTGATTGGGTGAAAGGAGAGAGTATATTAATTCAGTAATGGATGAGATTAGATGAGCGGGGAAGGGATGGGGGAGAGAGAGGTGAGAAAGAGAATGATATAAAGAGTGTTTAGAGAAATATTATATGAATAAATAAATGGAATATATAATTGTTAATTTATGTAAATGTTAAGTGAATTTTGCTACACGTAAAGTGAAGTTTGCAATGATAGTAGTGATTGTAGTGTAAATGATCTACTAAATACTTAATAAAATGACCAAATGGAAAAATAAAAAAACAATTCTCCAGGAACAAGCAGGAAGTCAGTCCTCAGATATGGGTGATGCTGATTCCAAAAGAGCCCTCATGGAAGCATTTCCCCAGCTTTCAAAGAAAGCCCTTGGGAGATGCCCCAATGCATGCATGGTCCCCTTCCCTCCCAAGTGTGCCATCGTGCCCAGTCTCCCTTTTTCCACAGAGTCCAACAGATGTCTGGGGTTTTTTTCCCCAGAAAAGGTTGATTAATTTGTGTGAAAAAAAACCCTTTTCTTTATCTGATTGCGACCGGTCCTTTTCCTGCCTCCGAGTGCACTTGCCTCGCATCGCATCTCGGGACCATACTAGTTTTTTTTTCCCTGGCGCGATTCATACCTTTTTCCATCTGCTGGCAGCTCCGAGGGTCTTCAACCTCGCCAGGGTACTTTTTCTCCCAATGGCCAGCGGGTTCAAAAAGTGTGATCGGTGCAGAAAAAACATGGCACTTACTGATACACATGATTGCTACCTCTGGTGTCTAGGGGCCCACCATGACCCGGAGGTCTGCTCCCTCTATAAAAAGATGTCCACAAAGGCGATCCAGCATTGTCAGCAGAAGCAGGACGATATATTCCACAGGCCAGACTCTACCGCAGAATCCCTGGTAGCCTCACACTCTAAGGCCCTGCATAAGTCTTCAGAGTCATGTAATGTCCCCACAGAGCCCAACCGGGACCACGGCACTCTGACAAGTGTTCCCTGGATTGGTAAAACAAAAAGAAAAAGAAATACTCAAGGACCTCATCCTGGGATTCAGACACACTGGACAAGTCCCGTGCCAGATCCTGCAGCCTGCAGAGGGAACTCAAGGAGTCGGAGCGGGAGCAGGCAGCTAAAGTTCCCCAAGTGGAGGCTTCCAGCGACAGGTCCCAGACCACTGAGACCTTTCTCATCGAGGACTCACTGATGCCTGACCTGGTGACCCCGGTATCCACGTCAAAGGCTGCATCTCCTGAGTGGAAAAACAAGGATGATAGCGCTGGAGCACAGTCTCATTGCCTTTCTCACTACGCAGCAGGCGCTGATGCCCGGCACATCATTTAAGACCGCAGGGACCTCATTAGCGAGGACTCCCCCAGTCGCCGAGCTGATCCTCATGAGCCTGAAGCCTTGAGTCTATCCTCGGTGAGGATCTCGATCTTGATCCCACTCCTCGAGAGCGAAATCTTCCCCGCGAGTGCTCATGGCTCTGGCTACTTGTGGTCTTGGGCAAGCCACTTAACCCTCCATAGCCCATGTAAATAGTTATCTCCAAGTTATAATGCCCTATTCAATGTAATTTCAGTTTGTTCAATGTAAACCGCACTGATGCAGAATAGTGCGGTATATAAGAGAATATAAATAAATAAAATAAATACATAGCCACCATGGGCCACCAGGCCCCTGACTGGGTCCTGCACCCCAGGCCTGTTTGGTCACTGATTCCTCCACTGACTACTCTGACTGGGAGTCTGAGGACGAGGCATCTCTGAAGATGTGGAAGCACCTTGACCCCCCATCGGACCACTCCCCTGATGTCGCAGCATTGGTCCCTGCTCGAGGACATATCATTCCTCAAGTTTTTCCAAGATATGTTGAAGAGTTTGTTCTTCAACCTGGATTTGGAGGAAGACCCTCATATGGAGGAACTCTAAAATCCTCCAATACAAGGCCCCACCCGAGGAGGCTCTGATGGTTCTTCTCCCCACCATGCTCTGGTGGCTCCTCCTTCGCATGTGGGAGACACCAGCATCAGTACCCATTGTTAGCCGATGCCTGGACACCATGTACCAAGTTCAGCAGGGTCCCAGCTTCCGAAAGTCAAAACTGTCACACACCTCCATGGTGGTGGAGTCGCCTATGCTCTGACAGAAGAGCTAGAAGACACACTTCTCTGTGCTCCTCAGGCAAGAAGTCCTGCATCCTCGACACCCTTGGCTGCAAATGTTACCAGGGCTCAATGCTGGCCTGCTGAATCCAAGCCTACCCGGCTGTATATCAGCATGAATCTTCAGGACCTGACAAAGGAACTCACAGGTTTCTCAGCGGGCTTCAGAGGGGATCACCTCCAGTGGTTCCAAACACTCACAAAGTGCATCAGGAAGTGCTCAAAGTATTTGTAGCGAGCTGTCTATGACAGCTTCGAGTCAAATGTGAGGGTAGCCGTCACGGGTATCGGCGCTAGATGTCAAGCCTCCCTCCAGGGATTGAACCTCGAGCAGTGGTTCCAAGAGAAACTCCTTGATGTCCCCTGCCTCAGTGAAAACTTATTCGGCAAGCCGATGGAGAAGAAGGCAGCCGAGATCGAGACTGAGTACCTCATGAGGACTCAGCTCTTGAGGAAGACCTCCACACTCTCTAAGAAGAAACCACCGTGAAAGAGGCCCAATTCCAGAGAAAGGGCCAACCTTACCATGGGTATCCCCACTATCAGGCTCCCCAGACCCAACAGCAAGGTCAGCAGAGCAAGGGAGTGGGCCAGGGCCCTTGCAAGCTTAAGGGCTCTAAGCCCCAGACCCTGGCTCCTGCCCAGCCAGGGATGGGTTTTTGACTCCCTGAGCATAGCTTCTTCACCTTCGGGGGAGCAGCTACCAACAGGGGGGTGATGGTACAATTTGCCTGCTATCACCTCCGATACCTGGGCACTCCAAGTAGTCACAGAAGGCTATCTCCTTCACCTGGACCAGAGCCTCCCCCCGTTTTTTTCAGGAGAGCCCTCTCGGACTCCTCTGTACCAGGCCCCGCTACTATAGGAACTCACAGGCTTCCTCATGGACAGAGCCATGGAACCAGTACCCCATCACCTTAAGGGCAAGGGGTTGTACTCTCAGTATTTTCTGGTCCCAAAAAGGACAGGGGGCCTAAGGCCTATCCTAGACTTGCAAAACCTGAACAAGTTCCTGGTGCGGGAGAAGTTCAAGATTCTCTCCCTTCGAACATTGCTGCCATACTTCCAACAGAGAGACTGGCTATACTCCTTAGACCTAAAGGATGCTTATACATGCATGCACATTCATCTCAGCCACAGGCAGTACCTAAGATTCATGGTCGGGGGCAACCACTACTAGTACTCTGCATCAAGAGTCTTCACCAAATGTCTAGCAGTGGTGGCTGCCTACCGCCGTCTCCAAGGGGCCTTCATCCTCCCATATCTGGATGACTGGCTCATTAAGGGAAACAAAGCCACTGAGGTGAAACAGGACATGGCCTGCACCATCAGTGTCCTACAGTATCTGGGTTTTGTGATAAACCACCCCAAGTCCCAGCTCACTCCAACACAGGGCCTGGAGTTCATAGGGGCTTTACTGGACACTTTTCAGGCCAAGGCCTTTCTCTCCTTGGACAGGGCAGGTCGCCTTGTGGCTCTAGCCACCAAGGTGCAACACTGCCACACAGTGTTGGCGTGGTCCATGCTCTGCCTGCTGGGCTACATGGTGTCCACATGCGGGCGGCCCAGTAATGCCTCCGCCCCCAGTGGATACAAGCCACAGGCAGACTCTGGGACAATGTTTTGGTGACCCGCAAGCTAGTGGAGTCACTCGACTGGTGGCAGGCCATACAGCACCTGCAGGAGGTCTTGCCTTTTCAGCCCGTCAGTCCCCAGAGGGTCCTTATCACGGAGACCTCCTTACTGGGCTGTGGTACCAATTGCAAGGAACTCCGCATACAGGGCAACTGGTCCCTAGTGGAGAGACAGCAGCAAATCAATCTGCTGGAGCTCAGGGCCATTTTTCTGGTGATCAGGGTCTTTCACCACTGCCTACAGCACCAGTCGGTGTTGGTCCAAATGGACAACCAGGTCACGATGTTATACCTGAATAAACAAGGGGACACAGGCTCCCACCACCCACCACATCTACCAGGATGCAGTAGCCCTCTGCTCACATGTGATCAGCCAAGGAATGCTCCTCAGAGTGCTGTACCTTCCAGGCCAGGGCAATGCCCTAACAGACAAGTTGAGCAGGTTCCTCCAGCCATACGAATGGTGATGACCCCAGGGTGGCACAGTGGTCATTCTGACTCTGGGGCACACCAAATGTGGACCTCTTTGCCAATCTGATCAATGCTCAGATGTCCCTCTTCTGCTATTGCCACCAGCACCCCTCCTGAGTAGTGGTGGATGCCTTCCTCATCTCATGGTCGGAGGGCATTCTGTACGCCATCTTTCCCAAATCACTAATCGCCCAGACCCTCTTCAAGGTCCTGTGGGACAAGGCTTCCCTGATCCTGGTGTCCCTGCAGTGGCCCAGGCAGCCTGGTTCCCCTAGTTGCTCTGTCTCTCAACAGAGCCCCAATCCCACTGGGCTTCTTACGCTCCAATCCCTGGGGCTAATTAGGAGGAGGGCTCCCTTCTTCACTCCAACCTGGGGTCCCTGACACTAACAGCATAGCTACTGAATTGGAGCCTTAGCCCTCTTCAACCTCCCAAGGTCTTCCTGGCCTCTCGTAAGAACTCCATGAGATGGACCTATGCCTTCAAGTGGCACAGATTCTCAGTGTGGTGTGCAGAGCAGCGGATTGACCCATTCTCTTGCCATGTGCACATGGTGCTGCAGTACTTGCTTCACCTCGCGCAAGCTTGACTCAAGTCCAACTTCGTCAGGGTGCACCTGACTGTGTCCTTGGTACATCATCATTCTATGGAGGGTAAACCACTCTCTGCTCAGTCCCTCATTACTCGATTCATGCGGGGCCTTCTGCTCTGTAAGCCTCCCATCCGACTACCCCCGGCAGATTGGGACCTCAACATGGTCTTGATGCAGTTCACCAAGCCACCATTTGAGCCTCTGGCTACCTGCCATATGCTTTACTTCTCATGTAAGGTTGTCTTCCTGGTGGCATTCACCTCTGCCCACAGAGTCAGCGAGCTTCAGGCTTTGGTAGCTGAGACACCCTACATCAGGTTCTACAAGAACAGGGTCGAACTTCACACCCATCCTAAGTTCCTTCTGAAGGTGGTGTCCGCATTCCATCTCAATCAGAAGGTGGTGCTCTCCACCTTCTTCCCATTGCCCCACACCGACAAGTAGGCAGCCATTCTTCATACTCTGGATTGTAAGAGGGCCGTGTCCTTCTACCTGCAACGTACCAAGGGCCACCACAACACCTCACAGCTTTTCATTTCCTACAACCCCAGTCACCTGGGGGAGTTGTTACCAAGCAAATCCTGTCCATCTTGATGGCAGACTGCATTGCCTTCGCCCATGATCAGACTGGGCTCTTGTTGAAGTGCCGGGTTACGGCACACAACGTCAGGGCTATGGTGATCTCAGTTGCAAACTTGCACTCTGTCCCTATAGTAGACATCTGCCAGGCTGCCACCTGGTCCTCAGTCCACATCTTTGCAACTCACTATGGCCTGGTGAGGGAGTTCCAATGGGACAGCGCCTTCGCCCAGGCTGTACTCTGTAATCTCTTTAGGGCCTAGGCAACTCCTACTCTCCTCCCCTTCTGTGTTCAGGCTCCTGGAGTGATGGTTCTACCTGGACTCTGGGGTCCTTAGAGTCTCTCCTCAGACTTTCTTGTGGCTACTCATGGCTTGGCTATGTTTTTCTACAGGTTCCCGGTAGGCTGTAGCTAGAGAGTCACATATGTGAGAACTGACTTCCTGCTTGTTCCTAGAGAAGGTGTAGTTACTCACCTGTAACAGGTGTTCTCCAGAGACAGCAAGGATCAGTCCTCACAACCCTCCCTCCTTCCAATGGATTTGCTGTATTTTGCCATCTTCTTTTGTCAGCTCTAGCTATGTCATCTGACTGAGCAAGATGGCACAATTAGGCAGGAAGGGGACCACGCATGCATGGTTGCATCTCCCAAAGGCTTTCTTTGAAATCTGGGGAGATGCTTTCCTGAGGGCTCCATCGGCACTGATGTCACCCATATGTGAGGACTGATTCCTGCTGTCCCTGGAGATTACCTGTTACAGGTGAGTAACTATGCTTTACATACCACCCTTATGGGCCATCAGTTTATAATTATTAAAACAATACAATTATAAAATATCTATCACCCCCTAAAATTTCAATTCTTCAATAAGGACTGCTACTCTTCTCTCCATCAGTCCTTATCCCTAAACACCTCTTTAATATTTTGGAAACAAAAACATTTTTAACTTCTGCCAAAGACTTTCAAATTCAATCCTTCCTCAACTCTAGAAGCAACCGATTCCACAGGGTTTGATTCTGCCACAACAAAAACTATACTCCACCATTTCTGCAGATGGAAGATCAATATCTGGAATGATCCTGACTCAACCACAGAGTCTTTGCCGGCTGATACCACTTCAATAATCCACTCAAGTAAACTGGTTGGCCCTTGTGGATCACCTTAAAAGTCAAGGACAGCAATTTAAATGCACACCTCTCCTGTACCAGGAGCCAGTGCAGATCTCTCAAATCATCACTTTTTCCATCAATAACATTTGTACCACTACATTCTGAACCACCTGTAGTTTCAGTAATAGATAACTAGGTAAACCTACATACAGATGACTACAATAATTATCTAAGAGTGAAGTAGAAGGAGGTGGCATGCTGATCTCCAGTGACCAAGTTTGGTGCATTTTTCCATACATTTTTATCATTTGAGACATTAATTGCTGCTTCTTTGTAGTTTGATCTCCTGATGAAAGCTATTCCAGCTGAAACTTGGCCAAGTCAGGTTTATTAATAAAGAATGTTTTTCAACTCAAGGTCCACCTCTGCTACTTTTATTTGGATTGTTACCATTGCCTGAGTAACCATATTCATAGCATCGTCATCTAAAAAAAAGCTTCAAATTCCTGAGTAAAATGTAGTTGCCCATATGCTGCGTCTACCACCCTTGAGACCTTTGTCTGCCACAACACATCCTCTTCTAACTTTTCTTCAAGATTATGAATAACACTCCTCCGACTTAATCTCGGCCCCTCAATACAAGGCCAAACAACCAGGGTCTCCCAGTCCAGAGGATCACACAGCAACATCTCAGACATCTGAATATGTTAAACCACCCAATTCTCCTTCAATCATAAAGCAACCCTGTGCAAACAAATATTCAGATAACAAATCTTGCATGCACTGCCCCCCCCCCCCCCAAGGGAAGCCACCAATTGAATATCATCTCATACAGGAATTCCATAATATACTTCCTGAGTAACTGACTCAGAGGATGCACAAAAATATTAAAAAAGCATCGGTGACAACTCTAACCCTCAGGGTATTCCACAGGGCAATTGAAAAACCTGTGACAACTTCTCACCCCACTGAAGGTTCTATTCCACAGAAATGAGGCCAGCCAAGCCATTACCTTCTCTGCAATACCAATTTGTTCAAATTGATACAACAGAATATCACACTTTATCAGATCAAAGGTTTCTGCCAAATCCAGGGTCACAACTAAAACAGAAATCCCTTTATCCCTAGGCAAATACATGGCATTCAGAACTACTGACATCAATGGCTCCATATCAAAGGATGTATATAGTTACCACTAGTTGAACTCCAAGTTACTTTACCCTGTTCATTGTAAGTGCTTCTTAATGCACAATGCTATTATATGTAAACCGCGCTGATTTTTAAGAGTGCGGTATATAAGAACAATAAATAAATAAAGGCTCGGCAGAAACCCGACTGTCCCCAATCCAGTCCCTCAAATTCCTCCAGATACTCATCCAATGCTAGAACCATTTGTTTTTCCACTACCTTAGCCAGCATCTGAAGTGAAATAATTGGCTGCAAATCCAAGCACACGATATCTCTCCCCTTCTTAGGTATAGGTGTCACTGTACCCTCTTTCAAAACCTCATTGTACACACCATGCTGAAAAGCAGCATTTACAAAATCCACCATTCACAGGACCAGCTCATGCAGACCAGGATGCAAAAACTGACCAAGCATCCAAGATACATGAATCTTTTAAAGAAAACCTCCGTCATTCTTCAGTTTCACCTGTAAACGCCTCTTAACTACGCCACACCTTTTTCTGCATCTTCTCTGCCCCCAATACAGTCTACTACCCTTGTTTCAACTGAACCATCTTATTCACAAAATATTCTCCCACATAATCCATATCTATCTCCTCCCAACTATCACTCCGCTATCCCTCATTTGTCCCAAAAAAAACCCTCGGTTTTTGAAAGCTTCCTTATACTGCTCTAATCCTGTTGGCGCAGAGGGAACTAGTTACTAATAGTGTAAATTAATAATAAAATAACACACATCTCAGCTGCCAAATTCTCAGTCATTCTTCAAGCTTTTCTAGAACCCTTCTCATGTTATCTACTCCTTCCTAGGTGTCTACTCTATTGCAGATTTTGGTATCATCTGCAAAGAGGCAAACTTTATCTGACAGCCATTCTGCAATATCATTAACAAAAATGTTAAAAATAATTGAACCAAGGACAGATCTCTGTGGCACACCACTGGTAACATCCTTCTTCTCAGAGTGAGCTCCATTTACCTGTACTCTTTGTCACCTCCCACTCTAACATCTAAGGAGGTCAGTGACTTCAAAAAGCTTGCCTATCTCTTTGAACTTAAAGATTAGAGGAGAAGAAAAAAGAACTCTAACAGCAAAAGAAAAAGGAAGCTTTGCTCAAGAACACAAAAAAATTCCCTTTTTGCAATACAGCTACAACTTACTAGGCAATGCAGCAGAAAAAAAAGTAGTTATTAAAAAAGAAAAATAAACCCACAAATACCTTTAATAGCTCTTGGGCTATTCAAGAGCCACACAGTATTACCTTGCTTGCTATGGAGACCATTTAGGAATATTATATAGTAACAAATTATCAGACATATTAAATCAAATATGCTAAGTATTAAAAAAAATATTATGTGACTATGATATAAAATTTCCCTCAAAGAAATGTTGTACTTGCCTAATGCAGTTAAATACTAGCCATGGAAATCCTTAATTAGCCTATGAATTTATTATAATGTTCTGTGATATTTAGTTTTCTTTTACAGTTTCACTGTATTATAATTGCTTTTCATAATAGAGATTTTTATGGAAGTTAAGCATACATATGAATATTTTACTGTAGTGATGTGGCAATATTTTCTCCGAGGTTTATAATGTTCATGGCTACAACCTTCTCACTGCTGAAAGAAACAGAAATATTTCCCATTGTATTGGGAGCCATAGGCTTGATAAAGAAGAATTTCCAAGTACGTCTTGACAAACTACCCATACATGTTGCATCTTATGAACTCCAGAAGGAACCTCTCTTTGGCATGATGCAAGTACTACACAGAGCATTAGCAGTAAATTTGAGAGACTGAGATCATACTCCACATGCCTTGGCTTAGAAGTGAGGTTCATGACTGTCATGGTATGCACAAAACTAATAATCACTAATATTTTTCCAAAAAATCTTTCAAAATAATTTCTCAACTATATACTCATTTACAAAACTCTACAAGGCATATATGACCTCAGGATGGCCTCACCCCTACATGTGGCGAAACTAATTACCATAGGGAAAAGCAGACACTCATATCATAGGTCTCAAGCCTTCTTATATTCTCTATTAATTTTTATTTTTGGATTGCACAAACTTCCAATAATTTAATTTAATTAATCAACATCCAAACAAGTACTTTTAAGGATTCTCCAAAAATTTAATGAAACTGCAAAAACACAATAAAAGTGTTCTATTCCTACATGAAACCAAAGCCCATGAATCATCAGTCCATTTTCCTACAACAGAATAAAGAACTCTGATTGAAGAAGGTTCTATCTACACACCATTAGGTAAATTTACATTCACTTATCTGAGTAAATCCATGGGTTCAGCACATGTCGGTATCCGAATGCACAATTCAACTGCAACTGCAAAACTGCAATCGCTGAACAGCCAAAGATGTCCACCGCCACGGCAGAAAATGCCCAACAAAAGCGTTTGTTTCACCAAATTGGCTTCTTCGGAGGTTCCTGATACAATTATGGTGATTAATTTTGCCACATGTAGGGGTGAGGCCATCCTTAGGTCATATATGACTTATAGAGTTTTGTAATGAGTATATATTTGAGAAATTATTTTGAAAGATTTTTTGGAAAAATATTAGTGATTAATGGTATTTACTAAGGGCATTTTTGTAGGTTAGTTTAGTTATCCCTTAGGCAGTTGTTTTCATTAATGCAAAAAACTAACCCATTTGGCGAAACTGCCCCAAAAGGATATCTTTCTTCTATGAATAGTTATGTCCTCATTGAGGTTTAATAGGGACTTAAGTGTAAGATCAAATCAGAAGATTTAAAATTTTAAGTCTCAGCTATGTTAGGGCTTAAATGCATCATGATTCAAAAGTTGTACGTCTGCGCATATAAAAGCGAGATAGTTAGTGCAGAAATAATATGTATACAATGTATATTAAAAATTAGAAATGCACTGTTCTTCTATAATATTGAAAAGCAATACAGTCTTTCCCTGGTACAATTCAGATCTTTCATATAAACGTGTAAGTCTCATAAATTTAAAAAAATTGAAGGACATTATGTCTACGCGTAGCTTAATCATTGTAGTGATGCTCTCATTTTACAGGGACAATTTTTAAGTGATTTTGCTCTAGTAATATGCAGTTTCCTGAGCATAATCAGTGACTGAAAAGTGTCCTACTTATCTGTGGGTTTTACTTGTGCCATGGATGGGAAAGGGGACTCAGTAGAAAGGGGGAAGCAGGGGAAGAATGGGGCGAGCAAGCAATCAATAGGGATTGTATTTTGAAATGCCTCTGTGTGCTTTAGGGGACTATCTTTCTACTTGTGGCATTGGTTGGCTTCTGAGTTTTCAAAGAGAAAGTTCAATAAGTCATTTTTCTTTGGAGATGTGCTTACAGACCTGCAATCGTACAGTGTTTATAGGCTTATAATATAGTCATTGGCCATAGCAAATTGCATTATATTCTACCTGTACAATTCAGTATATCGAGATACAGTGATGCTGTGTTACAGCAGTACATATATGTTGTCATCTCCATATTTACAACAGTAGAAAGAAGCTTACATTCTTGGTCCTTTTTTATTTTTACTTTATGCTTTGACTTTTTCATATTCTAAAAATGTTTAGGTAATAAAGTTCTTTTTTAATGTTATTTTTATCTCCATTTCACTGACACTAAAGTTTGTTTTCTGCTTGTCTGTCTTATGACTTCCATTATTTCTTCATCTGTGGATACATAGGCATCAGTAAGTAGACCAAAGTTTCATAGGCATCATAACTGTAGCTAGCTGATGTAGTGCCCATCTATAATTGCTTCATTTTTTAGCCTGCTTTTAGCGGTGTGTGAGCATATGTGTGTGTTTGTCTATTGTATGTTTAATGTCCTAAAAATACTCAGTACATCAGAGGGTCCAAGAAGATTTTGACCTGGGTGGTATTTTTTTTTACCCATGTATACTCTTGAATGTGCTTGTACACATCCCAGAAACTAGGCTTGTTAATTTTGTGTAACATTGTATGTTTTATTTAACCCATCTATGCGGTTTCCATCACGTTCTTTCTATAAAGATTAACAGGACCTTAATAATAGGCAGGACTGGTGTTTGACACACTAATGCAAAGAACAGAAACTAAGGAGCAGATCCGACCACTGCCAAATGCCTTAAAGCTCTATCTCAGTGGCATTACTCAGCTTTCCCAAAGTGGCCACTTGTGGTACTGCAGCTAGACACTTGTGTTTACCTCTGCCACCATGACGCTGATCACTGATTAAAATAAGATATATACAAGTTAGAAAATAATTAACAGACTTGCCTTTTGTAGTATCATTTGGTCAAGTATTATGTAAGCCCTGTTACAGTAAACATGTTCAATTAAATTATCAAGGTCAAGCTTTAGTAACGTGGTAACATAGTAGATGTTGGCATATAAGGACCAGCATGGTCCAGCTAGTCTGCCCAGTAAAGTGGCTAGAGATATACAGTACCTGCTGCTTCATCATTCATGTCCCCCCGCAAAACTTTTGTTTAGGGTTATACTTTCCACTTTGTGCAGTTTGCTAGGGATGTGCAAGTCAAAAATATTGTTTTGTATCATTTCATCTTTTTGTCTCATATCATTTTTTGTCAATCTTGCGCACTATTGAGCAACAGTGTTTACTATTATGCTATAGTGCACATTATGAGGGTCATATTGGAAGCCCTACTCATGCTTCGGATGTCTGAAAATAGGTATGGGGATCTTCAAAGCAAAAAGGCTTGATATCTTGCGTTCCCCAGGACAATACTTATTCTCCTCCATTTTATCCTGGAACTTCTCATCGTAGTTGAGCCAAGTTCAACCTTCATGAGTCTGTGCCACTTCTAAGATAGAGTCTGCTTAAGCTAACAACATCCCATAGTGCCCTGGGTAATGGTGCCCCCAAACACTAGCTAGCCGCAAGAAGGCTCTTGCCCATTTAATGACGTTGCGTGAAACCTTCCAGACCCTCCCTGCCTTCTCATCCTCCTTTCTCTTCTTTTTACTATCTCCTGACTGCTTCTTACCCTCCAGGAGCCTAAAAATGTCTATATAGCGCCTCTTCCGGATCTTCTGACACAACTTCCGTGGCACCCCCTCCCAAAATTCCGAAAATGATGCAAGCGTGGGTGTAACACCGCCCGGTACAGCCCCTTCCGCACCCAAGCTGCCCTCTGCTCATTCCCCCTTGTCCGAGTCCAACGAAGATGATGAAAAATCATATGACGAAGAGGACCCAGACCTGTGGCTTCACCTACGGGAGTGCCTTTGTTTCTTCTTCGCCTTGCCCCCAGCCCTTTCTTGCACTTCCCCCGCTTTATCCAGCTCGCCTTGTCCCACTGGTCGCTCACCCGCTCCAGCGATCCTGGCCTTGCCACCTGTGCACTGCCGTCCTGCACCAGCTGCCCACTGTCCGTCTGAAGCACCTCCTCCTGATCCCCCTTCATCTCCACAGCTGGATCACTTCGCGCCACTTCCGTGTCCAATTCGTCCCTTCGCGCTGCACCTCTTCCACGCTGCCCAGCCGCATGTAGCCCTCCACGCGGCATCTGTGAAGATAATGCAGAGAACACCGAGGGGGAACCTGCCATGACCCAGGGAGATTGCCACGCCCCCAACCATTCTGCCCTGGAGGATCCTTGTCCCCCTCCGCACCAATGATCTAGGTCGCTGGATAATAGCCTCCAGGTATCATAGGCGAGCCCCACTGGCCCGCTAAACCTTGCCCCTCCTGACTGGCCTGCCCGAACGCCCCCCCCTCTGCCCCCTGAGGGATAGGCCCTAACCCAGCTGGCCCCATATATCCTCCTTCCCATCTCGGAAAAGTCCCCACCCACTCCCTCTCACACCAACTGCACCCCCTGAATTCCTTGGCACCCCTACTATCCAACCCCCATCGGAGTCACAGCCCCAATTACCCTGAGTGCGCCCCCTGCCCCTTGACAGCACCCATGCAGCCGCCACACCCCCTCTCCTGATTCTCTTTGATCGGGCCCGTTTCCCTACCCCACGACCCCACCTTTCTCCCCCCTGTTTTCCCCCCCCCCCCCGCCTTAGCGCCCACCCTGCCTGAACCTCCCCTATCTGAATGCTCCCTTCTTGCTGCAGCAGCCCGCCTACCCACTTCCCTTCCTCCCCCGGGACCCACCGCCCCTTACGTGCCGGCATGCTAAATCACTATCCTAATGTAGATAGTTTTTAAATGCACTGTTAACTGCTAGGAATTCAATTGAGTAAAGCTTTAAAAATTTTTTTTTTTACCTCGCTTGCTCGACCCAGATGTTCAACTCCAACTCCCCTGGCACTCCGCAGGCCCAACAAAATCATTCTCTCAGAGCTGCCTGTCCCCCGCGTGGCAGGGACTGCAGAACCAGACTGGCAGCCTTCACCTCGCCTGCCGCTCCAAAGTTTTGCAAGCTGTCCTTCCTGCCCTCTGCTGCTGCAACGGGAAACCGTCTCCAAAAATGCCAGCGCAACCCGGGCCTCTGCCAAAACACCTACTAACCCTTTTCCCCCCCCCCCCCCCCTGCTTGCTATCCCAGCGACTGCCGTTCCGCTGGCTTTGCTCCTCCCGCCGGACCCGCCTCCTGCCCGTCCTCATCACACCAACTCCATTGGCTCCCACACGCTCCTTCCCCCTCATCCGCGGGAGCCAATGGGTTTTAAACCACGCCGCTCCCCGGTGGTGGGTGGGGCACGCTATCCCTCCTTCTTTCCCTCCTCGAAGTCCGGGCCCACCGCACTGCATGCTGCCCCCACCCCCCCCACCCAGTTAGTGCGAGCCTGCAGGTATGTGGCCCCATGGCCTTTTTTGCTATCAACTCAATATTGCACACTATTGAACACAAACCAAAAATTATAATACATTTTCACCATTTACCATGTCACTTGCCCTTTTCATTTCCCATACAAAAGCACCATTCCTACTGGATTACCCCCTTTTAATTATCTTTTGTTTAAGGGTTTGGTAGACTCTTGCCCCATACAGCCTTATCCCCCTTCTATAGTCTTTGTGTTTAAGGTTATATTTATGATGATAGTGCCCACTCTGTGCAGGTTACCCTCCTTCATTTTTTTTTTGTTTTTTTTTTTTGGAAAACGTTGTAAAAACGTCATTTAAGTTTGTCCCCATGCCTTTTTGAATTTCAATCACTGTTTTTTTATCACTACCAACGGGTCCTCCAGGGTGGCTTCTAGGTATCCACCACACCTTTCCATGAAAAAAATATTTCCTGATGTTGCGTTTTCTTTAATACTCCTTGAAACTTTATTTCATGGCTTCTAATAAAATTCTGTAGCATCTTCACTGTCTGAAAAAAAACGTATTTTTTTATGGGCCAATCAGGAAAACAGGAAGAAATAGCAGCAGTATAGTAGACCCGTCGCTAGAGCCCGCCCCTATGAAGGAGTGATCACTCCTAACACGAAGTGTGCCTGCCTTCTAACTTGAAAAGCTCACTGGTTTGAGTCTAAGCCTCTGACTTTTTAAGAAAAAAAAAGCCATTTGGGGAATCTTTTAGTTGCCTGAAACCCTCTAGTAACCTATCATCTATTTGTTTTTCAATTTGAGCAAGCGCAGCCACAGTGTACCTCCTTCAAATGTAACAAAATTGCTCTGAAAATGACAAATGTATAAAAATGAAATGGGACAAAAAGAAATCATTTATTAAAATTAAGCAAAATACAATTTTTAAAACCTGCAAATGAAACAAAACTGATGATTGTTTTTGCCTGCACACAAACCCCAAACTGTGCTGTCCTGTGAAATCCAGATACTCAGTACCAAGACAATAGAATACGCTCCGGTGGCCAGATATCCAGATGTTAAATTAAAATGGTGACAGCCAGGCACTGTAAAAGTGCTGACCTACCACTTCTAAATATTGACCCCTTAAAGTTTTAGTTGTATTAAATATGGCAAAAGGAATGTTAAATACTCGAACTCTTCTCCCTCATTTTACCCTAGTTAGAAAATTTTCAGTGAAACTGTTTCTATATTAGTAGTTTAATAGATAACAGGCTTCCTTGTGGTTACAGACATTTCTTACCATGAGGAAAATTATTGTCGTTTTCTTTCTTTTCTTTCAAGTCTCTTTCTTCTTTTCTCTACCATTTTCCAACAAAGCATGGGAAAAAAACAGTTTTTAGAAGAAGGAGAATCATCAGAGACCTATAAGCAAATTTTGCTTCCTGTGCAATTGAAGCTCATAAACAAAGCTCTAGGGTTCATCAATTGAGATTCGTTGAACAGCAATTTCCGCCGCCAAATCTGAAAAGGTAGTATTTACAATTTTATACTGATAAAAAATCCTTTAACACAACACCCATCCTAATTTTTATGTCGAAGACCTAGCCCAAAGGAAGTCCTAAAAGATTTGTGTTACACAATGGAGAATGCAAACAATGCTGGAAAAACTTTTCATCCACAAGAACAGGTATTGAACGTTTCTCTTTTGAGAAGTTCTTCACGAAAGCACTCAAAAAAATCCAACACATGGACTTTCACCACACTTGCCTTAATACGAAAAAATAGATGTGATGTGTTTGGAGTAGCCAGTTATTATGGATCCAGGAGGGTTCAGTGGTCGACAAAAAATGATAACAAAAGAGAATCAAAGAAGGTGAAAATTCAGCAAAATAATGATAAAAGTGTCAGTGGGCCCATTATCTGAGAAATATGGAGGCATCAAACGAGCAACAAAACACTCTGAACAGCAAGCTTTGCAGGATATCAAACATGAAGATTGTAATGACATGAAAGATATTGTATCTTCACCACAAGTATTAAAGTTTTCTGAAGAAAGGCGGAAATTAAATATTAGAGGTAGCTCCAAAGCACCTGCTGGCTTCTCCATGTCATAGCTGTCCTTCTTTCCTTGTCTCCATCATCTTGCTCTGCTCAGGCCCTGAATGTATCTGCATAATTTTCCTCTTCCATTAATCGGCTCCTTTACCTCCAAAACTCACTGAAGATGTTTTCTCCTCCAACTCTGCAAATGTTTAGCAAAAAGTCACCATTTCAGCAAAGATATTTAGCTGCTGAACCTGAAACTGAACAATGTTTCAAAACATTACGGACCCCCACCAAACCATTTAAACCCAACCGTCCTGTTTCCTCCTTCTCCTCTCTCCTCCTCCTCCTCCAATCGGGGCCCCTCCCCTCTCTTCCACCATCCGTCCTTCTTTTTTTCACCTATTTTCATTCTCTGTCTGTTCCATCCCCTTGTTGCGCCTTTACACCTTTGTCCCACTGTGAAAACAAAGCCACATTGATGTTAGAGCAACCATTTGCAACAGACCCACACTTTTTCTGATTCAGGCCCATCGCAAGGAGCTAAAAGAGTGTTTCTAAAAAAAATATCCAAAACTTGGCAGAAATTGAAAACAATCTGTTTTTTTGCCACCATATACATTCAAATAGATAAACTAAATTCCTCTAACCAAAAATGTACGCATCTAATCCTAAAACACCCAACCGGTCTTGAAAAACAGCAGAACAGCAAAGTGGTTGAAACACTACTGGCTTGAAAACAAGTAATACAGAAAAGCAAAACTTGAGCTGCTATGGGTATTGACGTGAATAACTATTTCCATCTCAATCCACTGCACGCTAATATCATCTGGTTTGGGGCTTTTATTTTGCTGGTTGCATGATTCTATCCAAGATAGCAGCTAAGAAAAGTTGCATTTTTTAACACTTTAACTTGGAGAAAATGCAATTTTCCGTATGTGTGCATCCATTTTCCATTCCCTTTCGTTTGCAATAGAGGTTTATATTGCAGGTACTTAGAATGACCCATCAAAAAGTTCCTATAAGCTCGTGCTTTTATTACAAGAAAATACCTATACTTTATAATGCAGTGCTTCTTCTTTTTCCTGAAATACCCTACTAAAAATATTTTGACATTTTTTACTTTTAAAAATGAAAAACGTGTTTCTCTTTTAATAACCTAAAACTGATATGTCTAATCCTTTTGGTCATTGGGTTATATGCTTCGCGGGCAAGAGCACATTCGCTTAAACTCGATTCACTCTAGATCTTGCGCCTAGGTTCATATATAATAAGGCAGGCATGTAAACCGAGGTCAGGCGGAACCTGGTGGTCATGCTGGGCCTACAGTTTCACGTGCTTCGCCTTTCCCGTCCCAATCCTCCCCCGCCAAATTTTTTTTCTCCCTCGCACCCAACAAAAGACAACATCTCTCCACATTTCATGGAACACAACTGGTCGCAGCTTTATTAACCTTTAACATTTACACAATATGCAACAACATTGCTACACCGTCTCATATCGACTTATGGGCGCGACCCGGGCCGCGGCACGCCGCCATACCTTAGCAAGTGCCTGCAGGCAATACAGCACCCAAAACAAACGACGCCGATAACTTGCTCCCCTCCGGCAAGTTAGCTCGTAACCTCTTTCGCCCCGACTTCTGGCCATGCTATTAGCAAAAGTCGAACATGGTTTGTCCGGGTCAGTGGCACACGCGCGCCGCCCGCCCTAGTTGTAGCCTGAGGCTCCGGACTCCCGGAACGCTGCTGGGATCCCCCGCGCAAACCCCCCCCCCCCCAAGCTGTCAACACCGCCAATAATCCACACCTCTCATCAAATACTGTGGGCGGGTGGGCGGTAAGCTCGCACCTTCCCATCACCTTCCTCCGTCGAATTACCAATCGCGGAGGCTGCCCGCCGCTTCCCCTTACCAACTCCACCATGCCGCCCTATGGAAGCACCCCCTGATTGGCTCCCGCGCGGCTGTCCACCGTCCGTGAAGCCAATCACTTCAAACTGGGGCCGTGGCCATACGGCGCAGGGGCCGCCATTGCACATTCGCCGCGCGCTCTGATAAACCGGTTTACAGTCAGTCTCGTCGTGGGACCCTGCCCGCGGCCTCCTCATTAACCGAGGCAGTGCGGACCTGGGTGGCATTCGGGCCCGACCCTTTCGCACCTTCGCCCCCATCACGCTCCCCAATAGCTCCCACCCAACAAAAGACAACACATCACACCACATTTCATGAGAACACAACTGGTCGCGAGTGTCTGTTATTAACCTTTAAAACAATTTCACAATATGCCCAACGCATGCTACACGCTTCCTCAATGCGATGAGTGCAACCCGCGCGTCCTTCAGCGCATCCTGGCCTTACCTTAGCAAGTGCCTTGCCACCGCTAACCGCCTATAACTTGGCTCCCGCCCGCCGTCCAAGTTACCACCTAACCCCGTTCCTCCTCGCGACTCATTCGGCCATGCTATTAGCAAAGAGTCGGCGCAGGGTGTTTTGTCCCGGGTGCAGGGACAACGCTACGCCCTGCCCCCACCGTTAGGTTTAGGCTGAGGCTCTGGAGCGCCGAGGATAACGCTCCGGGATCCCGGCTCCCTGGCACAGGTACCCTAACTCTTGTTTCCTGTGCCGCCCCCGCCGCCCCCCAAGCGTAAGCTGCGACGCAGTTGGAAGCCCCCCAACCAACCAAAACTGCCGGTCCATAAATGAGACGCTCGCCCCCATCCTTTGCCGTACCCTAACAGAGGAGAGCCCGCACCTACTTGGGAGAACTTTCCGCCCCGCTTTCACCCTTTATACAGCTCCCCGGCGCTCAAACTCCCCAATAAGGCATTGTCATGATACCCTCAATTGTGTCCGGCCAAGTCAATTTAATTAGCTCAGCCCCCCGCGATCAACCACCGCCATGGAACCAACCTGCATTCCTTGGAACAAAGTGCCGATCCGCCCAGTGCATAAGTACCCTAGAAACAGCCTGGCCTGCCAAAACCCCAGGCAAAAATCCCTGCAACTGGCTCCGTTTCTCTGTCTGCTTGAGCAGATCCGGCGTAATTATTACCGTGGAACCCGATAAGGCATCCTCTGATACCGCCCAATGTCGGCCAAGGCTAAGCATAGTATCCAGCATCCCCGTTGACGTGCAAGCTCTTGATAGGGCAAAGGCATAGCCCCCAGCAAAATACCGCGCAAAAAACCGAACAGCCTTCGCGAAAAACTGCCTCGTCAAAAATCCGCCGTGCGGGCCGGGCTCTGAGTCTAGATGCCTGCAGTTAGACCCGTGAAACCCGAGTCGTTGTCCTCCACACACTGGCATATCCGTTGGCGATAATCCCCGCCCGTGGCGCGCGATAAGTCAAGGAAGTTCCCAAGCTGGCGACCCGCAGTGGTTCCGGCGCTTACCCTAGGCCCTGGTATATCGTCATGCCACAACGCTGGCGTCCGCTCCCCCAATTGTCATTTCACACCGACCTCCAACTCAGAACTCCTCACTGTGGGAAATCGCCTCTCAGCGGGACAAAGTAGTTGAAGGGTGCGCCGCATACCATATCAGGAAGGTCTCCAGAACCCTGGTCACCTTGCAAAATAAAGGAAGCAATTAAATAGTCTCGCGCTAAACCACAATCCCACCGCTCTGGCGGACGCATCACTGATCCTGTAAGGCCTTCAAAGCCTTCTCGGGCCGCACGTTAACCTCCGTAACTGGCCCTCGAGAGGCACTCCTCCTATATTCTCTAGTCAGGATCCTGTAATAGCCAACCCAGAAGGAAAAAGTAGTGGGCTTAGGCGACAAAGTATGTAGACTTCAGGCGCCCGCACACACGTCATAGGTCAAGCCGTCGGTCGCATTCCTGGATCACGTCCTTTGAAGGTCGCAGCCCTGGAATTAGCGCTCCCTGGGAAAGCAGACTCAACAGGGCCCCGCTCGCGCGATCACCATAAGACATGGCGCTCGCTGCAAGCAGGCGAAACAGGTCACAACTCCTGCTCATCCCAGCTAGATGAATTACCCGCATCACTGGAGGCCTGTTTGGGGAAACGTCAGCCCAACACATCCTCAAACGCCTCGCACACAAACCAAAACCATTGGGTTGAGGAAGCCTCTCCGCCCTCGCGTCCGCCCCGAATATCCCAATCCGGTAAGCGCGCCTGGACCCTCAGCTATCCTACCTCTCCTCTGCCGAAAAGGCCCGCTATAAAAGGGGCCCTCGACAAAGACCTGTGCCCGCTAAACAAATAACGTAAAGGTGGCGATTCATATATACGCTGGGCCGAACCATGGTTGGATGCGAATCAGTACCGGCAGTTGCTACGCAAAGAGGGGGCCAGACTCGGTCACATTCATGAGGCAGCAGTCGAGGGCCATAACACTCGCGTGGGAAGGCATTCTTCTCTACATCGAACCCTCCCATGTCGCTCCGTGAGTACACTCGTTTGGAGGCATACCAATCCTGCTCTGGGCTAACGGTCACACCCACGCCCTGTCGGGGGTCACAAGGAAAACGCCACTTCGCGCAAACACTGCTAACTTGTTTACTACCGCAGTAAGTTTCCGAGATCCCGCGTGCTGAAATCCCAGTCTCACCGCCTCCACTATAAACAAACTCACCGCCTTCTTAGCCAGCACGATATACCTGCACCTTAAGTCAAGGACATCTCGGTTGCCCGCGCATCGATGCCCGACCCGAAACCATACGCAGGCCAGTATGCAGCAGATCCTGCTGCCTGACAACTACATGCATGATCCCACGGCCCCTGCGATAAACGCAAATTTCCACAGTACAATATGGGGGCATGTATCGCTCCGGGACAGGGGTCCCATAAAGGTCACTGGGTTCCCGATCCTCTGCATTGTCGCGGGCTTCATGGCATAGAATCTACCTGAACGCCGGTTCCTACGCGGAATGGCCGATAGCCTTGACCTTCACCTATCACGTCCAGCTAGGGATAAGCCACAACTCCCTGCAACACAGTCGCATTGTAAAGCTGCCAACACCGCCAGCCTCTCGCATGCCAACTGGCCGCCCTTGTCAAACCCCCTCGTGACGGCTGGTTGCCGTTTGGTTTTGGTGGGAGCCACCGCTGGCCCACCTCTCTCTGCCCCTCTTCTCACGCACTCGCCTCCGGCATGGGTCCTATTCCCACGCATACCACCCTCACGAGTTTGCGGGGCCAATTTCATGGCCACAAGCTCGCTACACTACTGCTCGCGGCCATGAACCAGAACCACGCGTCTCAGAAGGAGATATCTGCAGCTATGCGCGAACCTTGCCCTCAGGCGCACTACTACCACCTGCCTGCACTGATGGCCCTAGCACTGGCAATAAAAGCTGCCTAACTAAATGCCGAACCCAGAGGCCGCGGATACCCTCGAAGACGCCCTGATAGGCCAAGGCGTGGACCCTATGGGCCGATCCACGTGACGCTCATACACGTGAGTCGTCAGAGTCTGTAAGTAGATCCTAGGTTGACTGTATGCAAGCGCCTATCGCGAATCCGCGGGGTACTGAACCTCACCCCGTCCCTAGTCGATCGCAACTCCCACCTTCCGGCCGGGCAATCTTGCGGGTCTCGGCAATCCGTCACCCACCACCCCCGACCGCCAACACCTCAGCTCTCGCGTGTACTCCGCATCAACGCCCATCAACGGCTGCCATCCCCGATTCAAGGCCTCGCTCCCTCATAGCTAAAACACAACCGATGCCTCGCGCCCTTGTTGTGTCTGGAACAACCCCTAATAGACAATACCGCGTACCCATATCTGCCGCGGTATGGTGGCTCTGAGCCAAGTAAGGCGATGTCCCCACGACTAGCCGCGTCAGGAAGCAGACCGGAGGAGGCAAGTCCAATTGCCACCGTTGTCGGGCGCTTTATCCCCTAGAATTCCCCAGAACGCGCGCACCACACCTTACCGGATCCACCATTGGTGCCCCGGTCCTGGTATGGTCTTCACACCTCGTCGAGCGCTTTTCCTGCCTCGCTCATCCATCGCAAGAGTACCTCTATAGATTGCGAGCGGCCATAGACCTCAACTGTCATAGTTGGCCTTGGTATCTGCCTTCCAATGACTCCGAGAACGCGCGCCCCGGTCTCCTCCTCCCTGCCCTAGGATTCCTCCCGCACTCACCTCTACGCCATCATAGGCCCCTTCCAACTGCCGGTCAGCAGACCATGTCTGCCGGCACGAACGCCGCTCGTAGCCGATCGTCCAAAGGCCTCGGGCCAGAAAAATACGCGGCGTCTCCTGCTCCTGCCCCGCCCTAACCACCCCCAATCATTCCCCCCGTCCCTGTCCAGAGTCCTGGAAGTAGGCTTAAATTAAAAACTCATTGTGGCCATTCCCGTCGGGGGGGGGGGCCTCGACCAGTCTTTCATCTTCTGCTTCCTCAGAGCCATTTCATGCCACCTTGTGGTGGGTCAGCTGTGGCAGTCTCTGCGCGTAAATGCTGGGTCTGAAAAGGCATCCAGCTTAGGTGCTCGCGCCTTCTCACTGCCCCCGCACGCGTTACAGGCCTCTCGCTGCAGGCAAACACATGCTCCGTGTGTGAGCCATAGCGAGTCCACGGCTCCATTAGTCTGAATGTCTTGCTCGGTCCCCCGGCTGCCTGTGGCCGCCGTGGTGATGAGACATGAAGTCGAAAACAGGGGGGGGGATGGGGCTGCCGGAGACCACGCTCTCGCAGGTTTTCAGGGCCAACGCTCTAAACGAAGAAAAGGGGGGGGGGGCCGAGACCAAGCAAACCACCTTCCTAGCAACACTCCGACCCAGCAGCAAACCTCCAACGCGGGTGCACCGCACTTCATTGCCCAGTTCACCCCCGCCCGCTCCCCCTCCAACGTAGACGAATACGACGACGAAGCAGTGAA